>JAVLUX010000033.1:23955000-24555000 GCA_032164185.1 Moxostoma hubbsi
GCAGCTAACGACCTCAAACAGGTGCATCTAATTTAGGATAATAAATGGAGTGGAGGTGGACATTTTTAAGGCAGACTAACAGGTCTTTGAGGGTCAGAATTCTAGCTGATAGACAGGTGTTCAAATACTTATTTGCAGCTGTATCATACAAATAAATAGTTAAAAAATCATGCATTGTGATTTCTGGATTTTTTTTTTTAGATTATGTCTCCCACAGTGGACATGCACCTACGATGACAATTTCAGACCCCTCCATGATTTCTAAGTGGGAGAACTTGCAAAATAGCAGGGTGTTCCTCACTGTATATATATATATATATATATATATATATATGTATGTATGTATGTATGTATGTATGTATGTATGTATGTGTGTATGTGTGTGTGTGTGTGTGTGTGTGTGTGTGTGTGTGTGTATGTATGTGTGTGTGTGTGTGTGTGTATATATATATATATATATATATATATATATATATATATATACTCACCTAAAGGATTATTAGGAACACCATACTAATACTGTGTTTGACCCCCTTTCGCCTTCAGAACTGCCTTAATTCTACGTGGCATTGATTCAACAAGGTGCTGAAAGCATTCTTTAGAAATGTTGGCCCATATTGATAGGATAGCATCTTGCAGTTGATGGAGATTTGTGGGATGCACATCCAGGGCACGAAGCTCCCATTCCACCACATCCCAAAGATGCCCTATTGGGTTGAGATCTGGTGACTGTGGGGGACATTTTAGTACAGTGAACTCATTGTCATGTTCAAGAAACCAATTTGAAATGATTCGAGCTTTGTGACATGGTGCATTATCCTGCTGGAAGTAGCCATCAGAGGATGGGTACATGGTGGCCATAAAGGAATGGACATGGTCAGAAACAATGCTCAGGTAGGCTGTGGTATTTAAACGATGCCCAATTGGCACTAAGGGGCCTAAAGTGTGCCAAGAAAACATCCCCCACACCATTACACCACCACCACCAGCCTGCACAGTGGTAACAAGGCATGATGGATCCATGTTCTCATTCTGTTTACGCCAAATTCTGACTCTACCATCTGAATGTCTCGACAGAAATCGAGACTCATCAGACCAGGCAACATTTTTCCAGTCTTCAACTGTCCAATTTTGGTGAGCTCTTGCAAATTGTAGCCTCTTTTTCCTATTTGTAGTGGAGATGAGTGGTACCCGGTGGGGTCTTCTGCTGTTGTAGCCCATCCACCTCAAGGTTGTGCGTGTTGTGGCTTCACAAATGCTTTGCTGCATACCTAGGTTGTAACGAGTGGTTATTTCAGTCAAAGTTGCTCTTCTATCAGCTTGAATCAGTCGGCCCATTCTCCTCTGACCTCTAGCATCAACAAGGCATTTTTGCCCACAGGACTGCTGCATACTGGATGTTTTTCCCTTTTCACACCATTCTTTGTAAACCCTAGAAATGGTTGTGCGTGAAAATCCCAGTAACTGAGCAGATTGTGAAATACTCAGACCGGCCCGTCTGGCACCAACAACCATGCCATGCTCAAAATTGCTTAAATCACCTTTCTTTCCCATTCTGACATTCAGCACCTTGTTGAATCAAGGTGGGGCTTGAAAGTTTGCTCACCATTCATTGCATTGTATGGACAAACAGATGTCATATCCCCATCAAAATACCTTCGTTTGTGTTCCGCAAAAGAAAGAAAGTCATACGAGTTTGAGACGACATAAAGATGAGAGAATTACAATTTTTGGGTGAACTATCCCTGTAATATAGTAATTTTGTCTGTGTATTATTAAAACAAACACAGCAATCATGATTTACCCATGTCTTTTTGTTCATTATCCAACAGCTTCTGATGGTGAAGCCAAAGAGGCTCTTTACAGTAGCTACAACTTCACCGGCACACTGGCAGCTATAATCCACTGCAACAGATCCACACCAGAAGAGCCCCTTGTACTGCAGGTAAGAGCTCTACACCCCACTATTACAACCATAAAGCACTATAAATAATGGGCAATGGGGATGGTGGGAAATAAGATCAGAAACTATGTTTGGCCGACTAGAACTCGTACGCACGGAGCAAGTACGCCAACCGCAAATCTGACAATATTGCGAAATTTGACTTCAGTTTGCACTTTCCCGACAATGTGTTCTTTGTGGCTCCTGACCTGCCTATTTTTATATCTGGTCAAATTTTTCTACATTTAAAGGTATAGTTGGCCCCAAAATGTAATTTCTGTCATCATTTACTCTCCTTTCATTGTTAGGCTAAATGTTATCTTCAGTCACCATTAGGGGTGTAAATCGCATGTTTCATCACGATTCGATCTTATATTGATCCTCTTAGCCAGCGATCCGATGTTTGCCTATACCTCAAAGTCTACCGCGATGTGATTTCGATTAGATTCAGGGGCCTGCAATCGATATTACGATATTTTGTGCTATATTTAACACAAAAATTTTGCATTTATTATCTCACAATTGGAACCAAAATATAATTTGAATATTTTATTGAGCTCTCTGAAAAGTGCAAATCTGGTATCCAGATTGGGAAATCCACAACAAAATAAGGTACTTCAGTTGTTGAAAAAAAATATTACAGACATATAAATAATACAAAAAGTAGTCACATACATGTGATCATAAATCGTTTGATGACTGCTCATTGTCTTGGGGAATGAGGTAAACACTACAATGTCAATTTGTCATCTCTAGTGACATGACAGGAGAGTATTAGGTTTCTTTGTTTTTTCTTGGCTATAACTTCCACAGTTGTATTGAAAAATTCTGATACAGTTGTGTACCCTGTAACAGTGTGATAAATGTTAGTAAGAGTTTATGTGTAGATGTGAAAAAGTCTTGTAATTGATGTTGGGGCTGGACAGATGTTTTCTCTTTCCCTTGTCAGCTCTGTTCAGAATATTACAGATGTTTAGTCATTTGAATTGATTGAATTGCTCCATAGTGCTTTAAAACAGAACAAATAGAAAATTGTAATTTAGAATTCAAATGTGTTCCATGTGCCACGATATCGAGTGAAGCCCGATTTAATCACTTATGTGAGCTATCCTGTCACTGTAGCTCAGCTCAAATTTACTTAATATATCACTTTATTTAATGGCATTTAATTGCATAGATAGACAATATGTTAATAATGTTTACAAGATTATACTGTATAATGGAAAGCAATAAATTATGTGAATCATTTTATGTGATCATGTGAATAATAACTCTTGTTGTCTCCACAGTGCCTTAATGTACTGCAGCGACTCACCTACAACGTTAAGACTCTGCGCTGCACCTCTCACATCCATGAGCTCATCAGTTTCCTAATGCAACACGTGTAAGACCCCCAACATTCACTCTTATACTTTGTGTTTGAATTATGTTGAGGCTCCACCCGTTTTTAACTGAGGTGTCTTCATGTACAGGATAAACATGCTGTAAATAACTGTATATGAGATGTAATGAAAATAGTCCCTAAGTAATCTTCCAGGCTATATTAAAAGGTCATAGATAATAGAAGATAACAGAGTTTTGTGTTACAATTCATCTGTTCTCACTCATATATTTGTTATATCATTAAGAGCAAACAAAGCTGTCTGAGCATAAGGGTGATCAAATGGAAAACCACAACAGTAAATTAAGGCACAGTTTAAGCTTGTGATGAGGGGGTAAAATACAGAAATGATTGTAATGCAAATTCACAGAACACAATATTGAGACCATACATTAGCACATTTATGTGCCTAATCAGCACTCAGATGAAGGGGATGTGATCTTAGGAGAACAGTGTTGATCCTAAAAAAGAAAAAACATTATTTTGATGTAGTCTCTTCAAAGGTAGCTACTAAGGTCATTTAAAGAGTAAAAGCAAAGTATTTTGCAAAATATAATACTTTTACGGTTTAATGTTTCTAATACTTTTTTTCTGTAAAAATTATAGCCAGTCTAATAATGATGACATTATAAAGGCTTGCCTGGGCCTGATGGCCAACCTTTGTCGACATGACATCTCTGTGCAGACACACATAAAATCTCAGGTGAGATCCTGCCTCACTCATTCCTTCTAAATGGTTACTGATCTTTACTCACTACAAGCAAATATGACTATGAATCGCAATGAGAGAGCATATAGGCTGTGCCTACTGTTTTAGATGATACTACTTCAAGTATATCAGTGATTTCTTTTAACCTTTGATCAGAATCATTTGTTTGCCACCTGAAGAATATTATGTCTACCCCTGTTTTCCAGAGTAATGTGAAGGCTTTCTACAGAGCCTTAATTAATTTCCTGGGTCATAACTGTCTGACCGTGGTCGTCTTTGCGCTGTCTATTTTATCTAGTTTGACTCTAAATGAAGAGGTTGGACAGAAGGTATGTAAATATGCTCATATATGCTCAAGTATCAACTGTAAAAGTATTTACTACTATTACTACTACTTTTTATGTCTTGTGCTAGTTGTGGCTGGAAACTTTCTACAGCTTTGTACTTATGTTCCACTTGTGGTAATTGAGGTAACTTTGTGACTATTTTGCAGCTGTTTAATGCAAAGAATATCCATCAGACCTTTCAACTCATCTTTAATATCACTGTCAACGGAGATGGTACCTTAACCAGAAATTATGCTGTGGATTTATTGGTGGATCTCCTGAAAAATGCAAAAATCGCAGATTACTTAGCCAAGTATGTTTGCATGGGCTTTGAAACGGTGTTTGAAGCGGTTACATATTTGAGCTCACTAAGCTGCTCTTTCTCTTCCTAGGTATAAACACCTCTCTGTCTGTCTCTCTGAGGTGCTTGGGCTACTACATAGCAAAGACCCTGACACCGCGAAAAAGGTGCGATATTTTCACGAATCGATATCACAAAACCTGTCAGGAACATTTCCAGGTCATATTTCACCCCAATATCAAAAGAAATATTATTTTAAATTATATAGCCTTTTTTTCATCACCATTAAAAATGTATATTAAGAAATGTTTTTAATGTACCATTTCTACTGTTTGTTACTATTTTTTTATTAATATAAATGTATAACATATTAATCGTAATAATAACAGACTGTATTGCAGTAAGAATAAGAATCAGAATGGGGATCAAAGATAAATATTTTGGTGTTTTTCTTTAGATTATGAGATGAAATATGACCTGAACATGTTTTTGTGAGATTTATCAATTAAAGCATGCAGTGAGCCAATTGAGTAAATCTGTGTGCAGAAAGATAGTCATTTGTTTATGTCTGCACAGGTCCTGGAGTTGCTAATTTCTCTGTGCTCAATCCCTGTCCTGCGCAAACTTGTCTGTGAGACGGTGCTCCGACCTCCTGCCCCTCGACTGCAGCCCGGTGCCAGGAAAGGTGTCCAGGCAAGAGGGTCTGAGCCAAGCTTAGCACTTCTCCACTGGGTCACATCACCTCTGGACGGCCCAGAGCAGTGCTACATGCAGGCTCTATCTTTGCTGGCTGAGCTGTTTGAAGTATGCTAGTGTATCATTTTAGCTGTTTCCAATAGCGTTTGATTTAAAGGGCTTGTTCACCAAAAAAGGTGAAATTCTGTCATCATTTGCTCACTCTCCTATTGATCCAAACACAGATGACTTTCTTTTTTGGAACACAAAAGGAGAACATAATGTTAGACTTAGTCACCATATACTTTCATTGCATCTTTAAATTTTATTTTTTCTATAAAGGTGAATTGTGACTGAGGCTAATATTCTGCCTAATTTCCTTTGTGTTCCACTAAAGAAAAAATGTCATACAGGTTTGAAACAAAATGAGGTTAAATTTCTTGGTGAACAATCTCTTGAATGACTTTCTGCTCTTTTCATACATAAATCTGTCTTTCTGTTCATCCAGGAAGCAATCGATTCCTCTCTGTCCAGCCCAGTTCAGCCTTTTGTGGAGCTCCTTCTGCAGGAGGTTTTGGTTTTGCTGCAGTCTCCAGACTCCACTGAAGGAGAGCAGACGCTTAAGCAACACTGTCTGCGTGCAGGACGTGTCGTAGACCTTCTTCTAGATATCCTCACATATTTCCTAAAGCTATATAACCACACTTCCAAACAATACCTTATAGGACAAGCAGTTGTATATTTGATCAGTTAGCATTTGTGGTTAGCTGATATATGCTTTTCAATGGCTAGTGACAATATCTAGAAAGCAGGGTGGCAGATATACACTCACTGAGCTCTTTATTAGGAACACCTGTGCATCTACTTATGCATTATCCAATCATGCGGCAGCAGTGCAATGCATGAAATCATGCAGATATGGGTCAGGAGTTTCAGTTTAAGTTTAAATCAACAATCAGAATGGGGAAAAAACTTGATCTCTGTAATCTACCATGGCATGATTGTTGGTGTCAGATGGGATTGTTTGAGCTGAAACCAGTGAGCAACAGTTCTGCGTACGGAAATGTTTTTTAAAAAAAATATATATATATTATTATTTTTATCTCCCCAATTTTGAATGCCCAATTCCCAATATGCTCTAAGTCCTTGTGGTGGCATTGTCAGGGTTCCCACACATCTTGGAAAACCTGGAATTTTGCAATGTTGTTTTCCAGGCATGGAAAAGTAATGGAAAATTAGAAAAATTCCTAAATGTCCTGGAAAAAATAATGATTTGGCCTGGAAAATATTAATATAACCATTTGACAGTGTTGCTAGCAAGGTTTCCATTACAAGCACAAAACATGGTAACGATCTGACTCTGAATAGGAGTCAAATTAACAAATTTGTAGTTTTTTTACTGCTGGCAGCTGCGCATTGTGAAACAACATCAGTGGTTAGTGATCTAAATGACCTGGTACTTGTACCTACCGACTGAATGAGAGGGGCATGTTGTTTGTTTACTTCAACATCGGCATGTGAGTATACCTTGTTCATCATGGAGAGAAAAGGGCGGAAGAGCTATTCATGTGTAAAAGGGACTGATGTTTCTGCACGTTGAAAAGATGTCACATGACTCGTGTCAGTGTTGCCGAATACATTGAAGTCTATGAAGTGACACGTCAGCACAACCTTGGCTCCAACTTCACACCAAAGTGTTTTTCACACACGTTTTACCTCACAATTTATGTTTTTGAGAGTACAAAGCTACATTAAATATTTCAAAATGGTTGAAATTTATGAAGAGATGTTGAGCTTCTCATAATTTCCCTCTTCGTCCTTCAGACGTACCATCCCCTTTGAAATCAATGCATTCGCAGTATTCTCTGACGCAGCATAATGTGTGTAGGCACCCTAATGTGGAGGATAAAGCAGCGCTTGACGCTGGTGTTTGGCAGAGCTTTGACGCCTTGACTCAACTCGTGACATGCACTTTACAATGATGAAGGTACATAATTGAAACTCTAAATTATTGTTATTATGCAATTATTGTTGTCTTTTTTGATAAAAGTCATGTTCAGCAGTTTAAATACTGTTGGAAAATGATACAGTACATCTGCTTTGTTTTTATAATGCTTAAACATTCTACTGAAGTCAGAAGATTTGACATGCAAATTTTAATATTGTAGAAGGTAAGGACATTATTGATATTATTATTATTATTATTATTATTATTATTATTATTATTATTATTAGACTATTGTTGTCTTTTTGGATGAAAAGTCATGCTCGGCATTTCACAAACTGCCAATTATAGATCTGCTTTGTTTTTATAATGCTTAAATGCTGTAAAGTCTCTTGGCAGATTTTGGTCTTGAGCATTTCAAATGATTCAATGACATTCTCATAGCACATTAGAATTTCATTTGTTGCCACCTAGTGGCATCTCCAGAAGGGGTCACTAAACTAATCAATTACACTATGTGACACAATTTTGTTATTTCCTAATTGCTTATGCCTCAAAATATAGAAAATGGCTATTATTCCACACAAACTTTGCTTTTGTGACCTGGACAGAAATATTTTGAAATTTCCAATGAGAAAATGGGCAAATTTGTCTTTTCATTCACGTTAAGTCAGAAAAAACAACACATGAAACCAAATTAGCATGTATTTACACTAAAGTAATACAAAAATGACTACAAAATATTTAGAAGTGAGTAGTTTTTCGAGATTTATGATTATACTGTAAATCACTATCATAAATCGGCCCCCAAAACAAGCCATCATGTTCTCGTTATACTGTCCTTGGTAGCGGCGTTCAAAGTCCATTATATCCCAATGGAAGCACTTGCCTTGCTCCTCCGAATACGCTCCCATGTTCTCCTTGAATTTATCAAGAAGAGCATCAAGGATATGGACTTTGAGGGACATCCTACAGCCCATTGTGCTGTAGTTCTTCACCAGTCTTAACCAGCTCCACAAAATTGTAGGCCTTGTGATTGCCCAGGAAGCCCCGAACAGCTGTGACAAAGCTGTTCCAAGCCGCTTTCTTCTTACTAGTGAACTTCTTGGGGAATTGCACTCCAGGATCTTCTTTATCTGTGGTCCGACAAGACACCAGCTTTGACCTTTTACCTCCGACAGCTTAGGGAAGAAGTCTTGAAGGTACTTGAAGGCCACTGACTCCTTATCTAGAGCTCTGACTAATTGTTTCATGAGGCCCAATTTTGATGTGCAGTGGTGGCATCGGCACCTTCCGGGGGTCCACCAGTGGCTCCCACTTGACATTGTTCCTCCTCACAGAGAACTCGGTCTGTTGTGGCCAGTCCCGCCTGTGGTAGAGTTCCTTGGTGTCCCTGCTGCCCCAAAGACAAAGATAACAGGGAAACTTGGTAAAACCGCCTTAAAAACCCATCAGGAATGCCACCATTTTGAAGTCTCCTGTGACTTCCCAGCCATACTTATCATACTTCAAGGCATCCAGCAAGGTCTTGAGTATCCACTTAGGCAGCTGGAATTAAACTGAACTGGTGGGCTTAAGGCCCCTCTATTTATACTACTATTTATATTACTGGAAAGTTCTGGAAATTTCTAGAAGTTACTCTCAAGTTTACTCGGCACTGAATCTATCTGGAATGTTCTGGAAAATAGGTCAATTTCAAAATATCACTGTCCTGGTCACAAAAGCAAAGTTTCTGGGAAACAATAGCCATTTTCAATACTTTTGATGCATAAGCAATCAGGAAATAACACTTACTACCCAGAAACCAAAAAAAAAAAAAAATGTGTTACATGGTGTTATTGAATATATTTAACATATTTTTGAAACAGAAGCAAGCCATACCAAAATCCCCTTTATTTTTGCAGCTAATTTTTCACAATTGTGCAGATAATTTTCTATACTTTAATCATTAAAATAGCTTAAGTTGGTGCTTTTAGCTTATTTTTTTAAAATATAACCCCAGAAAACATGTCTGTGGATTAGTGATTGTCTCAACTTTTTGGGCCCTCATGAATGTGCATCCCTGTGAGTTATACATTTTAGACAATGATGACAGTCAGACCACTGATTTAAAAAAAAATAAAAAAATGATTCACACTGGGTTCGTAGCGTGATGATTCGGCTTTAACATCTCCTGTTGAGATGACAGAAACAGAGAGCACTATGAATTGCACAGCACACACGGACTATGTATTTATTTAATTAAATTACTGCTTTATGGGGATTAATAATCACGCTATGTTATGGAGCATACTGCTTATCTGGTAGTGAGAAACTTCTGTTAAAACCACACAGAAATGACAATGACTTGATTTAAATGGACACGTATTTTTGCTTAAATTTTACTCTTGTTGGGTGCATAAAATGTCCTGGAATTGTCCTGGAATATTGTGGCTTGAAAAGAGTGGGAACCCTGCACTGTGACTCACACTATACTCCGCGGCATCCACGCACAACTCGCCACGTGCCCCACCGAGTGTGAGAACCATACATTATAGTGACTAGCTTCCCTATCTACTAGGGCAAATTTTGGTTGCTTAAGAGACCTGGCTGGTGTCACTTGGCATGCCCTGGATTTGAACTCACGACTCCAGGGGTGGTAGTCAGCATCAATAATTACTAAGCCACCCAGGCCCGGAAATGCCTTGTTGATGATTGAGGTCAACTGAGGATGGCTAGACTGGTACGAGCTGACAGAAAGGCTACGGTAACGCAGATAAACACTGTATAAGTGTTGTGAGCAGAATAGCATCTCAGAATGCACAATACGTCTAACCTTGAGGCGGATGGGCTACAACAGCAGAAGACCACATCGGACACTTTATTGGGACCATACTGTTCCTAATAAAGTGCTCAGTCAGTGTATTGTACAGAATATTATCAGAAAATTAAACTTATATAATAGTCTGATATAGAATAAACTTATTTTACAAAATATTTACTCCAAATTCATTCAAAAATATTTTAAAACAGAAAATGGGCAGTCAGGACAGAATATAGTTCCTCTAAATAAACTGGTACAACATTGTGCTAGCAAACCATGGTCTTGGGTTCTGTTCCCAGGGAACACACATATTGATGAAATGTATACCTTAAATGCATTGTAATTTCCTTTTCATAAAGGTGTAAATGTGAATGTAAATCAGGATTCTTCAACTTTATCTGTTGACAGGTTGTTAGATTTTGGAACCAATACAAAGGTCATTTTAGCTCAGCATCCACAGTTATTGGCCGATACAATAATCACAAAATACCAAATATCTTCCATTTAATTGGTCAACTATGAATTGGTATGTTTTTGTATTTTGTGTTCTCATTTTTTTTGTGTGTGTAATGGCATAAATCTCGATGTAGCTGTCAGATTCTCCTATATTTAGATATGTACTTTAGGTGTCCTTGACTCTTTAACTGCTATGTGGAGATGACATAATGAGGATGCTGGTGTCCCAGCGGCTCAGTCCTGAAGTGTGTGTCTCACAGGTGGAGCTTCTGCTCTCCTACAGTCAAGATCTTACTGGATCCACCCGAACCACCTCCAACTACCAGCTCAGGTAATGAAATGTTCTGCGAATAATACAACTAGTGAAGTTGCTGACACTTTAGGTTGTACTTGTATAGCTCTCTATGAAAATCTGGTCCTGTACTTTCATTAGAGCTGCACCGATTTTATTCTTGCTTTTCCCTCCTGCAAGTGGTCACAGGAAAGATTTGTGTTACCAAGTATGAACAGCGAACTGTCTTTTTGGCTGACTACTTGGCTGACTGATTGGATAACCTGAAACAGATGTAGATACCTGGTGTAAACATGGCCTGACTGTTCAAAGAGCTTTAATAATGTTAAACATACTACACTGCTGGTATTATCGTCTTTTAAATCCTGAGTATGTGTCTACAGTCAGGTGTGCTCTGAGGTGGTGTTGAAGACTCTAGAACTGATGAGCCACCTCAGACAACACATGCCAGACATGGAGACATCTTTCTACAGGATCTTACAGGTACAAGACCCATCCTGCCCATCCATCAAGGTTTCCGATCAGACCCCCTGTGTTAGGTGTTTGTAACACTTCATTAACCTGACCACTTATTTGTTTTTTTTGTCCTTTCTAATTTGTTCAGGACCAGCGCATGGTAACACCTCTCTCATTGGCTCTGACCTCTAACTGCAGAGAGCATGTGCATATGGCGTTACACATACTCTTTGAAGCTGCCCCTCTCCCTGACTTCCCCTCCATCATGTGAGTAAACTGAACCAGCACAGTGTGAACTTCTAGTTAGAGGTGTTAAAGCATTCAGCCTAAAAGTTGTTGTTCATGAAGCAAAATGTTGTCTACCAACAGTATAATAAGAACTGTATGTATCAAACGCTACTTGTTAAATTTCTACGCATAACTCATCCCACTCAATTATGCTATGGAATGACACCTCAAATAATGCAGTTTGTTAAGGAGAGGTATGCTATTACTTATGGCTGGACCTTTGGTTTTTGCCTGGCAAACAATAAAATGGGTAAGACAATCACATAGACTTACTAGAGATGAATAACAATTTGGCCGATAGCAGATACAGCTAATTTTTTTTGTTGTTTTTTAATCCCCCTTTTGTGCCAGTGAAACAAAGAAATCTTCATTATAAAATATTAATGAGCTGTTTTTAAGTCTTTCAGCCCTGCATCACACTATCTTTGAAAGAATTGAATTTGTGCTCAATCACATGACAAAGATTCTTTCTTTTTGTCTTTTTAGCCTGCTATACATCTGCATACTCAATGAGAATTTTTCAGTACATAGCCCAACAAAAATAAATTTTGTGAAACATAAATGGAGTTAAATGTAAAAGTGATTAGTAAAGCAATAAAATATAAAATAAAAATAATGTATAAATACAAACAAAAATAGGGCTATCTTTCAGCTCTTGTGTTTTTCATACAGAATTCAGTTTTATTGTTTAAATTAAGCACAAATTTACATTATGTTGAAACATGGGCTGAACATGAACTTTACAAAACAAAAATTGGCTTCTTAGGAAATAACTTCCCATACATTTGCAAGTGAGCTCCCTGTGGTGCCTGCTAATGTACGCACTGTGTGTACTATGAGCACTCTGACTGACCTGAGAAATATTTACTCTCAGAATATTTCACCAATCATGAAATGTGCCCCGTATTTCTGTTGGCTGTTTAAATGAACTAGCAATGCCCAATTTGCGAATGAATAATTATTTTGAGTTGGTTCTTTTCAGTGAATTGGCCAAACGGGCTTGCAAAATGGTCTGAATTGATTTGTGATTCAATACAATTAGCTCAGAGCGCTCTCTCACTGAATTATTTGGAGCGGTATGTCACACAGTAAAACAGCATCTGGATATATATGAATACAGTGCTTGATACACTGTAAAGTTGCCTAATGTCAACTGAAACAAAAGGCTGTCTTTTTGAGAGGTAACCTTGAGAAACTTCAGCTAGTGCTGTGTCATGTGAACAAAGGGCTGTTCAAACTGAACATGTTTTTGCATCCGCTCGTGCTGTTTTTCAATCGTCTTCCATGTAAACATTCGCTAGATGGACGTCTTTTGACAACTGTGTCACGTTTCACTGTGTTTTTATCATTTCTCATTGGCGCGCAGCATTTTTAGATGCCGTGTCAAGTAAAAAAAAAATTCTTCAACTTCTATAAATGCGTCTGTCTGAACGGTTACTGGAAGAAATGCTTTAGCCAATAGTTACATGAATGCTACTCGTACTTGAGAAAATAAATAAATGCTTATCTCAAAGTCAAAAGTGTTGGTATTATAGTACCACCTGATGGATCTTCAGCTGTTTAGGCAATTTTAGTCCAAGTCGACCACAAATAACCAACACATATAAACAGATAAACATGGGCCACTGCCATCAGTGAATGACATTGTATTTGCCGATAGGCCAATTGCAGTCAACAAGTTAAATATCGGCCGCTACCGATTTTTGGCCGTTAATCAGTGCATCCCTAAGACTTACTTTGTAGGGACCCAAGCCATATCTAGGGACCAGAGTATTAAAGACTATATGTGGGCTCTTTTCACTTGTGCCAGTAAGTAGCCAGCCCATAATACCTTAGCAACCACAATCTGGCAAACATCCACAATACTCTAGCACTCGCTGCACCACTCACAATTTTTTTTTTTTTTCAAATGTTAACAAATCAAGTTAAAGAGTGTTTTGTTGGTTAACCATTAAATTGAATAAAAAATAAATAAAAATTGCCACCAAATAGATTAACTCTGGAAAAAATTTTCTGTGTTGCTTTTGTTTTAAGCCTGGGAGATAGCATTGCTGCTAATAACGCATACCATCAGAGGGAGACTGAGTTGTCAGTCCAGAGCAGTTCTGCTAGTGAAGATATAGGGAAGAATTTTCCCACAGCCCATGTCGAACCCTCCGGTTCTGCTTACAACAGTATCGACAGCCTCATCGAGAAACTTCAGAATGGAGTGGAGGTGAGTGCATTTATCTGGGCATCAGCAAGCCCCAATGATACATAGATGGTCCATAGTGGTTTGGTTGCATGTATTTATGAAATGACTATAATGATCTCACCAATGAGTGCCTTTTAATAATGATCCAAACATCATCATAAGCATTTTCAATTGTTCAGATTGAGCATTCACGCATGCCTTATTGATTTCAAAAAATTATAAGTAGGCAGCTCAGTTGATTTTGTGACATCCATTTAGAGGAAGTTGTGTGTGTTGCTGATATTGTGGTGTTGAAGTTTCAGGAGAAGGTCAAAGATGTGCACATGTCAGAGATCATTGACGTGTACGAGCAGAAGCTCTCTGCTCTAGCGGTAAGTAACTAACTCATTTAGGAACTATGTCTGTAAATGTTGCTCTTGCATATGTGACTCATAGCATGTTCTTGCATCTGTAGTGCAAAGAAAGCCGTCTTCAGGATCTTTTGGAGGCCAAAGCGCTTGCTCTTTCACAGGCTGATCGACTCATTGCTCAATACCGCTGCCAGCGAGCTCAGGCAGAAGCTGAGGTTACACACATGCAAACACACACATTTACAACTTTAAAGGGGACATGGATAGACTGTTTTTATATAGAGATAACTATCAGTGTTGGAGAAGCTAGTTTGAAACTGTAGTTTGACAAGCTACAAGCTACTCATAATTTTAAGTAGTTAAGCTGCAGTCAAGCTACTCTTTTGAAAAAGTAGTTAGCTACACTACGTTACTATCAAAAAGTAGCTAGCTACATTGAAGCTTCTTAATGAGGCAATATTTTTTTTGTTACTATCAATATTAATAACAAAATTTACACATTACATTTATTAATTAATGTATTAATTAAATACATTTAATGTGTTTAATTAAATATGTTAAATGTATTTAATACATTTAATGAATAGTAACATTAATAGAGTTAATAATGTCCATAAAATACAACGGTGTGTGTGTGTGAATCTAGCTATCTAGCTATCTATCTATAAATAAAAGATCAGACGCCATTAAAAACAATCATTTTTAACTACACACTTTTCAGTCCAAGTCCAGCAAGGTGTTGCCTACTTCCCTAAAGATCCAATGTTTATGACACACTCTCTTTGGGCTGGCATGTTCTGTTCTTGTCACATAGTATTTAGTGTTGATAATATATGAATAAAGACTCAGTGCTTGGTTCTCTCTTCACCTGGGTTCATGCTCATTGTATTTTCTAACTTTTTTGCCAATGACATGCAAGTGCCGGCTTTACAGGTTACATACAGATTTCAGTGTTCAGGTCCAAAAAAAGTGGACGGATAGTCATACTAGATCAGGGGTCGGGAACCTATGGGTCGCGAGCCACAAGTGGCTTTTTGCTAAAAATCAAGTGGCTCGCTGGGTGTCTTACCAGAGATAATTTTCCTTCAGAAAGTGTGGGTGTGATAATTGCAAAGCTTGAAATCAGTGACACTGTTTTGATTTCCTTTCTCCCGAATTTGTCGTACAGCCTACTCCTGGTGAACAAGATTTTAAATGAACATTCACCAAATTCAGATTTTTCATGCAAAGTATTTTGCTGATGTACCAGCCATATATGACAAGAAATTCTGTTAGTCAAAAATATGTGCTTGAAGATACACACTTTATTATATTTTTAAGAAGAGACAAAATAAAATCTGTAAATCCTCATGTCTGATTCTCTGTTCAGAGGCATGCAATGGGACCCTGTCTCGTGGATCAAGTGTATGTAAAGAGTTTTCACTCCTTTTTTTCTTTGTTTCATTCAACTGAAAACTGTTTGGAAGAATAATGTAATCTATGAGAATGCTGCTAATGATCTCCGATCATCTCGTGAGGTGCTGTGAGTTTTGCTTTATTTACACATTGTGAACGCAATTCTGCAGGTTCAATAATATATACAGGTATCTTTGTATTAAAGAAACAAAGACAAAAGTGATTAAATCATAAAGTTATGCAAGACACGTTCACCTTAAAGCTAAAATTTTGTTCTGTTTTCTTTTCTTTTGGCAGGGTAAACTATTACCAAACGCAATATAAACCCATTCGATAAGAACACACATTAAGCAGCATTTTTTGAGAACACAAATTAATTTATGAGGCTTATTAATTATTATGATGATTATTATAATTATCTTTACATTTATAATTGTCTTTAGTTCTTAATTTGCACCTGTTGCTGTGTAATGATACTTGTGTGATGGCAAATGGGGCCGTTAGATATGGTAAATGTTTGGATTTGGGGAGGTGGTTATATAGAAGATTGTTTAATCACTTTCTTTATTTTAATTGCTTTTTTCATTTCGTTTAAAGTGCAATTTGAAGTTAGAAATGTCTTAAGTTTTCCGTGTTCCAATAAAAGTATGTAATTTTTAAAGCAAAATCAATAAAGCAAAAATATTCACTGACCTTGGAGGTTGACCATATAATCGGATATCACAATATTTTAAATTATTATTATTAAAATATTTTTTTACATATCAGCCCAAAAGTGAAGTAAATTTTTCATTAACAATTGAAATGAAAATGAATTTTATGGAGACCCACACAAATGCGTTTACTCAATTCCACATTGCAAAAATGTTTTGCCAGTAAAAGTTTGGCTTCTACGCAATAAGGAAGGCTATTAGTTATAATCTGACCAACATGATGTGTCGTTTGGTCACATCACACCTGTACTTGCTGGAAAAAGTAGCTTGCTACTGGAAAAGCTAATCTATTTTAGAAGCAGCTGAGCTACTGTCAAGCTACTGAAAAATTTAGTTAGTTACCCTCAACACTGATAACTACATATAATTACTCTAGACTCACTCTCTTCCTCTTTCCATGTTCTAGGCACGCAAGTTGGCATCTCTACTTAAAGACACAGAACGGAGGAAAGAAGATCTGCAGTCAGATTTGAGTGATCAGCTGTTGGAGGTGGAGAGACTGAAGTCTGACAGCCAGCAGCTCCTAGAACACAACGGACGTCTCCAGACAGTTGCTGACCAACACCAGGAATTGAAGGGCACCTACAACCAGCTGCTCAGTAGGTCAGTATCTCTTCCTCTTTCTGCAAAATAGTTTAAATTAATGTCCAATGTTCTATTTTGGGTAGGCAACCACCTTATTTTCTCACTCATACTCTTTCTCTTCCTCTTTTAGGTATGACAAGAGTGAAGGCATGCTGAAGGAACTCCAGGCTGCCCATATTTCTCTTACACAGCAGGCTGAGGGGCTGAGAAAGACCAATGAGGGACTGAAACTGCAACTGGATAGGTCAGTTTGAAGTGGTCATTTTTATTTGTATAGAGCTTTTCATTCATTTTCACATCATACTGTGATGTGCTTGAAGCTACAACATTCTCCTCTACAGCACAGTAAATTAGTGAATGTTCAGTCTCAAATTAACATTGGATCTTTGGTCTTCCCTCTTTAGGACTCTTGCAGAGTTATCTGACAAAGAACAGCAGATAAAGGGCCTAAAGTCTGACGTGCAGGAAAAAGAGATAAATATATCAGGTTAGAGGAAAAAGAATGAACAGCAGTGGAATGAGTTGACTGTCATGGGTTTTACATTGGTTGTGTTCTCTTTAAGTGCTCTCACAGTCATAATATGTGTGTCTGTAAAGTGTATGCTGTAAAGTGTACTATAAAGTGACATGGCTTGCTGTGCTTTAACAGGTCTTCAGAATGACCTAATGAAACAGGATGAGCAGATCTGTGAGATGGAGGAGAACATTACCATCATCAGGAAAGAACTTAACAAGACAGAGCAAGCCAGGAAGGACGCCAGCATCAAGGTGCCAGTCAATAATCCTTCAAACCTATTTGCTAGTCCTATCAACCGACTGAAGTCATATTGCACCATTATTTATCTGTTTACTGGTGCTTAAAGGTGCACATAGTACTTATTTAATGTTTCGCTGACACCTAGTGGGTTTTGATGTCAGTACCATCATTTCTTAATGACTCACTTTTGTAGCTTAGTCTACTGGGGAGGGAGCTTTGTGTTGTGAATATTAAAGTATGCCTACATAGTGCATCAAACTCTTTTACTTTAGAAGAGCAATAAAAATCATGTTTGCACCAAAAAGAAGCCACTCAACATTAGCATTAGCATGTTGATTCTCTTTGTAAATTAGAGTTAAAACAGTCAGGGAGGCTTCATATGATCCCATTTGTACCAAATTTTGCAGGCTTCTTCACTGGAGCTGCAGAAGTCACAGATAGAGGCCAAGCTGGAGAAGTTGGAGGAAGAGCTGGGCAAACACACACACATGATCGCCATGATACACAGTCTGAGCAGCGGCAAGCTTAAGGGTGATGCCACTGCCAACCTTTCTTTGTAACACACACATTCTCTCACTATCAGTCATGTACATGCTTTCAAGCCATGAAATACTTGATGTGTTTAACTGAAATAACTTATTTTATCTGTGTTAACTGTACTTTAAACATTATTTTTTTTACTCTCATAGGCTTAAGAGAAAATCAATGAATAAATGTCTCTAACACAGGATATTAAGGCATATTTGTAAATTTGGTACTTGCATGAATTTTCTGAAATATTTTAACACATTTAATTCTTGATGTCATTTGTGTAGAATTTTAAATGTTAATCTTTTACACCTTTTGGCCAGCAGAGGGCACAATAAATACTATGTAAAGATTGAGACTGACCTTAATAGCGTCTCTTTTTTTTATTTTTTATTAATATCCTTTTTCAGTAAACAAGAGCAGTTGTCCTTGCCATAAGATTAATTATTTATCTTAAGATGTACAAATCATTGTTGCGAAATATGAAATTTATACATGTTTCTGTTGCTTAAGGGCATTTTGCAACTTATTTGCACAATTCATGGAGCCACTTGGATGACTGCTACCATGGCATGTGCTTGATAGGCTAACAAGTTTCTAACACTATCTATCTAATCCAATGCTAATATTACAGAACCTGTAAAGGTGATTCATGTCGAAGGTGTGACTTCCTTATTAGTTAGAACAAAAAAAGTTAATTTAAGCCTTTGACTGGTTTGGTTTCTGTTTTAATTTATAGACTAAATTAATCTTGCATGAGTGCACTCTTTTATGGCTCTTTTAAGCTTTATTTAATACCCAGATGACTTGTTTGTAATTAGTGTATTACGCAAACTAGATAGATCAAAGATCAATGATTAAAAAAGCTGTCAAGGCATTTCTGTAGACCGCAAGATGATGGACACTTAAATCAGTGTAAAAAGGCTACAGGAAATGGGCACTGAATGGCACAAATCATAATCTAAGGGCATGGTAGTCATTTCTTAGTGTCATGTCAAGACTATATTTCATCCATTTGTTTCAGAGTTGGAATGGGGTGAGACTTTTGTTGTCATCATGTCTTTGTTTTGTTAGAAGAACCTGACAAACTTCATACTTTTCATAGTTTTTGTCAGTCAGTGGTATGGATGTGGCCTTGATGATTAATCATGACTGCCAGTATAATCCATTGTATGATTGTGGGTATGAAGAGAAACTACACATTGGCTTACATTTGAACTTTGTTTTTCAGAGTGTACAAACAGTAAGTAAGAGTAAGAGGCATCTGCTCACTTTTACTTTACTTGGCATTGCGGATTGTGTCTGTTTGAACATGTGTCAATTTCCACAGTCTGTCAAAGTGAATCAATTTCAGGGGCACACTTTATGATAAATTATTAACCTCCTAAAATAGACTGAAATGCAATTTAGTTAAATCTAAATTGTGTTGAAGCTGTATTTTGTGTAAAAAAACAAAAGAAAAACAATCACCAGATTCATGTTACAAAACAGATCATGTGACATCTTTGAATTTTCTTTCTTTTCCTTTTCCTATTAAAACATGCAAGACTACTTCTGAATTTTCATACCTCCTACACTCTGGCTTTCCATAAGATTTTAGAATAATTTACTGCAAACCCAATTCCAGTGGCTGAAATAAGACTTCAAAAAATTATCATCAATTTACTATACTTGTTTCTGACAACAATGACCACTAAACCTTTTTAACAGAATAATTATTTTCCATGATCTAATTCTGATATTATTTGGAAATCTAATCTTAAGATTGTGTTGTTAACCATGTTTTTGTTGTTTTATAACCGGAAGTGTGTCACTTAGTTTCATGTCAAAGGTACAAGGTACTTTATGACATGTAATCATTGTCTCTACTGTACCTGACTCACCTGAGTACCTGAGTTTATTGTTTCTTTTCTTGAAAGTGCTTTACCAAGCCTTGTTATGGAATGAGGATGGAGAATTTCTTGTTTATTGTTTTAATTTAATGTCAATCTTTTATAGATTACATTTTTCTGTATTACTGTACATTCTTCATGGACCCACAATAAAACAAAGTGTAGAATACTGACAAGACAAATTGAGGCAGTTCTCAATTTGTTTGTAGACAGCAGTAGTATGTGCAAAAACATTCAGTTTGTGTACAAATGTGCAATAGAAAAATTAGCAATTTAAAGCATATTGGAAACAAACAAAAAAACGGCACAAAATTGCACAGCAGAAAAATGATTACCCCTGTCTATGAGTAGGTCATAATAGAGTTATGACTGAAATCAGGTTTTTTAGACTATGATCTGTCATGAGAAAGACGGGTTATGCTCTGATTCGTGTACATCTATATTCAATGCATTACCATAGGTGTATGAACAGTACATTTGGCTGGAAAATCAAAAAACTTTGAAGCTATTTTTCCTAGTTTCAGTGTTGACATGCAGTAGTTTCTGTGTCCTGTGGTTTTTATCAATCTTTGTTTTTGATCTCTTTAAGAATCTAATAGTTTTGGTATTTGACTGCATTGGTTATGGAATGCTCTTGGACTTGTTTGACGTGCCACATGCTGAGAGAAAAGAATATAGATTGGAATCTAAGCTATCCATTTCTGTCAGAGGTAAAATATGTAAAAAAATAAATAAATAAAATAGAATGTTGGAAAAAAGGCCCCTAAAAGTTCAAGAAATATATATTTTTTTAAACCCATCTTGAATGTTAGTAAATTTACAGTGAGGTTGTAAGGTTCATTAAACCAAGGAAAAGTGTAGTGCATTGGACTTTGTCAATAAAGTCATCTGTAAGATAGTAGGTTTGAGAATGAAGGCAGAGCTTAGAATGTCAATCAAGTAAACAGGATGTGTCAGCACTTCAAGAGTAAAATGTTGCTTGTTCCTCAGAGTCCTCTTATTTGTCTCCAAGATGACTAGTCCTCATTGTATAATCCTATCTTCAGTATAAAGAACTTTGCTATGTTCTGAAGTTCAAAATACTAAAGATGATGTGCTGGAATACTTTTTCATTCCTCGATTGCAATTCTCTTAATGTAGAGTATTGGGGTTTGTGTATCCATCTTCATTAGACTTTATCAGATTCCATACATCAGGTTACTCTTGTTTCATTTGGGTGGTCACAGTCAGGGTCCCCAGTACAAGGTTTTTAAGGGGAACTTGTTCCTGCTCTGTATTGTGCTTCATCTCTCCTGTATTTGTACCATTGGTAGATGAATGTGTCCCCTGTTGAAGACTATTGTTGTGATAATAGACATGTTATTGTATGGAAGTAAAATTAGAAGAGTGCAAATTCATTAGAATGACAAGTTTAAAGTGTTTAGTAAAGGTGATATCTTTTTTCTCTAAATGTTTTGTAGTTACTTTCAATGTTATTCACCGAATTATGAGATAATAGATACATAAATGGACGAGAATGTAAACTTACCTTTTTAATATACGTTTTCTCAATATTACAAAAACAAAAATAATGACAATTGCCACTATGACACCGATGACAATTAATGCTGTATGATCTCTTGCATCTGTGTGAAAAAAAAAAAAAGCATGTTAAATACATTTGAATGATGATGAATGAAGTGTTATGACCATGTTTAGCACATTGTTATCTGTTTTACATTTATATTTCCATTTAGTTTAGTCTTTAGACTGATTTAGTAGATGAACAGAATTTGAAGCGGTTTAGATTTGTAGAAATGGTTGTTTACCGTGTGTGATTACGGTATGTACAATATATCTAGATTCAGCAGTACTGCTCTCGCAGGTGAAGGTTCCTAAATCTTTTTCTGTGTTCAGGTTATGAAGTTTGACTGTCCCATCTGGCAAAATGTCAACCTTGCCTTTAAACTGGTCAGGAATTTGTAAGGTTTGTCTGTCATATTTCAAAGCAGTGATTGAAAAATTCAAAGTGAGAATGTAGTTGAAGTCCTTTGTGAATCGACATGGGAGAGTCACCTCAGCTTGCAATGAGATTTCTGCAACAACAACAATATCCATATGTAATCTTAATTCTCACATAGAGTCTGCCTCTACAAATATTGAATATTGAACTGAAATACAGGGCCATGGAAAAGAAACCAACTTTTGAAGAGAGATTAGGAACAATTCCATTCCTAACCACTATCAGAAAAAACATTGCAATTGAAATATCTGTATGAATTTTGCAGTTACCAGCTTACCTCGGTGTGTTAAATTGACTGAATAGTGTGTCTTTGTCCTGTCTTTATTGGTTATTGAGCAGTTATATGTGTAGTTATTGTTGATTAAGCCTCTTTTAATTTCACTGGTCACCGTGAACAGGTTGTCATCTGTTTTGTTGAATTTGTTCGATGGTTCTTGTGCTAAGGGATCTGTGATCCACAACACACCTGGTTCTGGATAAACTCCGCTGGTGTTGCAGATGACTGTGTCATCTCTTAATGAAATATCCACTGATTTAACTGGAGCTAAAACAAAATGAAAAAAATTGAAATACTGTTACAAGCCAGTCTGTGTCACTGAGAATGTCATACAGATTCATATCATTATAGAAAGAGTTTAAAGGAATAGTTCACTCAGAAATTAAAAATCTATCATGATTTACTAACCCTCATGTCTTGTGAAATGTCTGTGTGACTTAATTTCTATTTTGGAACACAAAATATATGATATAGCGAAATGCAGCTGCTCTTTTCCAAATAATGAAAGTGAACAATGACCATAGCTGTCAGGCAAGATTCACAGTGATTAAATTTCTGTCTGTTTCTCACACAAAGCTATTAAACACAGTAGCTTCAGACTTGGAATATAGTATAGTTGCATATAGTTGTATGGACCATTTCTATGGTGCTTTTTTGTCTTTTTATGAAACTCAACAGCCCCTGTTCGCCATCCACTTTCACTGTATGGAAAAGAGCAGTATGCCATTCTTCAAAACTGCTTTCGTGTCCCATGGGAGAAAGTAAGTTGTACAGATTTGGAACAACATGAAGATGAGTAAATGACAGAATTGTATTTGTTGGGCGAACTGTCCCTTTAAAGGAAACATTCAGTCTGAGATTCTCACCTAATACAGACATGGCCACATATGTCTCCTCATTTATATGCTCACTCGCGGTGTAGCACCTGTATCTCCCTTCATCTTGGATCTTGATATTTTTCAGGATAAGTGATACATTTCCATTTTTGATTTCGGATTCTGGGAACAGCGATGTTCTTCCCTTGTAGGCCTCGAACTGATACTCTAGCTTGTCTTTATTGTCGTAGAATGAGTGCACTGCTTCGGCGCCTTTATACCAGTGAATGATATTAGTGACTTTGGATTTGCAGGGTAATACGCACTCTCTAGAGTAAAGACAGGTGACAGGGATGTCTGTAGACAAACAAAATATCAGTGAGAATTTAAAAACTCCACTTGGCAGTGCTGTCTGACTAAAGACGCCCCTATCCACAAATGGTATATTACTTTTGTATGAGTTCATCAGATGACCTATTTTAAATAAAAAAAAGACATTGAGAAATGAAGAAAAACTACTGTCCTTGAATTCAAAACAACATGTGACTAAACTGTGACTACACAACACAAGGTCTGCAATAATTTACTTGTTGTATCAAAGGGCAAACTCTTATATGGCTGTGTTGTTATTAGTTACCCTTTAGCTGATTTTCGATTTAATAGATAAATAATTGGTCTAAAATGGTCTTTTCCATTAGTTTTACACACATGCATTTTTTGGTGAGGGATCTGAATATTGGCATAAGTGAAAACCTGTTGCTCTTTTTTTGATAATTTAGACAGTGAAATATGGGTAAAAATACCTTCATTTTGGTCTCTATAAAATATATAAACACTCCCCAGTTCCACCCATGCCGTTATTGTACAATAAAATGACTTAAAATGTATGGATTATGTATAACATTTAATTAATTGTAACAGAGGCATTGCTGATATGACTGTAGATAAAGATGTTTCTTACCTTCTCCCAAAGTTAAAGGCAGAATCCAGAGCAAGATTAGAGTCCTGATCACCAGCTTCATAGTCACATTCAGTAATATAAAACTTTTTGTAATTGATCTGTAGTTTGTCTACCCAAGTACGTTCTATTTATTTTTTTCTTTCATTCTCATCATAGTAAAAGCCTTGCAGTTGTAGACAAGCTGAAGTTGCTTATCAAGTTCATTCCTTTTGTTCATTGGAACCTCCCACAGTCATATATATTATGGGTAAGTATTCAGAGAGACTTACTGAGAGTAAGTCTCTCAGAAAATCTGCTTAAATTTACTTGTGATTAATTTTCTATAAGAATTTGGTATTTTTAAAACAGTGATGGCTATTTTTGACCTATTTGTCTATTGTTGTATTTGATATAATTCATTTTAGCAATACTCCAGATCATGACAACACCAAATGGACCTTTGCACACTTAGGTTACATTATAAATTGTATTTGCTGCCTCCTACTGGCTCTAGAGCCCTAGCAGGAGTTAAACTACAATTGCAATGCATTACATTGACAGGTATGCTGCATAATACTTTACATTTTTCTTATTTAAATGACTGAAAACAGAATATCTGTAATTTTAGCACAAGAAACCTTTGATAAACACAAAATAAAGGTTAGGATTTCCTTTGGTTTTGTTGATTTGTTTGGCAAAATTCTCTATTATTAAAATAATAGGCACTTGGCACTAGGTCTTGAATAAACACATTGTTCAAATTGCGAATATGTTATTGTTTTAAATTCCTTCTTTTTTCCAGATCTTCCTCATATGGGTTTATGCTTTGCTCTCCATACAGAATGTCCCCGCTTACATTTAAGGCATTCGGCAAGATGTTCTTATCCAGAGTGACATACAAAATTGCTTTAGTTTTCATGTGTGAGATTGTCATGATCAACAGAGTGCAAGCATGCAATTCAGAAAGTTGTGTCAAACAGAAAAAAGCTTTTTTTTTTTTCTTTTTTTTTTTACAGCAAGTGCAATTTATTACAAATAAAGTCAACACATGGCTGTTGTTTACATGTATGCATTTGGCTTCTATCCAAAGCAACTTATTACAGGGACAATCCCCCCAGAGCAACCTGGAGTTAAGTGCCTTGCTCCAGGACACAAGAGTGGTGGCTATGGGGATCGAACCGACAACCTTCTGCTTTACAGTTTAGTGCTTTAGCCCACTACACCACCTGTTGTTGTGTCATGATCAGTCGAAGTATAGACCTTATTCACAGTAGTGCCATTTTTTATTGGAATGAAAATGACACTGAAAAAGAAACATTTTGTGGTGAAGAATATGTAGCAGAAAAGATAAAGTACTTTCTACTTTGAATAAGTTAAAGATTGAACTTTGAAAATATTAAATACATTCGACATTTGTGCTCAATTTAAACATGTACAAATGAATGCTCTAGCTTAGAATTAAATGTTATTTATGATTGTTTGTTATCTTTACAATGCGTCATTATGTATGAATCTTAAAGGGAAAGCCGTGTCATGTTTATTTCCAAATTTGAGTAAATTTTACTTAACGTTTTGAAACTGGTGTTCCCGGAATGCACCGGGCTTGAATAATTGATGAGCTTGCAGAGATCCACTGTTTGCAAGTTGATTTACACTTATTTATTGTTAGGTTTGGTAACTTCTTGCTTTTTGAAGTCTGAAGCCAATTTTCTACTCAGAATTATCTGTTTATAATTCCAAATAATATCAAATTAAAAATCTGTTGATGGTTACTGTCATCGTGCTTTATGCAACAACTGTTTCGGTCTGCGTGTGATGCTCTGTGTATTGTTTCTATAGCCATTAAAGCAAGGTGATGTTGTCTAATAGACTACAAAGCATGCATTAAGCTTCCCTGTGGAACAAGGGACAAAATACCAGAACACTTATAAAAGCATGGCTTAATTCAGTGCTACTTTGTTTGACTAACATGTACAAAAATATTTTTTAAATTGACTTGAAACAGAGTATTGCAAAGTAAACTCTACTTAAGGAGTTCTAATTTAAGCCATCAAGAATTGTCTGTACTGTATGCTTTTCTATAAAATACGCTCTGTATTTCTGCATGTAAATTGTTACCAATTATTGTTTCAGTGAAGGCTGTGAGAGAAAGACATTCAGTGGCAAGCGCTGTATAAGTTTGTCTACTGATATGTTTTGGAAAGATGTTTTATTGTTTGTTTTTGTTTTTTCAATGTTTCATCAGCAGAATGATCCAAAACACTTTAAACAACATTAGCCTACAGTCCATTGAAGAGAGTGTAAGTCTCAATCCCTCAAAGTATATATCATTCAAAAATTTAAAAAATTTAAGATGGTGCTATGTGAATAAGGTCTGAGGTATTGTCCTACTACATCTTGCAACAATATTATTATTATTACAAACAAACTTTGGTTTCTCTTTTTATTTTATGCAGACACCAGTCAGCTATTACTTTTGGCTCTGAGGTGGTTCAAACTGGAAGAGTCCTGTAGATTATTATAACCCCTGTCATGTTTTCTCATGTATTTCTGTTGGATGTCTCTTCTGTTAAGCAGCTTTCCTCAGATGGAACTTCATTGTTTTTAAAAGTCACTGTAAAGAGCAGAAACATCTGTAAAATTGATACGGTGAAGTCAGATGAAGTGTCATCCACCATAGATTTATGGGCACAAACCTATGCTTGGTTGCATCTCTGTAGCCTCTGCATGGGTTGTTCTTGATTGTTGCAAAGAAACTGTTTTAAAAGAAGAAAGAATTGAGAAAAAATTATCAAGAAAACATTTCCAAAAAAATGTGTGTTTTTTTGTTTTGTTTTTCTGATAATACATACCTTTACATTTTCCATATCCTATGACTGCTGCAACTGCAGTGACTATAAAACCTGTGATTACAGCTGCAAGAATCCACCACTGGGGGGATCTCTTAGGCAGTCTTGGAGCTGGAGGTCAGAAACAAACTCATTTGGTAAGTGACATTTATTTATTTATTGCTAAATGATTAGCCCTGTGTCTAATCAACACCCTAGCTCCTTATGTCGTGAATCAGTATATTGTGAACACAAATTCAGAAATACTGGTATAAGGGTACTGATCCACTGAACATTGGGACACTTATGACTACATTTTCTAAACTAAACTCAAATATTTAAAAGATTGTTTCACTTTCATGGTAATTATGAATGAAAGACATTACAAACAGCATCTCTTTTAAAGAGAAAACAAGGCTTGTACTTCATAGTTTTACACTAGTGCTCATCTTCTAATGACTTGAGAGACTTCAGAAGACCTGATGACATTTCCATTTTTTTTTTTAGGGAGCGAACAATTCAGTGCACTTGAATGATTTTGCGAATGAAACAGCCCTGAAAATGGCTGACTCCCTGATCAGTGCTCTGACTACTGAACTAGTAAACTAATGAGACACTCTAGGCCTAGCTTCCCACAGCTTCCTATCGATTCAGTTCATGAGACATTGCTGAACATTTTGGAGAATTCCTTTACCACAACCTAGTTGAAGCCTTTGCATCATAACGGCAATGTTATGATTGGCAATGGTGTTTGAGCCCCTCCCTTTTAGGTGCGCATTTGCCCTATATAAGCAGGTGCTCACACTATTTCTTCAGAATTTTATTCCTTCAAGACTGACATCGTCGTTGACCAACAGCCACGTGTGGACCTCTCTTCGCCGTTGACGGACACACATCAGCGGACGGGATTCCCTGCAGACGCATCAGGACGTTCTTCGAGGTAGAGCTGGAAGATACCGAGGTGTGTTGACGCAAGCCCCACGATCCCCTCGATCTTCCCACGCAGCGTCTTTGCCAGTGCAGTACGCCTGTGACGACCTCCGGCCCTCTATGAATGAGCACAGTGTTGTCATAATTGGTGGGTCTGACGATGATAACAATGCATGTCCCTCGGAGTATCGGAAGAATGGTCCATGGAAGGTGCTGCAGCTCTTCCCCCCAACAAGGGTGAGAAGCGTGCACTGGACCTTGATATGAGTTACTTCACGTCATTGTGGGGGCAGTCAAGGAGCTCAGCCTTGAGTGGTGGCCTCCTGTCGAGCCGGAAAATTCTCGTCTGAATGAATGATTCCTGCACATAGTCCAACAGTCAAACATGCCTTTTCTGTTATGTTTTGACTCGCCCTTCCCACCTGTTCTCACTGGTAACGATTCAGTTTTTATTGCAACACCTCCCATTCATTGCTTGAATAGCATGCTTACCTCATAGCGGCTGCTCTACATGCGTTGAAAGCACAAAACTTCCTCTCCAAACAAACTCACTCGCCGTGATAACCACAGCATTTCTCAGTGTGTCAAAAAATGGTAGCGTGCAGTTATAATTCCGGTTTGTGAAGTGGCCACCTCGCTTCTACATCATTCTATCCATTTCCCTACTATTCTGTGCTCCAAGGTATTAAATCTCTTTATGAGAGAAGCAATGGGGTCATTTCCTGTACCATGCACAGAGAGAAAGTCACAGATGTTATTTTCTCATCAAAACACCGAAAGATGGTCTGCACCTGTGACATTTTTCACACTGTGCACAACCGCTTCCCAATGGTATCCCGTTATGTGAATGTGTGGCAAGCACTCACGGGCATGACAGTTTGGGTGCTAAAAATGATCGAACACGGGTAGTTGATCCAATTTACATGCAGACCGTCTCGCTTCAATGGCGTTTTGTCCTTGACTGTTTTGTCACAGACGTGTCTGTATTACATGCAGAAATTCACAATCTCCTTGCAAAAGATGTGATTTAGGTTGTTCCGAGCTGCCACAGTCGCAAAGGATTTTACAGCTGCTACTCCTTTCTTTCCCGAAGCAAGAGAGTGGGCTTCGGCTGATCCTAGATCTGAGATGCTTAAATCGTGTGCTGGCAAAACACCCATTCAAGATGTTAACTCAGAAACAGATCTTATCGCACATCCACCTACGGGACTGGGTTGCGTCAATAGAGCTAAAGGACGTGTACTTTCATATCCAAATTGTACTGTTCCACAGGCTGATCTTGAGATTTTGTGTTCGAAGTGATGACATATCAACTCAAAGTCCTTCCCTTCGGATTATCTCTGCACCGTGCACATTCATGAAATGTGTCGATGTGGCGCTCACCCCTTTGAGGATGAACGGCATGCACATTCTAAATTACATTGACGATTGGCTATTACTGGCCCGATCAGAGGCACTGCTATGTGAGCAATGGACATTAAACTTCACCATTTGAACAGCCTGGGTGTCAATGTCAACTGGGCAAAAAGCACAGTTTCCCCCTGCCAACAAATCTCCTTTTTGGGGGTTCGACTCGACTCCATGAGCATGCATGCGCACCTCAAGAGCGAGCTCGTCCAAACCATTCACCAGTGTCTGTCTAAATTCAAACTGGGAAAAACATTTCCACTGAAGTTTTTAAAAAAATGCTAGGTTTTATGGTGTCCGTCATACAGTTCTGTCTTTTACACATGAGGCTTCTCCAGTGCTGGCTCACACATCATTTACCTAGTCACGCTTGGTGTCAGGGGTGCATGTGTGTCACCGTGACTCACCACTGCCTGGCTGCTCTAGCACCACGGACAGCTCCAAACCTTTATAAGCAGTGAGACTGGGCCAGGTTTTCAGATGTAAAGTGGTGACCACGGATGCATCCAACACGGGTTGGGGCACACTGTGCAATGGATGCCTGGCTTTTGGCACTTGGACAGGTGCGAAACCAGCATGGCAATTCGCTTGGAAATGCTAGCCATCTTCTTAGTGGTAGAAGCTTTCCATTCCGACATAGTGAATCATCACATTCTGATTCGTTCAGACAATATGTCAGTGGTAGTGCTCATAAATCGCGAGGGCTGCACTCAATCGCTACCAATATTTAGCCTGGCGCAACACAATCTCATGTGGAGTGTGCGCTATCTCCTTATCCTGCAGGTCCCAGGCTTTTTGAACTGTGGAGTGGATATGCTGACTGTTCGGCAAAGCACAAGTCAACCTGTTTGCCTCCGCAGAGACAGCCTACTGCCCTCTTTGGTACTCCATGTCCTCCTTGACTCCTTGGCCCACAAGTGGCTGACAACACACAAATATACATTTCCCCTGATACGTTTCCTCCATGCTGTCATCAGCAAAGTCAGAGAGGACAAGGAAGCGGCGCCAAAATGGCCCAACCAACCATGGTTTCCAGAAATGGTGATATTACGCAGCAATGACCCAGTAAATTGCACCATAACGGAGATCCTTACATTCGTTCAAGAGCGGTTGGACGCAGGTATTACTATGTCAACACTTAAGGTTTATGTAGCGACCATCTCTGCATTTCACGCCCCAGATGCTGGCTCCTCTATTCTATTGGCAGTTACAATCTCATCATAAAGTTCCCTAGGCCTAGGGGATTGAGGTGCTTGAAACTCCCTCACCTTGCTACGGTTCCAACATGTGATTTGAATCTGGTGCTGAGGTTGCTCACCAGCCCCCCATTCGAACCTTTGGAATCCATTGAGTTACATGTGCTCTCTTTAAAGATGGCACTGCTGTTGGCTCTGGCCTCACTCAAATGGGTAGGCAATACACATGCACTGTCAGTTGACAGTTCATGTCTGGAATTCGGTCCTGGGCTTTCAAAACCCAAAATAAACGGCAATATGCTTTCCAAAAGGTGAATAAAAGGTGCTTTCCACACACTTAGGGCTCAGATAGTGCACCTGCAAGCTTTCTGTTCTCCGCCGTCTAATTTGGATGAGGAGCAGTTAGCGTATTTCATATGCTTGGTGCGGGCATTGTACACACATGTGGAGTGCACTCGTCAGTTTAGACCGTCAGATCAGATCTTTGTTTGTTATGGAAGATGCACCAAAGACTTGCTCACTTCCAAACAAAATCTCACTGTATTGTTCTTGCGATCGCCTTAGCTTATGAATCACTGAGTGTGAGATGCCCTATTGACGTGAAAGCACATTCAACTATAGTCATGGCCTCTTCATGGGTATGGTATACAGGGGTATTCAAATGGTATATCCCTACAGGATATATGCCTTGCAGCACGATGGTCTTTGCAAAACATGTTTGCAAGGTTTTATAAACTAGACATGGTGTCCATCCCTTCACGAGTCCACTCTGTCTACAGAATTTACTATTCCAACTCCCTTTATCACGGGTGGGCTACATGTTATATTTTAATACAGTCGCCTGTGTAGGTCGCTACCCAATTTACTCCTACTAGAAGTCACAAGCACTTCTAATAAAAATAATAAAACCTCCCTCGCTTCCTCTGGTAAGAAGGGGTTAAATTATACTGTGTATTATATGACTCATACACTAAGATTAAGATTAAGATTAGATTAACTAAGATTATCTTCCTGTCTGGTTTTCACCATGTGGGGCTATTCATTTTCATACACACTAAAGTGATATCATACGAAGTCACCGCCCAACGTGCCTGTGTCCTTATATATATATATATATGCTTCTATGTGTTTTATTCCCTTTTATTCCCTAACTGGTTGAGAATATACACAGATGTGAGTGAAAACACTTCTGTGTTCAGGAAAAAGGTGTATGTATAGCTTGTTGATTCGAGAAGTTTATAATAGTAATCTGGTTTCAATACAAGTTGAGCTCAAGTAACTGCATTTGTGGCATAATGTTAACCTTTTCTTTAAAATAAGCAAAAATATGGGTTCCAGTGAGGCAGTTACAATTAAATTAAATGGGGCCAATCAGTTAACTTTAAAATACTCACTGTTTCAAAAGTATAGCCACAGGCAGGGTTGGGAGGGATACTTTTGAAATGTATGACACTACAGATTACAGAATACATGCTGTAAAATGTCATATGTGACGTATTCCATTAGATTACTAATGTAATAAGGTCAGTAACGTATTCTAAATTCTTTGGATAATTTCTTCAGCACTGGTATATTTTTTCATTTGTTTTGACTATAAAAACTCTGCCTGTACAGTAAGGCAAAATACACATGTTAAAAATACTTTCTCCTAAAATCTGAAATATACAGTGTTGTTTCTTAAACAAGATCAAACAAAATTAAAGGATGATCAAAAATTGTTTACAGGAAAACAACACAAAAATTATTATCAAGAATATGATTTTTGCCCTAATATCAAATTATATTATGACAATAAAATGCTAAGTAATCTCTTCAGTAATCAAATTCATTTTTAATGTAACTGTATTCTAATTACCAATGATTTAAATTGTAACTGTAGTGGAATACAGTTACTTATATTTTGTATTTTAAATACGCAATCCCGTTACATGTATTCCGTTACTCCCCAACCCTGGCGACGAGACGTAAACAATTTTTGTGTTAACATGATTTTAATGTGATAAAATTGCCTACTAACATTTTCTAATGAAAGTTATACACTCACCTAAAGGATTATTAGGAACACCATACTAATACTGTGTTTGACCCCCTTTCGCCTTCAGAACTGCCTTAATTCTACGTGGCATTGATTCAACAAGGTGCTGAAAGCATTCTTTAGAAATGTTGGCCCATATTGATAGGATAGCATCTTGCAGTTGATGGAGATTTGTGGGATGCACATCCAGGGCACGAAGCTCCCGTTCCACCACATCCCAAAGATGCTCTATTGGGTTGAGATCTGGTGACTGTGGGGGCCATTTTAGTACAGTGAACTCATTGTCATGTTCAAGAAACCAATTTGAAATGATTCGAGCTTTCTGACATGGTGCATTATCCTGCTGGAAGTAGCCATCAAAGGATGGGTACATGGTGGCCATAAAGGGATGGACATGGTCAGAAACAATGCTCAGGTAGGCCGTGGCATTTAAACGATGCCCAATTGGCACTAAGGGGCCTAAAGTGTGCCAAGAAAACATCCCCCACACCATTACACCACCACCACCAGCCTGCACAGTGGTAACAAGGCATGATGGATCCATGTTCTCATTCTGTTTACGCCAAATTCTGACTCTACCATCTGAATGTCTCAACAGAAATCGAGACTCATCAGACCAGGCAACATTTTTCCAGTCTTCAACTGTCCAATTTTGGTGAGCTCTTGCAAATTGTAGCCTCTTTTTCCTATTTGTAGTGGAGATGAGTGGTACCCGGTGGGGTCTTCTGCTGTTGTAGCCCATCCGCCTCAAGGTTGTGCGTGTTGTGGCTTCACAAATGCTTTGCTGCATACCTCGGTTGTAACGAGTGGTTATTTCAGTCAAAGTTGCTCTTCTATCAGCTTGAATCAGTCGGCCCATTCTCCTCTGACCTCTAGCATCAACAAGGCATTTTTGCCCACAGGACTGCCGCATACTGGATGTTTTTCCCTTTTCACACCATTCTTTGTAAACCCTAGAAATGGTTGTGTGTGAAAATCCCAGTAACTGAGCAGATTGTGAAATACTCAGACCGGCCCGTCTGGCACCAACAACCATGCCACGCTCAAAATTGCTTAAATCACCTTTCTTTCCCATTCTGACATTCAGTTTGGAGTTCAGGAGATTGTCTTGACCAGGACCACACCCCTAAATGCACTGAAGCAACTGCCATGTGATTGGTTGATTAGATAATTGCATTAATGAGAAATTGAACAGGTGTTCCTAATAATCCTTTAGGTGAGTGTATATAACGATGTAACACCTAAAACCCCAAATGACTGTATAAATAATGATTTAAACAACTTTACATTTAAATTATTATTTTTTAACAGAAGAATTAATGTAAGTGCTTTAATAAAAATATAAGCATTACATTTCAGCCTTTAAACTTAAAAAATGGCCCCATTTACTTACTTTGTAAGTACCTCACTGTAACCTCAATTTTCGCTTTAAATAATATTAATAATAAAAGTCAAAATGAATTTTTGTGGTAATCAACATTATGCCACAAATGCTGTCGATTGAGCAATTATTAACCCGTAATATTCCTTTAATCTAGTGTTTTTAAAGGGTGGCAAAAACTTTGCAATTTAATAAAATACACATATTTTCAATAAATAATTCAGTTTATTAATATTAATGTATTAATGTTAAACAATATTTCCTCCAAGTAATTAATTAGTAGTTTATTAGGCTATTTACAGTAATGAACAAACTTGAAGCATATTAACAAATAGGCCGGTTTCAATTGGTTAATGGGTGTGCAGCTATTTTAAATCTTTAAATGGCTCTTCATATGAAGGAGTCTGAATTATTCACTTTTTTTTTCCTTCAAAGAAAACAATTAGTTACATTATAAATTAATAGAAGCTTTTGTTGAGAAGTTTATTTCATAAAAAAAAATAAAAATAAAAATAAATAAAATGTTGAAGGCTATATGGAGTTTATGATGGTGCATTTCAGAATATAATGAGCTCTCACCAGTCATTGGAGTGATGTTGAGCTTTGTACGGACTTCATGTTTGGTCTGGAAAGCAGACAGGATGCAGCTGTACATGCCGGTGTTTTCCAGTCTCAATGGGTTGCGTAGCTGTAGTGAACCGTCCCCATCACTGTGGGATGATAGTTGTAACTTTTCCTCCCACACACTAGAGCTCAGCTGTGTGAAACTATCATAGGTGAAGATGGTTGAGGACTTGTGTTCTTTGATGAAGGACCAAGTCAGTGTGAAGTTCTGCAGGTTCCATGGGGCCTCGCAAGGGATGATAAGGTCCTGACCCTCAACACTGTATATTTCTGTCCAAGTTTAAAGTTGAGAATTGTTTAAGCTGGTAACTAATTTAAAGTTAAAGGTGTCAATATTGGGGAGTAAAAAACAAAAAGTAGCAATAACGTTAACACCATTTTCAGTAGAAACTGTTCTTTTCCTCATGCGTAGCAAGTCTGTTTTAGTAAATCTGAATTGGATTGTTTGTTTAATTCATTAAAATGAATAAAAAAAGAAGAATCAATTAAAGTAATATTCTGGGTTCAATACAAATATCTTAGATAAGTTAAATCTACTGCATTTGTGGCATAATATTAATTACCACAAAAACAAACAAATAAACAAACAAACAAAAAAAAGCACAAATCTGGGTTCCAGTGAGGCACTTACAGTTGAAGTGAATGGGGCCAATCTGTAAATGTTAAAATACTCACTGTTTCAAAAGTATAACCAAAAGACGTAAACAATATGCATGTTAACTTGGATTTAGTGTGATAAAATCGCAAATCTAACCTTTTCTGTGTAGTCATATCCAATTTTACAACTTTGTTGCCATGACGATGTAGTCAAAAAATCCTAAAACAACTGTAAAAAATTATGATTTAAACAGATTTACAACTCAAATATTACATGAGTTTTAACAGAAGAATGAATGTAAGTGCTTTTATAAAATTATAAGCTTCACATTTCTGCCTTTTTACCCTCCAAAAATTGGCTACATTCACTTATATTGTAAGTGCCTCATTGTAACTTCGATTTTTTTTCATTTTTATTTATTTATTTTTTAAGAAAAGGATGGACGAGATTATAGATTTTTTTGTGGTAATCAACATTATGCCACAAATGTCGATTGAGCTTAACTTGTATTGAACACCGAATATTCCTTTAAGTCGTTGCGCTGCTTTTGGCATCTTTTTTAAAAAAACTAAATATTAATTAAACGCAGCTCTTTGTCACTATATTTTTGTCTCAGTTGCACTCTATTTTTTTATTTGTAATTAATATAAATGTATCTGTGAAGTGTGTAGGCCTAATGCTTTCACCCTAATTAAAATGTACTTATTTTAAAATAAGCAATTTTTTTTAAACACAGAAATGCTGTTCTCATTAAATAGTAAATCATATAATCTGAAGGTTTATAGTTATATGTTTACATAGTTTATCAAAGAGTAGATTTACTGTAGTTTTACTACTTCATGAGTACCTGGTAGCTTGGCGAGCTACAGTTTTTAAGTTTTCCCAACACTGCTGCCTGCATGTAATTGTTTAGTCTGTGAAACATGAATGGTGTTAATGTCGTTTCTGGTGATGCAATGCCATGTAATAATGATGATGAAATTCAGTGTAACTTGTCCAGACATTTATGAATTTACTCTGTGAGATAAAACCTTTTTCCTGCAGCGACGACCTCCATATCTGAGACCCGTAGAATGATTGGACAAGGCAGATGTAGGTCAGATCATCTCGGTCTTTCAACTTCCTGAGCTTACTTTCAACCGAGTACAGGCCCTGCATGTCAGCCACTTTGCGGGTGGAAGGTTGGAAGGTTTCTGGCAGAACGTCTGGCTCAGTGAACAAGGTTACACGGGGAGCAGGATAGACGTCTCGTGTTGAGCATTTGACTTCCTCGTAACCACTGAGACGTGTCGTTTCAAGGGTAACAGACTTGATAGTGGCTGGAATGACAAACAGGGATTTGTGTTGGTGTTGCTATGATTTTAGTTCTAAGATGTTGCTTGTAATAGGATGTGTTTTGACTGTCAAATTTAGTTTATTAACAACTTTTTAAAGTTGATATTACAGTGGCAAGAAAAGTTTGTGAACTCTTTGGAATTACCTACATTTATGTATGAATTTGTCTTAAAATTTGGTTTGATCTTCATCTAAATTACAATAATCTGTGCCGTTTAACTAATAACGCACAAATTATTGTATTGTTCTTGTTCATATCGAATACATCATTAGGTTAGGAAAAAGTATGTGAACTCCTAGGCTGATGATGTCAACAAAAGCTTATTAGAGTCAGGAGTTGGCAAACCTAGCATCCAAAACGAGATTGGAGGTGTGGGATAAAGCTATTTTGACTTGTAAAAAGCACTCAAACATTTTGAGTTTGCTATTCACAAAATGCATCTGCTGATGTGGACCATGCCTCGCAAAAAAGTGATCTCAGAAGACCTATGATCAAGAATGGATGCTTTGCATAAAGCTGGAAAGGGATACAAAGTTATCACGAAGTGCTTAGATATTCATCTGTCCACAATTAGATAGATTGTCTATAAATTGAGACGATTTAGTACTATGGCTACTCTCCCTAGAAGTGGCCGTCCAGCCAATGTGACTCAAAGAGCACAATGCATAATGCTCAATGAGGTAAGAATTAACACTGGGGAGACAGCTAAAGACTTGAAGGAATCATTGGAACTTTTCTTGAGTCTACTATATGGAAACATTAAACAGGCATAGTATCAATGGCAGTACACTACCAAGGAAGCCACTGCTTTCCAACAAAAACATTGCTGCGCACCTGAAGTTTGCCAAAGACCACCATGACATTCCCCAATGCTACTGGAAAAATGTTTTGTGGACTGATGATACTAAGGCTGTATAGTTTGGGAAGAACATGCAGCACCGTGTATGGCATAAAAAGGATGCAGCAAGGCAATGACCTTAAATTCTGAAGTAAATACACTACAGAATAGCTTAAAAAAAAAGAAAAGCCACCTTTTAGAGTAGACCAATCAGAGCCCAGAACTTCACCCAATAGAGATGCTGTGGAATGGCCTCAACAGAGCCGTTCACACCAGACATCCTAAGAAAGTGTATGAGCTGAATCAGTTCTGTAAGGAAGAATAGTCAAAAAAACTTCTGAATGTTGTGCAGGCCTAATCCACAGCTATGCATGTTTGAGGTTACGGCTGCCAAAGGAGGATTGACCAGTTATTAAATACAAGGGTTCACTTACTTTTTCCACGGCACTGTGAATGTTTAATGGGATGTGTTCAATAAAACATTATAGATTATAACTGTTAGTATGTTGTTAGCTTAAGCGCATTGTGTTTGTCTATACTTGTGACTTTGATGAAGGTGAGATAACATTTTAAGACCAATTAATGCAACCAGCTAATTCCAAAGGGTTCACATACTTTTCCTCGCCACTGTAGGTATGTTTGACAAATTAGAAGGTCAGTTTTGACTGTTCAATACATTCTGGGGCCATTGTAGGATAACTGTTCAGTATTCTCTCCATAAGTTGTGATAGCCCACCTTCAACTTTGACTATGAAGAAGTGCTCACTATTCTTTTTACCACTGGTGACAAGGCACTTGTACTTCCCTCTATCTTTTGGCCCACACTTCGGGACATGAAGAGAAGCATTACCAATGGAAGTCAAGTCAGTGAATAGTGATGTTCTGTCTTTGTAGATTTGTTCTGGCTGATCAAGCAGTCCACTTCCTTGTTTATAACTGTGGATTTGAACATTCTGTCGGTACCAGTATATGATCTCATCTCCAACTGGTTTAAAGAGACAGGGAAGGACACAGTCTTCTGAGAACATGCAGGTTACTTCGACATCTGAAGGTGCGGTAAAGAGAATGCTCTAAGATGTTGCTTGTAATAGGATGTTTTTTTAAGCTTTGAGGGCATTTATTTGTCCTACAGCATAGGTGAACAAAATCACTCTGAATCATTTGAATTCATGAGGAACTTATATGTCAAATATTTCTTGTCTTGTCTAAACTTCAAACTCAAAAGTTATATCTAAATCTGTTTTTTCTATCAGAGGGCATAACCTGTTCTTTGGTGTTGAGTCAATCTCTGAGAACATCTTGAGATCTTAAAGTTGACAAAAATATTTGGGTCATAGGTCAAAAAGTATTGACAACAGGGCTGAAATGCTGGTTTCCCAGGTGACCGATAACCATCAGGCAATTAAACGGGTCAATGATTTGGGTGTCAGATATACTCACAAAACAATTCACAAGACCTTTAAGCTTGTCTTATTTGAATTCTGCACCAGTAATGCAAGGTAATAAAGACCTAATGTGTGCTGAATTAGTGCTCCAGCCCGTGCCTTAGGAAATGCAGCCACTTAAATGCTGCTTTTAAAAGTTTAAGTAACCTAACATAAGACACAGATAGAGAAACTCACCCCATTGAATCCTTTTATTCTAATCTTCTTGAAAGTTTTTAATCTTTTAAAGTTCTTGATGAGAACAAATGAGGTGATGATGGTTCTAATGCCCATTTACTGACACTTTGTGTTCCTTTTAGTTGTTTTTCATACAGCAAACTCCTCTATTTCTCTTATCTAGTACTTTAACTCCAATGGACTCACTTTTGTGCATTTGAAATGAGTTCATAGCTTTTCTTAGACTCTGACTTGCTCACATAGACCAATAGATAATTGGAAATGTTGTTTAACAGAGTTGAAGTGTTGTTTTTATCACTAGAGGGTCTGTTTGTGAAGAATAAGGGAGACCAGTCTTACCTGGAGTTTTTCCATTTGTGTCATCCAGAATCCACATCAATAATAAGCAAGTCCAAAAATGTGCTCCTGTCATCTCTCGCTTTATTTTTATAAGAGAATAAACATACACACAGACACGCACGCACGCACGCACACACACACACACACACACACACACACACATATATAGCATGAACTATAGAGAAAAGAGTACAAATCATTAAAAGGCAAACTCCAGTTACTCTGATAACAAAATGGAAAAGCTCTGTTCAAACAATAATCAATGAATTGTCTCTGAAGTTCTGTTTAACACTGTTAATTATTAACCAAATAATTGCTACATTCACTCAAATGCTAAAATGTCACAATAATTGACTGCTTTGGGAATTAGTTTCACAGATGTTTGACTCAGAGAACATAGCCTCAGGTAAGATGACTAGACCTTTTTAAGAGAGGCACGTTTTGGTCCAACTGGCATTCTGACAGAATAAAATTTTAACAAAAGCATAAATAATACTTAAATAATACATTTTAAATGGCTCAGTGTCAGCCATATGGTCTCTCTAACATAGATATAAAGTTAGCACAGTAATGTAATGTCATTATGCTGTCTTGAATCCTAAGACTTCTAATTTTGTTTTTTGTTGTGGTGGATATGATGCAAAAGGCAGACTCACGTGTGTCTGCTTTGACTGTGGAGGGAAGCCTCTCTTCTTTGATTGTGAATGGTGACTAGACTGACAAGTTTATTTTGGAATACACACTCCCATACAATGAGTGTCACAGTGCCTGTTTCCTGCATCACACACCTTCTTTGGAATGGGTGGAGTTTTCGAATATTTCTATTTAGCGTAAACACACTTTTTGACTTTAGTATAGAAGTCTTGCTGTCTATTCCTTACTATTAAAGTCTGATTACAAGTAAAATGATATATATATATATATATATATATATATATATTCATATAAATGTAAATTGTCAGCTTTACGCCAAGCTAAAATGCTACATTTTACATGCACGTTACCAGGTACAATCATATTTTTTTTTATCAAGAAAATTCACATTGGATCATCATTTATTTTTTTCTAGTAATCCTTTGATTTTAGGGCAAAAATTGCATTTTGAATACTAATTATTGTATTGTTCTTCTGTAAAAATATCTAAAAATCCTTAAAATAAGATCAGTTTGATTTATCTTGTTTTAGAAACAACACTGCATAAGCTGTGGCTGACAGAAGTAGAACCTGATGTGGTCCTCAGCTGTTGTTGCCCATCTGCATCAAGGCTTGACATGTTGTGCATTCTGAGATGCTGTTCTGCTCACAACAATTCTACAGAGTTACCGAGTTATCTGAGATACCGTAGCCTTTCTGTCAGCTCAAACATGTCTGGCCATTCTCCATTGACCTTTCATTGACAGGGCATTTCCGTCTGCAGAACTGTCTCTCACAGGATGTTTTTTTTTGTTTTTGGCACCATTCTGAGTAAACTCTAGACATTGTTGTGCGTGAAACTCCCTGGAGATCTGCAGTTACAGAAATACTCAAACCAGCTCGACATTCACCAACCTCCAATCACTGAGATCACATTTCCCCCATTCTGATGGTCAATGCGAACATTAACTGAAGCTGACCTGTATATGCCTGATTTTATGCATTGCACTGCTGCCATATTATTGGCTGATTAGATAATCACATGAATAGGTATAAAGGTGTTCCTAATAAAGTTCTCTGTGATTGTGTGTGGGTGTATATGTATATATATATATATATATGCAGGGTTGGGAGGGTTACTTTTGACCAGTAACAAATTCTATATACTTTGGATTACTTCTTCAGCACTGGTAGATTTTTTTTAACTTGTTTTGACTATAAAACTCTGCCAGTACAGTAAGAAAAAATACACATGGTAAAATACATTCTCTAAAAAACCTAAATATCTTATGCAACTTTGATGTTGTGTCGAAGAAGCGACACTAGGGGTCTCTCTTGAGTGCCGAATATGCCTCTGATCTATGAAAAAAGGCCAATGAGAATTAGGCAGACAGTATTTGCATACCCCGCTCCCGGACATACGGGTATAAAGGTGGGGAAATACATCGAGTTCATTCAGAAATTTTCTTTGGAGCCAATGTTTGTGTATGCAGTCAGCTGCGTGTTACATACACGTTCCTGTTCCTCTGGCGCTTGCCTGCTGTTGGATCCACGGCAGTGCAGTTTGCCCCTGGGCGCTTCAACAGCACAAAAACTAAAAGAGTTATTTAAAAGAGTGGTTTTCTCTAAGAGAGTTTTTTCCTCTAAAAGAGCAATACACAGCTGGCTTTGAACGTCCTTTTCAGGACGCGTCTTTATAAAGATGCCTTTCCGCCCCTGTGTAGTTCCTGGATGCGGTAGAGTGCTCTCCGCTTCAGACCCCCACAGGCGTTGTCTCGTGTGTCTGGGTTGCGATCGCACCGAGGCAGCGTTTGTGGATGGTTCATGTTCTCACTGCGAGAGCATGATCATGGCAATGTTGCTGTCGTAGCTTGTTTTCAATTGAAAGCATGCCACTCCAGCCGCCCCCTGCATTGCTCCTTCTTCCCACGGGATTGAGGACGATGCTGCTGGTGATGGAGGCGATCTGGGGACGGCAGCAGGTGCAGCTCCACCGGGTACGCCCCCTCTGACCACCCGCCCACTGGCACACTCGTTGACTCCCGTCTGTGCTCGAGGCAACAGCGGCTCGCCTCACAGCCAGCCTGCCTATCCTCTAGAGCTCGAGGTGAATGAGCTCTCTGCTGCATTGGAGAGTGCAGCATCTGACGCCGATGACTCCCCTGGGCTACCGCATTCGGGCCAGCACGCCCAGGCTGAGGCTGTTGCGCAGCTGTCTGATATGGTTGCCTGGCCCTCCGTCCTCCCCACAACCATCGTGGTTGGATGACTGGTTCCTGGGGGCTCGATGAGCTGACTTCTTCATGGAGGGCACCCCTCTCCATACGTCACAGAGCCACTTGCTCATCCGCTCTCGCTACCCTCGTCGGCGGAGCGCCCATGAGTACATGGCGATTCCCCAGGTGGACAGGGCTGTTGCGCTCCACCTGTGTCCCGAGAACCCTACCACCTGGTGGGGTCGCCCTGTACTCCCCTCCAAGTCCTGTAAGACAACATGTTCATTGACTGCCAAAGCCTACAGCGCCACTGGATATGCCGCTTCCGCCCTGTATGCCATGGCCCTCCTGCAAGTCCACCAGTCCAAGGCACTGAAAGATCTGCACGGGGGTAGCCCTGATCCTGACGTGCTGCAGGAACTCGGGCAGGCGATGGCCACACTCGTGGTCCAGGAACGTCATTTGTGGCTGAATTTGGTCGAGATGCGTGAGGCAGACAAAGTGTGCTTCCTCAACGCCCCTGTCTCCCAGTTTGGCCTCTTTGGCGACACCGTCGAAGACATTACCCAGCAGTTCTCCATGGTGAATAAATAGACGGAGGCCATCTCACATATCCTGCCCCACCGCAAACCTGCCACCATGGGCCATGCTCCATCTGCTCGCCGAGGGCGTCCTCCTGCTGTGAAGAAACGCCCTGCTCCGCCTCAACCCAGGTCCAGCTCTCAGCCCAAGCGTCGAGCACCCCGCAGGAAGTCGATGCCCCCCCGTCTCACGGACCCCCTCTAGGACCCGCGAGGCTCCCAGGCGCTCCTGAGACAATCAACCCAGGAACCAAGACGTTAGCTCTGGAGCGGGTAAGCAGACCGCTCTTTCCCCCGGTGGAGGGCCGGGATGAGAATCTTTTGTTGAGTACCCTAGACGGGGCTGCGGTACCCACATTCTCAGTAAAAGATCTATTTCTTTTGTCTCTGGGACACCTGGCCCACAAATGCCATTCTTACGCCTCTACCAGACCTCCTCCTCAGTCACTAACTCGCCCCCTGCCGGATGTGTGGACCAAGGTAAGTGCTTCGAGTGTTTTCTCAGCACCAGAGCCTCGGGACGCGTCCTCGTCTCCCAACGCCGTAATACCTGCTCTGCCCTGCTGCGAAGCCTCGCCGGGTACATAAAAAATAATCGGCCCCTTGGTGCACCTAGCACGGAGCTTGGATGCATGGCTTTCACTTCCCAACCCGTCACGCTGGCTGGCCCGGACCATTCAACTTCCACAATTCAGTTTGCCAGGCCTCTGCCCCCCTTCGTGGGCGTCCACCTTTCCGCAGTACACGGCGAACATGCCAAATCCCTGCGCATGGAAATCGCTACTCTCTTACTCAAAGACGCGATAGAGCCTGTCCCTCCAACCGAGATGAAGAAGGGTTTCTACAGCCCTTACTTCATCGTACCCAAGAAAGTTGCCGGCTTATGCCCGATCTTGGACTTGCGAGTTTTCAACAGGGCTTTGCACAAACTCCCGTTCAAAATGCTCACGCAAAAACATATCTTAACTTGCGTCCGGAATCTAGATTGGTTCTCAATTCTGCCTCGACACCGACCCTTCCTACAGTTCGCGTTCCACGGTCAGTCGTTTCCGTACAAAGTCCTCCCCTTCGGCATGTCTCTGTCCCCTCGCGTCTTCACGAAAGTCGCAGAGGCAGCCCTTGCCCCGCTCTGAGCAGCCAGCTTCCGCATACTCAATTACCTCGATGACTGGCTCATTCTGGCCCACTCCCGAGAGTTACTATGCACTCACAGAGACAGGTGCTCAGGCACTTCAGCCGTTTGGGGATTCAGGTCAACTGGGAAAAGAGCAAGCTCGCCCCGGTTCAGAGCATCTCTTTTCTCGGCATGGAGTTAGACTCAGTCTCCTTTTAAAACATTCAAACCCTGGACAGACCTCTGCTTTTTGCGGGCAGGAGTGCCCTTGCAGCAGGTGTCCCGACACGTCCTGGTTATGACCGACGCCTCCAGATTGGGTTGGGGCGCCGTGTGCAACGGGCACGCAGCCGTGGGCCGTTGGAAAGGGGCCCCACTGTGTTGGCACATCAATTGCCTAGAGTTGCTGACTGTCTTCTTTGCCCTGCATAAGTTTTTCCCGTTAGTTCGAGACAAACATGTCCTAGTCAGGTCAGACAGCACCACCGCGATAGCGTACACAAATCGGCAAGGTGGTGTACGCTCCCGCCACATGTCACTACTCACCCGTAGTCTCCTCCTTTGGAGCCAGCAGCGACTCAAGTCGTTTCTAAAACAAGCTAAAAAAAATGTTTGCCTTAATATCAAAGGTCTTAGAAAAAAATACATTACGATCTAATGTGAACTTTTTGGATAAAAAAAATATGATCGTGCTATGGTAACATGTGCATGTTAAACGGCTGGAAAAAGCATTTTAGCTTGGTGTAAAGCTGACAATTTACACAAGGCATATATCTATTTCTTCTGCTCCAAACTTACTTCAAACTTACTTCTCTGTCTGCTCACTGCTGTTCAAATGCACTTTGGATCGCATCATTTATATGTATAAATGTTTTCCATGTGTAAGGACTAAATATTAGACGAAACAAATGACAATAAAATGCAAACAGCACACAGACACAGTTTTTCTTGGTTTTTGACAGATAGGATGTTCCAAGCTTCTTGGAGAATTCACCACAGTTCTTCTATTTCAACACACTCAGTTACTTCTGTCTCTTCATGTAATCTCAGTCTGTCCCGATGTTCAGTGGGCTGCTCTATGGGGGCAATGCCATCACTTTCAGAGCACCCTGTTCTTCTATTCTAATCTTTTCTTTTTGCAAATGTAATTTTTGGGAGTCTAAAATTAATTTTTCCTTTTGACACACTAAAGCTGATAATATAAATAACCATTTTAAGACAAATGCTTTTGTGAATCTTAAGTGCCTAAAACTTTTGCACAGTACTGTATATATATATATATATATATATATATATATATATATATATATATATATATATATATATATATATATATATACATAAAATTGAGATAATTGTTTTTTTTTATGTATTTATTTGTTTGTTGAAACATTTTACTGGCAGATATACAGTATACTGTATGTGATGATGTACCTTGTCTCTGGCACTGATCAGACCGTAATCCACCAGATTCGGGAATGCACTGGGATTACTGGACACAGGGAGACAGTGATTGGTTAATGATTTTCTATCTACATATCTTTTCATCATATGATCTTTCTCCCCCTCCACCCAACCCCATCCTACTCACTCCACTCACTTGACCCTTCAGTAATGTAATTGATTGTGTTAATGTGATTTGATTGCCCGTGAGCGTTTTATAATAATAACTAATGATGGAATCTGCCTGAAAATGGAACAGGACATCAGGTGATGACAGAGCTAAAAATGCTGTGTCAATCTGTGACAATTGTTTAGCCTTGTCATTTGCCCTAAAATTTTCCATTGCATGACAAAATTCTTTTGCAAAACATAAAATCCAAAAAACTTACATTTGCTTCCTTAATTGAATTCAAAGAGGTGCTAATGTTACAACCTGCAGTTGTGTTTTTTTGAACCACTTTGAATTTTATTACACATAAAAAAGGTTTGAATTCTGAAAAATGGTTTAGACTTAATTAGATGTTGGAAGTTTCTTGAATGGATGACAAAAAATATGCAATTATAACATAATAATAAAAATTTATTTTAAGATTTTTACAGTGTAGTGTTGATCCCTTGGCATGATATTTATTCTTAGATGTCTAATTTGATATAATTTACAAAACGCCTGTTATGCCCAAGTGGTTGTAATGTTCCTTTAGCTCAACTAATTAAGCATAGCACTAGCATCGCCAAGGTCATGAGTTTGATTCACAGCGAATGCATGGACTGAGAAAATGTATACCCTGAATGCACCGTGAGCCGCTTTGGATGAAAGCATCTGTTAAATGCTTCTCGAAATAAGGTGAACGAGAGGACAAATACAGGATTACTTCACCTTATGCCCATAAAATATATCACGGTAGCCTTTACGTTCATCTTATTTTCTTTGAGTTTTTAGATGTTCCGCTTTCAGCATCCAATCTTGCCACATCAGGTTTATGGTTGTGGGTTTGGCCAGTGGACAGGTATGAAGTGTTTATCTTCTCTAAATAGACATAGCACAAAGCCCGTGCTCTGTGGAAATCCTGATTAGAGATGGTCCCAGCCCTCTGTGTAGGTTAGGTTAGATGGAAATTTTTTACCAGCAACAGATAAGAGGATTTGAGAGGAATTAATGTCATTCTTTTATTACTGTAAGAATAAATTCCTAACGATTTATGTTTGGTTGACAAAGCAGAGGGTCAGATCATGTGGATGGTAAGAGATGTGTTCTGAGCTCACCAAACACAAGCTGACGGGTTAAAAAAGCCCTCACTTACATGCACACAATTGGAATGGGAAGCTGAAGTATGCAGTGACTGACTGAGGATATATGCTCTAAGATGCTCAGATATGCACAATATAAGATTTGTGATAATATAAGATACAAGATTTATGATTAGGTTCGGAGACACCAACGTGTGAAGATCTACAGGGGTCAAAAGGATTGCGTGCCATTTCCCAACGCCCTCTCAACTGAGGTGTGCTGGGGATGGCCAGGATTCAGGAGCAATCCTGTATTGGCCCTGTGGAAGATTTCTGGACTACTGTTGCAGGACACAGAGACCCAGAGAAAGAGAGACAGGTGTTTCATATTCCAGCCAGGCCATGAAGCTGGTCTTGCTGATCCTCAGGTTGCTGTGCCTTGCCTGCCTCTGGCCTGAAACCTTGTTAAACAACCGCTACCCTGACCGCAAGAAGAACAAGGATGTTTACTTGGTTGAGCATGCCAGACACAAATTCAGAGGGTGAGATATTTTTTATAAACAAATATTTAAATGAAAACGTTTGTGCTTTATATATATTGTGTCTGTCAGTATCTGCCAGCGTTTTCGGGTATAGATGAAAGCAGCAGTGTTTTTGATAATGCTGAAAACATTTGGAATATTTCAGATTTGTATTTATTTATTTATTTATTTTTTTGTGTGAAATGTGTTTTTAGATACAAAGATTGGTTTATACTGACATCACATGGACATTTAATTTTCTAATTACCTTAAAGGCTGTTCTCTGTTTTAGAACATTTCGTTTGAATTGTAACTGTTTCAAAAATATAGCTACTCTGATTTGTGCTTTTTTTTTTTTTTTTCTAAATCTAAATCTAAAGTCTAAATCATTTTTGTGGTAATCACCATTATGCTACAAATTCTGTCAAATGAGCTTAACTTGTATTGAACCAGGAATATTCCTTTAATGTAAATTCAATGCTCTGAAACACTTTAAATGAAACATACTAAGTTTGCAGAGACAGGGCCATCAGACCAAACACAAATTCAGAGGGTGAGAAATTTGGGGGATATTAAAGGACATTTTAAATGAACATTTAAGATTATTTGTGCATTCTATATTGTGTTTGATGGTTTGGTAAATTAAACTATTTTGCACTGTTTCGTCTTCACTAAATTTGGAAATATTTTATGTTTTCAGTTGTAATGAACCTAAAATAGCATGGCATAACTATTACATAAACATTTTCCTAGTTTGTCATCAGCCAGCATGTTGACTGGTTCAGACTGTGAACAGATGGGCAGTAATTAGAAAGGAGTAAATAGAGAGTTTAATTAGAGTGAAGGACACCCAAGCAATGTTTTGATGTGTTTATGTGTCACATGTGTGAGAACATGTGGCTTGCCTGGAAAACAGGGTTTTGTTGGCAGATTTCTTTCTCCATGTGCCTGTCAACAAGTTCTAAAATGTACTTTGATATTTATTGTCTATTATTATTACAAGCATAAGTTCTTTTACGTTATCGTCATACTGTAAATTGTGGTTACATATAAATTCATATTGTGGTTTAATTGTTTCCATAATATCTGTTTAAACAGTGTGGTTTAATTTTGTTGTGGGTGGTTTTATGTTAACAAAGTATGAGTCAGATACAGCCTCAGGAGTTCCCATATTCAGTATTTAAGGGATAGTTCACCAAAAAAATACAAATTCTATAATTTACTCAAACTCATGCCATCCAAGATGTGTATAACTTTCTTACTTCTAATGAACACAAATTACGATTTTTAGGGGAATATCTTTTAAAAATCTCCATACAATGCAAGTGAATGGTGATCAGAACTTTGAAGCCCCAAAAAGTACATAAAGGCAGCACAAAGGCAATCCATACAACTTCAGTGGTTAAATCCATCTCTTCAGAAGTGATATGATAGGAGAAAAAGATTCTCTTTTTTACTATAGATTTTCATTCCTTCCTTGTATGTGGTGATATGCACTAAAAATGCGAATCACCAAAAACAAAAGAAGAGTAACTCTTAGGAGAGAAGAAAGTGAAAGTGAAAGTGGAGATTTATAGTAAAAAGGAACCCACCACTATCATATTACTTCTGAAAGTATGGATTTAACCACTGGAGTCGTATTGATTACTTTTAGGCTACCTTTATATGTTGTTTTTTTTTGGAGCTTTAAAGTTTTGGTCACCATTCACTTGCATTTTATGGACCTACAGAGCTGAAATATTCTTCTAAAAATCTTTGTTTGAATTCAGCAGAAGAAAGAAAGTCATACACATCTGGCATGGCATGAGCGTGAGTTGATGAGAGAATTTTCCTTTTTGGGTGAACAAACCCTTTAATTAATTCTGTAATTAGAACCATTGTGACACCCTCATCTGGTTTGTCCTGTTATTGCAGAGAACGGGGAGCAACCAAACTGCCACATCTGCCACTAAAATAACCCCTGCAGTGTTTTCTAAAAAACATTTTTAGTGGCAGTATTTAGAACTTTGAGATTATGTGGACATTACATTTTGTATTGACATTTCTCTGTTCTGTGGTCAATTTAGATGTAATTAAATTTGATGTTTTAACCCTACATAACATCTCCTTTAGACAAACCACAATATGCATGCTTGTTTGCGGAGACACTTTGCCTGCATACCTCCTCTCACACACACACACCCTCTATTGCATTGTGATGAATGGTGTGGTTTGCCGCAATTTCCCAGTGTATGTTACAGCCATTTATTTGTATAATTAATATGCTCTTTTTTTTTCTATGTTTTGTGGTAAGAGTTGCTAGTAATAGAATTAGTTTGCACTTGCCTTTGTAAGTGTATATGTTACCACAGTTGTGTAATGTGTTTTATTGGTTAAAATACATATTTCTGTATTTAGTTTGAGGTTTAATGCTGTATATTTACTTGATTGTGCTAATAACTTTGCCACAGTACTGTCTGTTTGGGGTTTCAATTAAAATGCACAGAAGCAAAGGATATGTTGGGGGAAACTGAGTATGTTTATGACCAACTTTCACTTGTTACCTCAGTGTTTTTTGTGGCATGATTCACACCTCGCCTCTCAGGGTAGGGAGGAAGGATTGCTCTGTTGGCTTCTGGAACCACTTCAAACTGTTGTTCATTTTCACAACCTGGCACACACGACCGCTGCTGTGCCACAAGCTGCTTTTTATAAATCATTCCTCTAATGAATGAGTAATTATTTGCATTATACAAATTCTAGAGCACCAAAGCAGATGTTTAGGGTTATGGTCTGACATGGAAACAGCCTTATGTGGCCTCTGATCAAAACATCCAACAGTTTTATTTCTCTGTACTGACACTGATGTGCAGTAATGACCTGCAAATGGGAATTCTGCTTGTATTTCACACAGATGGTCCTGACATTACGGAGCCAACTGATGACAAAATGACTGGAAATAACTGCATGTTGCATGTGTGTCAGTGTGTTTTTTAATCTAGTAATGGCATATACTTGATGGCATGACCTACCCTCTTTCCTTCTTTGTCTCATTCATTTAGAAGGATTGACTACAAATTAAAGAAAAAAGACAGCACCAAGTCCCTTCTCATCAAAAGTGAACAGCTACTAAAAATCGAAGATTGTGACTTTGCCATGAGGCCTGGATTTGGAGGTCAGGATACCCTCCAATTCAATTATTTCCTCCAAAAACATTTTATTTAAATTAGGAAAATCACTAATTATATGGCATTATATGGTATTTTTAATAAACCTGTAAAGATGGGATGTACTGTAACATTTCTATGTGTCAGAGGTTAGAGCGAGGCAGGCTCTACCATCTCTGTCCCTGGGGAAAATGACAGAAGTGACTTTTGAAATTGTTGAAGTGGACCTTTCGTAAATTCAAACATGACCCAGATTGTGCAAAATTCAAATGAGATAATGGGTGTTGGGGACAGAGATGTGCTTTGGTGGGCAGTAATCTGGAGTACATCCCAGGACTGTTAAAGGGATAGTTCACCCCAAAATGAAAATTCTCTCTTTAATTACTCACCCTCATGCAATCTTATATATAAGGGTACAAATAAGGATGTGCATGTCACATACAGACATGTGTATGTATAGACACACATACATAAACTGTTGTATGTTCACACATCATACAGTATGTACACCATATTGATCTGCTTTCAAACACATACAGTACATGAATATATCAGAGAATGTTCATTGCTAATGTTACTTAAACCTTACCTCTCTTTTGGAATTGAAACATAAAACGTCATGGTTACTGTTGTAACCTCTGTTTCCTGATGGAAGGAACGAGAAGTTGTGTCGATTGTAGTGACACAAGGAGTCTCTTCTGAGAGCCTCACGTACCTCTGAACTTGAGAAAAGGCCAATGTCAAGTTGGCAGACAGAATTTGCATGCCCCGCCCCCGGACATACGGGTATAAAGGGAGCGGGCGAGCGAATGCCAGACAGGTTTTCACTGAGGAGCTGAGAATACGGTTATGGTGCATCACAGTGGTAGGGATAGTGACGTGGCAAGGGGAACACAATGTCTCCTTCCATCGGGGAATGGAGGTTACAACAGTAACTCACTCGATGTTGTGTCGATTGTAGTGACACAAAGGGTCCCACTTCAAAACACCATGCACTATCCATGTTACGTGACTGCCGAGCCAGGTGCAAGCAGGCTGCTGTGTGCTAGAAGCAGCTGGGTCGGCTGCACGTAACCCTCCCCAACACCCCCAATGAAAGGTGTCATGTACCGCTCTAAGGTTCCCAGCACCCATACAGGAATAGGCGACATGACTTGTATGAGAGCCAGCCAGCCAGCCGTGCCTTTTCTCTCTCTATGTTTCTCGTCATAGAGTTAAAAAGCGTCTGGGGCAAATCGACCGCAATAAGGAACTACATAGAGGCAGAAGGGCATCTTGAAAAAGACGCGTCCTGAAAAGGATGTTTAACGCCTGCTGTGTATTGCTCTTTTATGAGTGGAAACTCAAACTCTTTTAGGGGAAAGAGTGCATGAGGGGAAACACTCTTTCAGGCAATGAATGCGCTGTCAAAGCGCCCAGGGGTGTGGACTGCACAGCGTGCAGAGAGGAGAAAGCTGCTGGAATGCGGCATAGATCCAACAGCAGTGCTTATCACCAGTAGAGGTGAGTGGAACAGTGGTGAACTCAGCTTTGCTGTTGCACAACCGCTTGGCTCCAAAGAAAAAAATCTGTCTGACATTTGCTTGCCCACTCCCCTTTATACCAATATGTCTGGGGGAGGGGCATGCAAATTCTGTCTGCCAACTTGACATTGGCCTTTTCTCAAGTTCAGAGGTATGCGAGGCTCTCAGAAGAGACCCCTTGTGTCACTACAATCGACACAACGTTGAGTGAGTGACAGAAGGGGAACAGTGTTAAACAACATTGCAGTAGCTTTTGTTATATGCATATTACTACCCATAGTTGCAATTGCAATACAAATAAAAAGGGAATATTCTGAGAAAAATATATTATTTCAGCGTTGAGGTCGAAACTAACGTTATTTGGAGTGCTTTTCCAGTGCAAAACTTTAAACACAGACCATAATTCAAACGAAACCACAGCTGGTCTCATTTAAGCTTGATGGTACAACATCTTTTCAATACTTAAAACAAGTCCATGAACAGAGAGGCAGTGGCTGTGTCTCGCTTGGAAGGCTGCGTCCACCAGAGGTAGCATTTGTTGGTCACATACGTCTTCGTGGCAGTCTCGTTTCATTTGTATTTTTTTTTGTACTTTTTCTTATTTTTTATCTATTGTCAATGCCTTTTATATATATGCACTTACATTTATACAATTGTTAACCTTTTTTGCATTCCCGATAAAAATAAAGAAAAAAAAAAGAAGAAGAAACGAGACAGTCTCGATGATGTATGCGGCAGACAAATGTGACCTCCGGAGGACGCATCCTTCCAAACGAGACACAGCCACTCTGTGTAGTGGCAAATACATACAGTACATACTGTAAATGTAATCGTAGTATTTGTTCCTTTCAACCAGCAGAGTGGCACTTTAATCTGACAGTGTTTAAACTGTAAAATAGGAAACAGGAGAGGGAAGAAGAGAAGTTAATTAAAAAAGATTGTTGTTTATTGGCATCTAGGATTTCTTGGTTGAAGCAGAATCCAGTAAGAAGGTGTAGAGATGGAACTGGACTTTAAATGGTGTCCTTCAGTACATCACTGTTAATTAATGATGGGACAAACAGGATTAGAGGAAACTGTTTGATCTCCATATGCTCTCTCCATAGGGACATTGAGGCTTAATTTCAAAGGCATTGCTGTTATCCTGAACGTAATGCAAGTGTTTTTCTGCTCTGCAGGGTCTGCCATACCTGTGGGCATTGATGTACAGGTGGAGAGCATAGATGGCATCTCTGAAGTTAATATGGTAAAATATATTATTCAAAATAGCATTCTCAAAATGTAATACATCACATGTTTGTCTTTACAGAAAAGTACTGTGGTGGTACCATGGTACAATGATGATATCAGGTGGCAATACCATGCTACTTTGATATATCTTTGATATACAGATATGGTACTATATGATTACCACAGAATTTACTTGGTACTCCATGGTACTTTTACTCTCATGGCAGTGTCCAAAAAACATGGTATTACGATATTATCATCTCCAAAAAACATGGTCAGTAAACACTAAATGTCTCTCTCAGGACTTCACAATGACCCTGTACCTGAGGCATTATTGGAAGGATGAACGGTTGGCTTTTCCCTCCAGTAACAATCTCAGCCGAACATTTGATGGCCGGCTGGTGAACAAGATCTGGAAGCCAGATGTGTTCTTCGTCCATTCCAAACGCTCCTTCATCCATGACACCACCATGGAGAACATCATGCTGAGGGTTTACCCAGATGGCAACATCCTCTACAGCATCAGGTACTTGCTTCTTACTCTGTTGACCAGTGTACAGTTTTCATACATGTAAGATGTACATATGTAAAGCCCAAAGTACAGTATACTTCAGTTTTTACGCAGTACTCTAGCATATTACGACACTTGAAAGCTAGAGCCTTTCAAAGTATTCTCCATTTGAACGTGTGCGTATACGTAGGCGGTCAGACTGCAATGTGGTACTGTACAATTACTCTTCAGGAGTTAAGACCCACAAATATGTCTTTATGGTCTTTCAAACTCAAGTTAGGTACAGTATATCTTGACCTCCTCACACATGCACTCTTGATGTTCACATCCACTATTGTTGTTTCCACCTTTGTCTCCTGTTGTTCACTATTGTTCATGTCATCCTCTTGAACTTTTTAGTGAAAGCGATGGCCCAAATCTGAGTGTAGCCACCTTCTGGACACTAATTAGTGCAAATAATTCTAGGCACATGGAGAAGGATGTAGCTGCAGGCAGAACGCCAAAATGTAGTGGGAGTTCCAAAGAGTCAACGAAGACAAAGGGAGCTCCTATCCTAACCCTGTCCCTAACCCTAACCATGTGTGGAAGTGACATCCCCTTTTGGAGTTTGCACAACCCCTTTTTGAAGTAACCTCACCCCTTCTGGAATAACTCTGCTCTTTTTTTTGAGATTCCACCTCTATTTGGAGATCTCTGGCCTGCAGCTATACCAAGTTGGGCACTTGAGCAGACTATGCATACACTGCAGAGTATACAAGGTTTAGACAAATCTGGTCTCATGTGTACAGTGATTGCATACTCTGCATATGACAAATTTTATGTCACTCTCCATGTACGCATACGCTAGCGTACGTGTAAAAATACTTTGGGCTTAAGTCCTGCATGTTGTGTCTGGTGTCCTGTTTTAATAATTGAATGTTGATTCTGTTGTAGGATTACAGTTACTGCTCTGTGCTCAATGGACTTCAGTAGATTTCCTCTGGACACTCAGAACTGTTCCCTGGAACTGGAGAGCTGTGCGTGTCCACCTTAGAAACACAATTGTCAGTTCTTGTGTAATTGTTTGTTGACCCCTCCCAGATTGCTTTTTGGTTTATTTCAGAATCCATGTTTGTTTTCTGTTTGGGTAAATGTGGCACTGATTTTGGAATTGTGAATCATTAAAAGTGAAGTGTGTTATTTCTTAGACAGTAAAATAATTTCTCCTATCCTGCTTAAAGTTACAAAATGATCAATTACAATTATCACATTATTTACTCTCCCTAATGCCATTTCAGATGTGTATGACTATTTCTTCCTCCAAACACAAATTAAGATTTTTAGAAGAATATTTCAGCTCTGCAGGTCCTCACAATGCAAGTGAATGGGTCTGAATCTCCAAAAAGCACATAAATGCAGCATAAAAGTAAATACTACACGACTCCAGTGGTTAAATCTATATCTTCAGAAGCGATATGACAGGTGTGGGTGAGAAAAATATCAATATTTAAGTCCTTTTTATACAATAAATTCTCCTTCCTGCCCAATAGGTGGCGATATGCAAGAAGAATGTGAATCGCCAAAAAACAAAAGTTGAAAAGTAAAAAGTGAAGCTAAGATTGATAGTAAAAAAAAAGGACTTAAATATTGATCTGTTTCTCACCCACACTTATATCACTTCTGAAGATATGGTTTTAACCACTGGAGTCTTACGGATTACTTTTATGCTACCATTATATGCATTTTGAAGCTTCAAATTTTGGTACCCATTCACTTACATTGTATGGGCCAACAGAGCCAAGATGTTCTTCTAAAAATCTTTATTTATGTCCAGCAGAAGAAAGAAACTCATACACATCTGGGATGGTGTGAGGGTGAGTAAATGATGAGAGAATTTTCATTTTTGGGTGAACTATTCCTTTAATATGCAGATTCATAATATTCAAAGGTAGATTCCCACCAAAAATTAAAAAATGTGGTTTCCCCGTCTGTCACTCACTCGACGTATGCTCCAACCGAGCGCTGGAGCGATGAGATCGCGACATCGGTGTCCGGGGGAGTGGCATGCAAATTCCACACACCAATTCTCATTGGCCTTTTCTCAAGATCAGAGATGTCTGGGCTCCAGAGGAGCGACCCCTAGTGTCAACTCATCGACACAACGTCTTGTTCCCTCCATCAGGGAACGGAGGTTACGTCAGTAACCCAGACCTTTGTTGTACAATGAAAAGATTGCTCTGTTTGTTTGAGCATCTTGACCAGCCCGACACAGCAAAATTGTGCTCAAACAATAGTGTGAGTTTGTGGTGGGACTATCTGAATGGTCGACCACTGGCAGATAAGGGGGAGTGTTTGGGATACATGTTTGAAAAACAATATTATTTTTGCTATTTTGTTTGCTGATGCTATGTAGCTTCAGAGAAATCGCACATTTACCTTTAATGAAATAGAGCCATAACAACACACTTCATATTATCCACATATTTAAACATGAATTAAACAGAGACATTCTTCATCTTTATTTTATGGTCCCCTCTCTTCTGTCTCATTCAGATGCATATAACGAGAATGACCTCATGTTGTACTGGAAAAATGGCAATGACTCTTTAAGAACAGAAGAGATCGCCCTCTCTCAGTTCTTCATTGAGGAGTTCCAACCCTCCCATGGTCTTGCTTTGTACAGTAGTACAGGTACAGCATGATTTTATTCTCTATTTCTCCTTCTGTGTATTCTGCCTATGACATATCTCTTTGTCATATGTGTTTATACATAGCTAGTAGGTAATTGAATAATTACTGTCTTTATATATTTTTCTGTCAGGCTGGTACAACAGGCTGTACATCAACTTTATCCTCAGAAGACACATATTCTTCTTCATGCTGCAAACATATTTTCCCACAATGTTAATGGTGGTGCTATCCTGGGTGTCTTTTTGGATTGACAGGCGGGCAGTACCAGCCCGTGTCTCGCTTGGTAAGTCTATAATATCGAGTCTTGAGATTAGATTTTATATTTCAGACTGGTAGAAATCATCATTATCTCGAAAAGTAGCTCTCAGTCACTTCTGTAGAGTCTACACAGTCTATGCTAATGACTTTGAGCCTTGTTGGCTGTAGCCCAGTATAGTGGAGGTTTTACAGAGATTGGAGACTCTTAGTTGCTATTTTGTAATGTTTTTTCTCAAGACGAAATGAAACAAGCCACAGAACAAGATATAGCCGAATACGACATGTTCTTAGACATATCCAATGTTGTTCCGATTAAACAGCCCAATACATAAAAGCATTACCAACCGTAATACTAACCCTGACCCTAATATGAAAGGGCAATTAATGGTTGAAAGCATAGAAAATGTATGTGTCTATATATGTTGTTCAATATAGGCATCACTACAGTCCTGACAATGTCCACCATAATTACGGGAGTGTCAGCGTCCATGCCTCAGGTGTCATATGTGAAAGCAGTGGACATCTACTTGTGGACCAGCTTCCTGTTCGTGTTTCTTTCTGTCATTGAGTATGCAGCCGTCAACTACTTTACCACCAAGGAGGAGATGAAGAAACTCAAGCAATTAAAGGTCCACAGTTCATCAATTGTTTTATTATACATTCTCTGCATATGCCCTTTTATAAATTAAGAGGTAAAACAGCAAGAAAATGTTGAGCTTTCGCCTTCGAATTTTGCCACTTGTTGATTGAATATTGTAATGGCTCATTAAACAATTTAATTTGGGGATTTTTAATTCCTGGTTTTCAAAATGTATGTTTGCACTGTGCATATGACATACAGTATTGTGCTTCAAAAACCCATTACATGCATAACAATATATCCTACATGCTTCCTCCAAAAGAAAAACAAAACAAAACAGTGAATTATTTCTTTCTCTTACAGCTCTCAGAATATGATGCCTCTCAAGCCATGGCCTTTGATGGCTGTTTCCACGATACAGATATAGAGCTCAGCTCATTTCCTCCACTGTCCGATAAAAACACGGACCCATGCATGTCCTCCCTGAACTCTACAATGACCGACCTCCCTCCAGTGAAGGGTACACGCCTCCGTCAGCGACGTTCTATCCGCCAAAGTGTAAACCATATCATGACCAATAGTTACAAGATAGACTCCTACTCCAGAATATTCTTTCCTTTGGCATACTTTCTCTTCAATATCATCTACTGGAGCATCTACTCATGATTGAGAGAAAACAGCCTAACATACAGAAAACCGAGCAGCTCAGTGTTTATATGAGTCTCTCAAACACTTTGATTGATTAGTTCAATCATTAGTTAATTAGATCGAAGTTCAAGCAGGATTACATGTCAAAGTGACAGCTGTGTAGTCGGGACGACGTATGAAAGAGACAATTTTTGGTTCCCGGAACATTTTGGGAACATTACGTTTTGATTATAAAAACTAAAGCCTAATAATAACCATTAGGTATCGTTCTGTATAATTTATTTAATTTATTTTTATTCGTTTTTCAAACAAAAAGCTACCTGCAACATTCTTGGAACATAAGATTATGCTCATTAAAAATAAAACCTTAAAAGAACATTCCTACAATGTTAGGAATGGGTTAAAAAACGAAGCAAATGGGAACTATATGCTAACCTTTTGTTAGCATATAGTTCCCATTTGTTTCGTTTTTTAGGAATGTTCAGTTTTTGCTGGGAATACACACAAAAAATAAACTCATGAATATAATGTATAATAAATAATTTATTATGTTAGAGTCTCAGATTCCTACTTCTGCTTAAAATGCACAAATGTTAAATTTTTAACATGAAACTACGTACTTGTGATTGGCTAAAATAAAAAAGTAGCAAAATGTAATAAATCATATTAATATGCTTTGACTAAAAATAACCCTTATAGTGTATTATTGAAAACTTTTCATTTTTCTACTTTCCCCATAATGAAAACTTTAGTCCTTCATACATTTTGGTTTAAAATGCTTCTTTTTTGTATGCATCATTTGATCCACTGCAAACATCTTCGCTCACATTTCCTTGTTTTATTGCATGTCACAGAAGAGGAGGCATTAATACTGGTCACTAAAAACATATAGGTGTTTAAAACCCTGCAAAAATAAAAACATTGAAGCTGAAAAGGTGAGCCGTAATATAACAATTCCTCACTTCTCAGTAAGAGGGGATATTTTTATGCGTTGGCTCCAACAGGTCCTGACTATCTTTCCATTTCTCCCATGGACGACTAAGCAGCCTGGCTCAATAACAAATAACAAGAAAGCGTGATGATTGAAGACAATTTTCTTGTGCCAGTTTGTTTTTGGCCAAAATTCAAGCTCATCTTAACTTAGGAACACATTTTTTCAGGTCTGCTGAGAAACGGAATGTTAAATGGTCTGTTTCTTTTCCTGATTGTGTCACCTCAATGGTGTGTTAATCCTTTCCCAAGAACTACACAGATCTGATTCGTGGTCGGAGTTGATTGTTCATCTCATTGAGAACTACATCATCAGTTGTTTCCTCTGACATAATCAGATTATCGCCAATTGCTGAGCCTGTAATGTAAAGTTAAAGAACTAAAAAAAACATTCTTATATAGAATGCACTTTGATGGCCAGATTTGGGGTTTGAACTAAGACATTTTAAAGCTGAAGTGTGTAACTGTTTTGATGTTAAAATACTTTCCCCTATCCCATCTTAATGATGGACTATTTGTTTGTCTGACCAACAGCAGATTGGGGGATTATTCTGGAGAGTTTCTTTGAGATCAATGTGTATTTTTGCAATTCTGTTTAGTGGCACAGGATATACACACTTCAGATTTAAATGGTGAGCAGTGACAGGAATGAGTGGAACTGACCGATGCCACTGGATGGAACTGATTCATCGCTGCTCACTGAACTTCGTTGTGCACTTTGTCTCCCTAAATTAGAAGAGTTTGTCGTAAGAATTGAAGTCTTCTTAGTGTTGTTGCTTTGTGTTGCTGTCCGACTCCACTCTGCAGACATATGTATGAGAGGTTTTTGCTTAGATTGTGACATTTAAAACACAAGCATAGAAAAATACAAAATTAACAGTAACATGCAGCTAGTTTTTGGTTTGGTTAATGATGGAATACATTTTGAGATACCTGAATTTTCAGCCAATCGTAACCTGCCACAGCAGAGGTACATTCTCCACTGTTTACGGACATTCTCCTTCAGAGCACAGTGGAACAGAAAAATAAAAAATCCTGAGAGAGTGAAAGAAATTTAAAAAGAGATGATGCTGACTCTAATATTTGATGACCCATGTCATGTTCTGTCTATGAATGTTGAACACCATTTGTGTGCTTCCTCGGAACAAACCCATTACCTTGGTGTTGCTAGCCACAGGCTCTACCTGTTGAGCTACTCTATGCAACCCTATCCCATAATTACACTTCTAAATGTAATTAGGAAACACAGTATTACATAGTACACCAATACATACCAATAGTACTGTTTTTGAAAATGTTCTCACCCTGTAGGGAATTGAAGATGGCAAACAGGTACATGAAGGCCAAGTTGACAGGTCCCCATGCAAAAAAGGCAAAGCCCCAGGTAAGGCCCAGCAGGAAAGTGAGTCCCGCAATGCTACGTAGTTCATGTAATGCACTACGGTACTGGTTATTGTGGGGGTTCTGCCGCTTGATCCGTCTCAAATGGACCATCACCACCACAAACATGGCCGTGTTTAACACAAATATAATACAGAAGTAAGCCACGACGGCCACGTAGAATGCAATGTCATTTTTGAGCCAACAACTGGAGGAGAGAAATGTAAAAACATTAGAAATAATGTAATTATTTCTAAAATAAAATTATAAAATTATATTTGTCTCATAGAAACAGTATGGATACTGGTATTTTTCTTCAAGAATTTACACAGTATTTTTAATTATGTATATCTTTTCAGATTTGCAAACAACTGTAAAGAAAACCTAGAAACACTGCAATTTGTAAAATTTTTGAAATATGTATTAAACCTCCTGAGACCCCACATGTGTGGACATTACAATTTGTCTTCGCTGTTGGCTATGCATGATTAACTTAAACCAACTGATCTCAGTTCAGCAGAATCCAGGCTGTCATTAAAGAGTTAAACATTTAAGGCATACAGTCATGTGACAAAACAACATAGCGCCAATCTAAGCTAAGTTTGTCTGGGAGAAACGGCAACAAATCTAGATTTGGTAAGAAACTTCACTACGTTTTTACATTAAAACGTGTTTGAGTCAAAAGAGTAGAGTCTCTAATTTCATCCAATATGCCATTTAAAAAATTTCACATATTTATTGCAAAACGTCACCCTGTTAAACACAATGACCATGTACGTGGACTATAGGCTATTTTTTTTTTTAATATTCCCTATATTCTCTGTGGATCCAAAAGCTGGAAAATGTTGCCTTCAAAGTCTTTATATGGAGTTAGGAAGAAAATAAAGTGCATTTCAAACTCTTCTGGGACCAGTGCAGACAGACAGCACACTGGAGGTTAAGTCATTCCTTAATTAGGGAGCAAGGGAGCATCATATAAATATCCTATGCAGCCAAGTGCACTATGCACGTTAATTCACTCATATCATCCGGTCAAAAGTTCAGTTTCAGGCTGCAGTGATGTTTGGACAATGGTAATCAGTACATAGATACAGAATTTTTCATACCAAATGGTATTTTTACGTGGTTGGCAGTGATTGAATGATGCTGGCCATTGCTTACTTTTGATGTAATGTCTGAAACGTTTAAAAAACGTGAATAACCAACACTCCTGGAAACATAAACAATTTGATAAATTTGACTTTCTATAGCTTGGTATTATTTAAAATGTCACAACTTAGGCCCACTGTCAACATATTGTATGTGGACATACATTTTTAGGAAAACTATTGGTCTATAAAATTATATTTTTTGCATGTTCCTTAGGGGCTACTATAGTAGTTACAAATAAAAAATGGGAATGTAAAATGCACACAGCAGTCACGTTTGATTCTTAGGAGGTTAAATATATATTTGTTTGATCTGTAATGATTATTTATACTGTATATTGCAGAGACCGTTTACATTCTGACATGTATGTTTAAATTGCCACCATAAAAAAAAAACAGAAATGTCATAATAATAATAATTTAAAAAAAACTACAACTTGTGTAGAAAGTGAAAGCAGAATTAGAAATTCCAAGCAATTGTTTGAAACTTAATCAGTCTGACAAAAGTAAATCAAAGCAAATTTCACTTTCAAAATTATCCACTTACTCTCAGACAAAATTATACGTTAAATACTTACAAATCATCTGTAGATCCATCAGAATATTTCCCATAACTTAAAAGGCCATAGTTATCCTTGTTTACCGCAATCACAATAATGACGACAATCAAAGGGACTCCTGCAACAAACCAACACATCAAAGAGTTAAATCAACCATCAATACCACTACAACCACTTTAACCACAAACCACACAGACTATTTTTTAGCTGAACTCACCCCAGCCTGTGAGGGAGAACTTAAGCATGTATCTGGACATGTAATTGTTGAAGACCTTGACGATGGATAGGTACATATGCAGAGATTCTAGCCCCATCCAAGTGAAGGAGACCAACAGGAAGTAGTGCAGGAAGAAAGCTGTTGAAATGCAGAGGCCTACAGCGTTTGGGTAAAGTGCCAACCACGAGTCCAAAAGGAAAACCAGGTTCAACAAGAGCAGTCCAAAGCACAAATGGATCAGTATCTTGGAGGGGATGTCACGTCGGATTTTACTGAGGTTAGACAGTGAGAAGAACTAGGTTAATGAATGTGAAGGAAACAAAATATTAAAGCTAAATGTGCCATTTTAAAGTTAAAGTTAAATTACATTGTCCAATCTCAGAAATCAACTGCTTTATTCTCCTGAGACCCGTTTTACGTTTTGACTTCGATATAGGCTATTCATAATTTTATTTCATTTATACTGACTGATCTCAGTTCAGGAGACCCTATCCAAAAGCTTGAAAATGTTGCTTTCAGAGGCTCTATACGGAGTTAGGATAAAAATAAGGTGCATTTCAAACTGTTCTGAGACCAATGCAGGCAGTCAGTACACTGGAGGTAAGTCTTTCCCTAATTAGGGAGCAAAGGAGCATCCTAAATCTTTCCTATGCAGCATTCACTCCTAACATCCAGTCAAAAGTTCAGTTTCAGGCTGCAGATGATGTTTGGACCACTCAACATGTTTGGCAGACATGGGACAATGGTAATCATTACATAGATTCAGAATTTATTGTGCACATTTTTATTTTAACTTGGTTGGTAGTGACTGGATGATGCTGGCCATTATTTTAAATAAGAATTATTTATGTTATTTTCTTATGTAATGTCTATAATGTCTCAAACATGAATAACCAACTCTCCTAGAAACATAATAAACAATCTCATAAAAAAATGTTTTTTTTTTTATTTTTAACTTAAATTTACAAATTTAAGTTTGTTCACATAGTATTTTTTTTTTTTGCATGTTTCTCAGGGACTACTAGCTACAAATCAAAAAGGTAAATGGAAAATGCACACAAAAATCACACCCTGTCTCAAGAATTTAAGCAGTTAAAAAATTTACAAGATACAGATATTTTTAAAGTACCATTTACAGTTAATTTAATTTTAGGCTTTATAAACACTGAAAAGATCTTCATGATTTCTCAGTACATTGAGAAGGATGTAACTCACTCGAATGCAAGGTAAGTGAGCAGAGTAACTGAGAGAAAGATGGCAGAGACCCCACATCCGATGTAAGTGATGAAGGTAAGGATAGTGGCCTGTAAACGGTCAGTTATTCCTTGCCGGCTTACATCCTTTAAAAAAACAAAAACACTTTTGAGTCCATTTCACTAAATGCATGTATGGTTAATAACAGCTAAATTTAACAATCCATTTGTGTTTTTGTATGACTATGGTTTTTGTATAAAATTACAATATCAGAGTCTTCCAGAGTTGTAAAATGTCATGTACATTGGCATGCTTACCAAAAGCACTGCAAAGCTGGTCAGATGATTACAGCTGCAAACAGTCTCATTCTGAGTGCTGCTGTTCTTGACAAAACATCCACTTGAATTCCAGCCTCCTAAACCATCTAAAATTGCCACAACACATCATGATTACACCACCTCTTTCACATAAAAAATAAATAAATAAATAAATCAAACAGAAAATACATTTTGGTAGTTTTAATAAAAAGTTTCTAGACAATATCAGAGGTGTGTAGACTAACCATTTATGCCAAAGTCCCAGAATACACAGGAAGCTAAATAGTTACCCTGTGGGAGAGTAAGTATAATATACAAATCAGCAAGGTTTAGCTGGAAATGACACCCAGTACAAGTATGTGAACACACACACATACCACAACTGGCTGTTTATTCTTCAGAATAAACTCCACATCCTCCTTCAGGTTTTTAATTGACAGGTTTGCCAGGCTAGAGCCCAAAATGTGGCTGTTTAGAGTCTGATGGGTCAATGCTTGGTCCTTCAGAGAGTTGCAAATCAAATAATTATTTCATAAATTTAAGCATAAATGCAATGTCAAGTTTGGTATCAACTTCATCTCTAATAATGAATTCCATCTATTGAGTTTTACCTGAAAAAAAGTGCTTTTCTGAAAAAAAGTGAACTGGACTCTGGAGGCGATTTTCTTTTCTTCTGGAGAGAGTTTTTCTGTCAGGGAGGCAGGCAGTGTTATTTTGCCCAGTGGAGAAGAGCTTTCCACTGCCCTGATTTCTGTTTGAAATTCTTTAGTCACCTTTATAACCAGAAACACAAAAGCAAGGTGTTTTTTTATTATCATTTTATTTAATATTATACAAAGGCAATAATGAAAGAAAAAACAGAATATCCTTGATTCAACAGAGCCCCCAATCCCCACCTCACCATTATTTTGAGTTTTTTTGTAATGTATTAATCTGACTAATTAGTAGCACATCAACAGAGTAGATCAAATAAATAAAGATAATAAAACAGACTAAAAATCACATAACTTTGGACAACCTGGGCCAGATTAATTATACAATTAAAATAATACTACAGAATGCCAGATTGATAGTACAAGATGTTTGACTGCAACCTTTCTTCTACAGACATGGACAGAATTTTGAGGTCTGCCACTTCATTACAAATAGCCAAAAGTAATACATACTCAATAGTTCCAAAAACATTTAAAATAAATTAATGTATAGCACAAGACAAAAGTCACTACCTCTGGTTTTAAGGGATCTGCCATTGAAAATGATGTTGTCCCAAAGTTGGTCCCATCGACTTTGGTCACAGTCAAAGAGAGTGATTCAAATGCAATGCTTTCGGTCTGATTCTGAATCGACAGTTTTAGACCTAGACTATCCACAGCTTTGATCAAGCTAAAAAGCAACAACCCCAACAAAAATAGCATGAAATTCTCAATATTTTAACCAATTGCTACTCTACAATTTTTAGGTTATGAATACTTGTGTTTTGATAATACACACCGGTTGGAGTTTTTAGCCAGAGAATCACCAGAGCTGTTTAATAAGTTGTTGATGACTGACAGCACTATTGTCCCCAGATCCTTACTAATGTTGGGTGCAGTGAGCAGATTCTCAAGCTGGCTGACCAACTTATTCACCTCAGATGAGTTTAGATTTTTTGCATCCTTTGTTTGATTTAGAAGATACACAGCCACCGAGACAGGGGTTTCAGTCGTTGCGATTACTAAAACATAAGAAAATATATAAGCTATCACTTTAAAAATAATATGTGAACAAGTCTACCTATATATAGATTAAATTACATTTGTATGAAAAAGTAAATGCTGCATCTATGCCGCTAGGTGTAAAAAGTATAACTTTAAAGAAGAAACTATAATATCTTAAACTATCTCTCTAAACTATTTATGTTTACAATTTACAAGTTTTTTTTTCAATATATCAAGCCATATTGAAGAAACACCCTTATATAGTGTTAATTTTGAAAAAAACAAGCAAACTCATAGGTCAGACCTGAAGTTATTGCTGTAGTGATGGCAGATGTGGCTGGCACAGTTGGTCTTGCAGTAGTTCCCAATGTATTCCCGATACTGGTCATTTGAGTTATTTGAGGGACAATTGGAGATGCTGCAGTGGAATTGTAACTGCTCTGAGGAGAGCTTGGATGCATATCTGGTACAGCTGTTGTGGGAGCAGCACTATTATTGGTGACAATGCTGGTAATGGTTGTGTTGTGTTGAATGTTGATTGGATAGATTGTTGTGGTTGTATTCATTATTGTATTATCAGTGGAAACTTTTTCTAATGTGGAATTTAACTGTGTTGTGTTAAGGAGACTAGCTGTTGTGATGTGCCCACTGGTAATATTTTCTGTTGTTGGGAAGGTTGTTGTGTGTATCTGCATTGTGTTTGTGGAGTTAATTTGTGTTGTATCTATTACAGGGTTTGCGGTTGTATTTAATCCGGATGTACTGTTGGATGTCTCTGTTATGTTTATAATATGATTGGTATCAGACATGTTGTGAGTGGTTACATTTACTGGCATTTCCATTGTGTTGAACAGGGTCGTGTTCATTGGAAAATCTGCTGCTTTGTTTTGTGTTGTGTTAAAGAGAGGGGATGTTACATTGGGATGTGTTAAATCAGGAATATCCGTTGTTGTATTTAAATTGAAATTAGGTGTATACATTGTGGTATTGACTGTTGTTGTGAGTTCAGTGGTAGTAGTTTCAGCACCTGAGGTCTCCAATGTAGAACTATTCAGAAGTTGTGTAGAGTTGTATGTAATCAATGTCGTACTGAACTCTGTAGTATTCTCAAGAGGTTTTGTTGTGTTTGATACTCTTACATTCATTTCTAAAGCTGTTGTGTTGGCTTGTATGGTATTGTCTGAGGGTGCCATAGTATAAAAGGTTGTGTTATATGGAATTGCTGTTGTACTGAGTTCTGTTATATTCTGAAAATTTTGTGTTGTGTTTGATTCTGTTACGTTTATGGTTGATGCTGTTGTGTTGGCTTGTGTTGTTCTCGTTGAGAGAGCCACAGTGTTATTTTGAATCACTGTTGTACTCAATTCTGTTGTATTCTGAAGAGTTTGTGTAGAAGATTCTGTTGTGTTAAGTAATGAAAACTGGGTACTATTTTGTATTGAAGTTGTTGTATTGAGGTAAGTGAATGCTGCATCTTTTGATATTGTTGTGTTTTCTGGTCCAGTTGAGTTTAACTGAGTTGTGAATATGGATAATAGAGGTGTGACTGTAGTATTGAATGGTGTGACGGTTGTATGACGTAGTGCGACAGTTGTGTTGAGTGCCGTAAAAGGTGAACTTTGAGGTGTAACTGTGGTATTTAATGTTCTATCTGGCATAATTATTGAATTGAGCAGAGGCATGGATGTGCTGAGTGTTATAGTTGTATTGAGTGGTATGGTTGTTGTATTGACAAATGGGATTGTTATATTGAGTGGTAAGACTATTGTATTTAACAGTCCGTCTGTAGCATTGAGTGTTGTGACAGTTGGATTAAGTTGTGTATGGTTTGTATTGACCAGTGGGGTTGTTATATCGAATGGTGTATGTGTAGTATTTCTCTGTGTGGCTGTTGTAGTGGGTAGTGTGACTGTTGCAATGAGTGGCAAATTTGTTGTTGTGTTGAGTGACACTGTGCTTGTTTGAGTGACTGTACTGTTAATGGACATGAAGCTAATATTGGATATTGAGACTGTTGTATTGAGTAGTGTTTTTGAAGTGTTTTGCAGTGTGCCTGTAGAGCTGGTTTGGTTGCTCAGCATCCAGTCTGTAGTAAATGATGGAGAAGTAATGATTGGGTAGGTAGCACTGTTCTCTGTGCTGGGTGGGACTGGTGGAGTTGTGTAGGATTCAGAAGGTGAGACTGCACAGCTCTCATTTAAAAGAACAGCAAAAGTGTGCCCCTGTTCACTGTCAAACACAGAGTGGGATCGTATTATTTTTTTATTTATTGACTGATGAAAACACCTTGATCTCATGAAAATTACTTGACAGTGGCAACATTTTTGCAAAATAATATTACGTGGTTCATTACACGTATCGCTGCATTTTCAAGGTGAAAGGATCACTAAGGGGCCCTAAAAGTGAGTTTAATGTTCACCCAAAAAGTTTAGGTGTTTAAGGTTAATGCTCTATGGGGTTTCAAATGAATAAACCCAACCTCCCTAACCTAGACATTTAAAAGAAACCTAACAAATAGTGTTATAAAAAGCAAATACAAAATATTTTTTTTCTATTTTAAAATGAACAAAACTGACGTCCCTTCCTTAAATGCTACGTCTAAACCACACTAATAGTGTGATAAAAGCAAATGCAAAGTGAATAAAAACTGACATACCTAACCTAAACCTGACACCTAAGCCTAACCAATGTTATAAAAGCAATTGTGAGAGAATGCAATAAAAATGCAATACCTGAAGCAGCTATGTCATTCCGTGGCGCTTCTATGACATTTCAGGTCTCATGCTTTGCTGGTCTCGAACAATATATAGTTTTCTAGGTTCAAAGTCCAACGCTCTATCAGTTGCACCACCACACAAGTTAGTCATGCACGAGTAAGCTTGTATATGTAGTTGGTTATGTAATGCATTATAGTAAAAGTGTTTTGATATAAGATAGTATTGTGTGGTGAACATAGTGAAAAATACTTCTTTATCAACTGTTAATTTGCTGTTTTGTTTTTAAAGATGTGAACAGGCTTTTGAGTAAAAGTGAATAAAACTCACTACTGTTGTGTCACCTCTAGTTTTTGTTTTTACAGAAAACTGCAGCAATACGTAGAACAAGGCACGTAAAAGTGATTTTTCAATCATGTAGTTATAGTTAAATTTTACCAATATGAATTTAATTGGAATTTTCAGAATTAGAAACAAACAGATATGTAAAAAACACATTCCCTGTAGTTTTGTATTGTTCTAACTACATAAACCTAATATAAAATCATATTTGCAACACAGTTTGATTTGATTAAGGCCAGCGTGAACAGCCTTTAAGACACACATACGTCAGCTGATTAGAAATATGCTTTACTGTAAATGTGAAGCATACTCTACATGGTATATCAGGACTGAATACACCACTTACCATTTCAACTGGTCTGTGATATAGTTAATTTGGCTGGCACTATGGTCTACAAAGGCCCAAGTAAATGTTGAGTTAAAAAGAATGGTCTCCGAATCAGTGGGAAAACGACATATAGCTATACAGTAGACAGACAGAAAAAAATATTGCATTATTACTTTTACACCAAAGAGAACACACATATACATATATATATACATATATATATATATATATATATATATATAGAAAATGACATGGATAAGCTGTAAATGTAGAATATGTACATAGGTACATAGAGTTCAAAACTCACCTATTCTAGTGAGAGGTCCATCAAAACTGACACTGGTACTGTCCTTCCAAAGACCTGCCATAACAGTACTAACAGTACACACATCTAGCTGTTTTGACATCTGCAGAGCTAACATACAGGTGTACAGCCTGGGGAATGATAGATTGGTTAGTCTTACACACATATGTGTGTGCATACACACATAAACAAATGTGAAAGTGCACATTACCTTTTTTCTTCACCATAACATTCCAAGTGCATTCCCTGCAGAAAATGAAACAAAGTCTTTTAGAGCAGACACAGAAAACATAAGAATTCACATGCTTTTAACTATAAACAAGATTAGTGACCTTAAAATGGAAAATAATAGATTCATGGATGTTTACCTGATAAAACTGGGATACTTCAGAAAAAGTATTACACAGAGACCTATGAGAATATAAAATTATAGAATATAGAGAAATGGTTTATTATCAATGAAATAAATGTACTATAATTTCTATAAACTTTGTTTTTTAGATCACTGAGATTGATCACGTTATGGAACGTATTAGAAATAGAATGACCAAATTTTAGTTTGTGTACTTTCTAATTTAATTGTGTTTCAATCAATGTTTTAAATAAAATACATATACATATATACACACACATATATATATATATATATATATATATATACACACACACACACACTGGCAGCCAAAAGGAATAATGTTTTTTGCTGTTTTAGAAGGAAATTGGTATTCGACACCACACTCCTCATACAGTGTGCTCGAATCAAGTGGGCGGGCATGGCCTGGGTCTGGTAGTCCAACACAATGGTGTCCATGATCCAGCTGGCAAGCCTCTTTTTGGAGACAGCGTTCCCTTTCCACTGTCCACCAAAGCAGACAAAGAGCTGCTCAGAGTGTCTAAAGCTCTGCGTGCAATCCAAATAGGTACGCAAATCATGCACTGGACACAGCAACACTAAGGCTGGGTCTGCCTCCTCCCGGGGCTGCACTTGCAGGTTCACTACCTGATCCCTGAAAGAGGTTGTAGGAACCTTGGGCACGTAGCCTGGTTGGGGTCTCAGGATGACATGAGAGTCTGCCACACTAAACTCCAGTCTAGTGTCGCTCACAGAGAACGCTTGCAGGTCCCCAAACCTCGTAATGGAAGTGAGCACAACCAGGAGGGCTGTCTTCAAGGAGAGGGCCTTTAGTTCATCTGACTCAAACAGAGAGATTTATATACACTACTTTCTCTGTGTTGTCGGAGCGGATCAACGAAAGCTGCGTAGGGTAAGAAATACAGCCAGCAACTCTAGGCAGTTGGTGTGCCATCCCAGCTGCGGCCCTATCCAGGAGCCAGCGGCTGCATGCCTGTTACACACGGTGCCCAAGCCCGACAGGGAGGCATCTGTAATAACTATGACACATCTGAACACTTGCTGTAGGGGGACTCCTGCCCGTAGAAAACAGAGGTCTGTCCAAGGGCTGAATAAGTGACGCAGGAAGGGGTGAGGTTCACACGGTATGTGCCGTGGCACCATGCCCAGCCCAAGCGGTCTCATATGCATCAACCTGAACAGCGCAACCGTTGTTGATGATGCCATATGCTCCAGGAGCCTCTGAAATTGTTTCAGTGGAAACGCTTTTCCCAGTCTGAACGTACTCAGGCAGTTTAGCACTGACTGTGCGCACTTGCTTGTGAGGTGTGTTGTCATTGAGACCGAGTCTAACTGCATGCCGAGAAAAGAGATGCTCTGAACTGGGGTAAGCTTGCTCTTTTCCCAGTTGACCGAAGGGGAGGACCTTGTACTGATATGCCTGGCCGTCGAAAGCGAACCATAGAAAGGGTCTGTGACAGGGTAATATTGAGACGTGAAAGTATGCGTCCGTCAGGTTTACCGCCGCAAACCAATCTTGATGCCGGATGCATGTCAGAATATGTTTTTGCATCAGCATTTTGAACGGGAGTTTGTGCAAGGCCCGGTTGACAACTTGCAAGTCCAAGATCGGTCGTAAGCAGCTGCCTTTCTTGGGTACGATGAAGTAAGGGCTGTAGAATCCCTTCTCCATCTCAGCTGGTGGGACAGGCTCTATTGCGTCCTTGCACAGAAGGGTTGTAATCTCTGCATGCAGGGTGGAGTCGTATTCGCCCTGCACCAAGGTGAAGCGGATGCCGCTGAAGCAGGGCAGGCACCTGGCGAACTGAATCAAGTAGCTTAGTCGGATGGTCCTGGCCAGCCACCGCGGTGGGTTGGAAAGCGTAAGCCACACGTCCAAGCTTCGGGCGAGGGGCACTAAGGGGATGATCATGTGTGACGTACCTGGAGGTGAGGCCTCACGGCGGGGAGGAGCAGGCGACATCACGTTAGGGAGCATTGCTTCGTCCCGAGGTTGATGTGCTGAGGAGAGGCTCGAAGCATTACCTCCCTCTGCGTACCCGGCCTGGGGCAGGTAGGCAACCAAGGAGGAGGTTCTGTAGCGACGACCTCTAAACTCATCACCACCTGCCAGCCTAGGGTGCGAGTGTGGTGCTGTTGGGCACGTGTAGGCGGGAGGTCCGTGTTCATGTGGGCCCGACAGCCAGTGCTCAGTGTCTGATCGCCATGATCGCCAATGATGGTTGTGGGCACCAGCTAAGGGAGTGAGGAAACTACTCTTTTTTTGACAATGTGGGTACCGCAGCCCTTTGGAAGTGTGGCAAACAAAGAAAAGGAAACAAAATATTCTCCACCCGGCCCTCCCTCCAGAGTGGTCTGAACAGCAGCTACATGGCTGAAGTCTCTCTCCCTGGGTTGCCCGTCTCAGGAGCGCTTGGGAGCCTTCCGGGTCCGGGAGGTGGTTCATGAGACGGGGGGCGTCCGTCTCCTCCGGGGAGCTCTACACTGGGTCTGAGAGCTGGGCCCGGGCTGGGGAGGAGCTGCCTGGGGTTTCACCGCCACACGGGGATGCCCTCGGCGAGATCTTGAGCCGTGGCGGGGTAAGATGTGTTGAATGGCCTCCGTCTGTTTCTTCACCGCCGAGAACTGCTGGGCGAAGGTGTCGCTGAACAGGCCTATCTGGGAGATGGGGCATTGTGGAAGGGGGGGGGAGGCGTGGCTGTGGGCGGCACCCCAAACCCAGGAACCAATCATCTAGCCACGATGGCTGAGGGGAGGACAAGCATAGCGGACATCTCACCGTCGATCTCAGACTGGGCTGGGACACCTGAAGGTGCTAGCCCAGTTGAGCCCTCAGTGCCAGAGTCTGCCAAAACACTCTCCGATGCAGGGGAAAAAACACTCATCCAGCTTGGGGGCTCCGAAAGAGACATCAAACTGGCCTTAAGGTGGCATTCCCCTGGAAGAAGGGGAAATGTTGCCATAGTCATGTTCTCGTAGTGAGAACATCCACAAACTCTGCCTCAGTGTGATCTCTGCCCAGACACGTGAGGTAGCGCCCGTGGCCATCAGAAGCGGAGAAGTAGCGACCGCATCCAGGAATGACACAAAGACGGTAGGGCATCTTGAAAAAGATGAGTATTTAAGTTGGCTGGGCAGAGGACAAGGACAGAAAGAGATGTGGCCAGATATACAACTAAACAAGAGGATAAGTACATCAGAGTCTCTAGTTTGAGAAATAGATGCCTCACATGACCTCAGCTGAGGGCTGGATTGGTAATCTGGCATAGTGGGCATTTTTCAGGTTGGCCGATGCACTTTGGGGCAGATCGGGGCAGACTGGCCATCGGAAGAACTGGGACTAAGCTGAAATGAGCCACCACGTTATGCAGAACAGGCCACAAAATGGTGCCTCAGTATGCCAAAGGCGGCAGCGATATGCAGAAAAGCACAGCAACATGTACAACAGCAAAGAGAAGATGCAGGGGTGCAGGCCTTATGGGAAGAATTACAAAGAAAAAGCCACTTTTGAAACAGAAATACAAAAAGAAAAGGTTCAAGTGGGCAAAGAAACACAAACACTGGACAACCGATAATTGAAAAAGAGGATCTTAACCCTATTGAGCATTTGTTGGATCAGCATGTACTACAGGAAGCGTGGGGTGAAATGTCACCTGAGTTTCTGGACAAACTGACTGCTAGAATGGCAAGGATCTGCAAAGCTGTCATTGCTGCACGTGGAGGATTTTTTGATGAGAATTCATTGAAGTAGTTTAAGAAGTTCTGAAATTTTTTTTCAAATTGGAATAGTATTTTTTCACATTATAAATGTCCTGACTACACTTTGTGATCAGTTGAATACCACTTTGGTGACAACAATTTCTTTCCATAAGAGCAAAATCTGTACATTATTCCAAACTTTTGGCTACAAGTGTACATATATTGTAGTGTATATATAAGGTATAGTAAACATACCCTGGCATGCTAGATTTTTTGCAGGGGGTGCTCAACTGTAAAACCTATTGGGAAGGAAAAAACAATAAGAAAATATCTCAGACACAATAGTGTATTGTGTCACTTACTGAGTTACCGTGACAAGAAAAAGTATGTTAACCAGGCGCATTTTCATCTTCATTAAAGTATAGACAAAGCACAGTGTGCTTAATCTAACAAACAATTATAATCTTTAATATATTTATTTAACACATACCATTAAACATGAACATTGTTGTGGAAAAAGTAAGTGAATATCTAAAGACGACAAAAAAAGCTAATTGAAGTCAGGATTTCGCAAACCTGGCATCCAATTAATGAAACAAAATTAGAGGTGTGGGTTGGAGCTCCTTTGACTTATAAAAAGCATTCAAACATATTGAGCTTGCTATTCACAAGAAGCATCTGTTGACCTTGACCATTCCTTGCAAAAAATAGATTTCAGAAGACCTATGATCAAGAATTGTTGCCATGCATAAAGCTGGAAAGGGTTAAAAAGTTATCTTAAAGATCTTAGATATTCATCTGTCCACAGTTAGACACATTTTCTATAAATGCAGATGATTTAGTACTGTGGCTACTCTCCCTAGGAGTGGAAGTCCAGCCAAGATGACTCAAAGGGTTAACTGCAGAATGCTCAATAAGGTAAAAAAAAACACACTTTTTCTTGTCACTGTACACTGTTACAATATTTTTATCTCCATGTCTTTTATGTTTACCAGGCCCAAAAACATTTTCTATGACAAACTCACTGTGTTCTGGATAGAGGTGAAATTCACATCTGGCTTCGTAATATTCAAACGAAGAGCATAAAATGTCTCTAAAAGAGATTTGAGACAAATGCATACACTGCATCTTTTGTTTATATACAATGAAAGTTAAAAAGATGACCAAGGCTGCCAGTCCCTAACATTCTCCATAACTCCTTAAAACAACACCTTTGTGCTTCAGAAAGAGTACAGGTTTGGAACGATGATGTTGAATAAATGATGCAATGCTACTGATATACTTACTGTTGTTGTAAGACGCGTGACACTCGCAATGCTGTTGGCTCTCAACTAAAAACAATCAGAAAAGTAAAAGCTCATTTGGTACATAATGCTAGTATCAGTGAGAAAACAGCAACATAATAGTATTTGGTTTCATTACAGTGAGTTTATCTAGCTACCATAAATAGCTAGCTGGTGGAAACCATTTTTTTTAGCTGTGCTAAAAAAGGTTTTGGTGTGATATTTAGTGTAATAATTTGAAACAATACTTACCGTTGCAGGATTGATTGTAAACCACATTGAAATCATTTAGAACAAAATCCTTCTCCACATAAGAGCTAATGCAAGAGAGAAAACATCAATAAATTAATGATAAGCTATTACATAAACAAACACAAAAAAACTATTTTGAAGTCAAGTGTTTTCAGCAGCAAGTCAAGTCCTACCATGTAACATTGACAGCTCCCAGTGTCTGACAGACGTCATTAGAAGACATAGGGGATGTGCAGTGAACAATGCCATCTCCAGCAAGTGAAATATTATGCTCATTGCATAGGCCTTTTCCTGCAAACACAAGCCATTCTGAAAACTTAAAAAATCATAATCTTTTTAATGCTACGGTTGGATAATTCTACCAGGGTGTCTCCAAATGCAAAGATAATTCCAACAAACAAATTAATTGTTCTGGATTGTGATTTGCATGTCAAGTTGACTTTAAAGTGTGCAAAATTTCAAAGATTTTCTCCACGCAGCGTTATGTGATGATCAAGTCAGAAGTTCTCACTCACCCACTCTCTCTATATCTCCCATAAGGTAAATCTGGATTGATGGGTCTCCACCAGCATTTTCCACCAGCCTGCGAAGGATGCATTCATTTACCGGCTGGCTTAGCTGAAGCAGCACAGTGCAGTTAGTCCTCCTAAAGAAAGAGGGCAGTAGCAGCATTAGTTGATGGTGAGTTTATTTCACTGTTATCATGCTGTTTTTGTAGCTTTGAGATTTAGGGTTGACTTACTCAATGTTCTCCTTGGCTTGACATGTAACCTCTGCGGTCTGCATTATTTGAAAATATAGTTTAGTATGATGCCATGCTAAGTTTAGCCCTAACCTATTCTTTAAAAACAAACAACACTTACCACATAAACCATGCTGGATTGACATGTTGTATTATTGACTTCTGTTATTGAAACTCCAGCAGTGCAGATACTCCTATTAAAATGATCTGAAAACTGTTACAAGAGGGGCAAGCATCAGAAAGTATTTAAGTAGTTTTAAGTATTTAGGTAGTTTCTCAGTTGCAATATGTTTGAACATACAAAGTGTAAAATAATACATAATACAGTGGAAAACAACACTGCCTTTCTTTGGCAAAAATCTGCTTTTAATCCCATCTAAACCATTGTAATTTCAAGAGTCTAAAGGCCAGTTCACACAAAATCTGTGACAATTTTGTGAGACGAGCCTCTGACGGAAGGTCTGTTCACACCGAGTCCATAAAAAAAATGAAACTAAAACTATTTGACTAGGGATGGGCGGATCGATCCTAAAGTATCGATACTTCCGATACTGATGTTTTTAAACACGATAAAGAATCATATCTTATCTAATTCCACAACAGGGCTCCAAACAAAAAATCAATTAAGGAGCCACTGGCTCCTATAGGGGGAAAAACAGGCGCCAAATATTTTCATTTTTAACTCCTTCCATTCCTTTTCGTCCCACAGCTCGCATGCAAGAAAAACTGCACGTGCTAACAGTGTAGTCTGTGGAGCATTCTTCGCAATTATGTGATCACGTGCATTTTTTATGCTTGTTACTGTCACCGTGTTTTCTCACAGTCTCTTTTTTTGAAATGGTTAGTTCCTGCAATGAACTCCGTTTTCCCCGCTATTTCTTTGATATAAACTTTTGTAATGTATTTCGGGAAATGTAATGCAAATTTTAAAATCAAAGGGAGTAAATTTTTACTGTCGCCAATGGCGACCTTGACAGAAATTACACTCGCAAATAAATTTATTTGGTCGCAAATGTGACCATTTTTAGTCGCAGTTTGGAGCCCTGCACAATGATGATGATTTATCGACTTTATAGACATTACATTTTTATCGTCTGTTAATGCTGATCTTCTGTAAAGCTGCTTTGAAACGATGTGTGTTGTGAAAGGCGCTATACAAATAAAATTGACTTGACTTGACTTGATGTTGTATCAAAAATATAAATAATTTTTTTTTCTCCCATTTTCTCCCCAATTTGTAATGCCCAATTCCTAATGCACTCTAAGTCCCTGTGGTGGTGTAGTCAATCTGGGTGGCGGAGGACGAATCTCAGTTGCCTCCGCGTCTGAGATGTCAATCTGCACATCTTATCACGTACATCTTATCACGTGGCTTGTTGAGCGCATTACCGCGGAGACATGGCGCATGTGGAGACCCAAGCTATTCTCTGCAGCATCCATTCACAACTCACCACGTGCCCCACTGAGAGAGAGAACCATACATTATAGTGATCACGAGGAGGTTACCCCATGTGACTCTACCCTCCCTAGCAACCAGGCCAATCTGGCTGGAGCCACTCAGCACACCCTGGATTCGAACTTGTGACTCCAGGTGTGATAGTCAGCATCAATACTCACTGAACTACCCAGGCCCCCCTCTAATGTTTTTTTTTTTTTAACTCAGGAAATTATTATTTGGTTACCATGAACACATATCATACACTTCAAAATGAAATAAAAAGGATTATTAATACTTCTGCAGGATGGGAACTTTCTTCTTTCACTCATCTTAACGTGCATTAATGCTGGAAGACACAAGCACACTAGCACTTACGCCATTACAATGCTCGTTCAAACAAGAGGGAGCAGTGCCTTGTAGAGGTAATGAGAGAAAAACAGAGATTCACACTAAATAAATAAATAAAAAATCTAAATAAAATCTAAATGTGGCATTTATTATGTGTTTGTGTGACGTTTTTACAAGTTTATATTAATTAAAATGTGTTAGAATTTTAATAACGTTCTGTAATTGTTGTTAATAAATAATAATAATAAGCTAAAATGGTTTCACTTAAGTAATATTGTAGTAACCATGTCTGTAATAACTATGGCTGTAGTAATCACGTTTTTTTTGGGGGGGGTGTAAACTATGATTTTACTACAGTAATATTGTAGTAGGTTAATCATGGTTAATTTTGTGATAACTATGTTTTAACTAAATACTATGGTTAAACTGTGGCTACTGTAGTAAAACCATGGATCATGGCGGGACATGCAAATTCTGTCTGCCAACTTCTCATTAGCCTTTTTTAATAGATCAGAGGTATATTCGGCGCTCAAGAGAGACCCCTAATGTCGCTTCTTCAACACAACGTCTCGTTCCCTTCATCAGGGAAAGGAGGTTACATCCGTAACATAGACGTTTTCTTTTATCTATTAATCTGTGCTTTAAGGAATTCACTGCACTCTCCCCACTATTTCCATGCCTGAATGCATGGATGGGTGGGGAGTTAGCCTAGAAAAGAATCATACTGCCAAAATCAATTGATTGCTTCAAAAAGTCAATAAAATTTGACTAAAATGATCCTGACTGAAACACAAATTTTACTGAGTGCACCTTTACATTTCTTTAAAAGTATAAATTTTAAAAGGCCAGAAATAATGCACCTACACTGTCAACAAATGTGCAAATATTTTACCTTAAGGGGTACAACAGCATGTCACTAAGGCAGTACCCTCTATACTCTAATATGTTAAATTATTTCACCTGTGAAAAGCTGTTTTTTTAGACTCTCCTCTCGAAGAAGACTAATGCCAAAACATTTACTGTAGGGGAGTACTGATTTTTTTTTTTGTATATAGCCATATGATAATCATAGCTTTTTAATGTAACAAGAGTGCCATAGTTATTTTGCTATTTTGGGCTAATATGAACCCTTGACATTAGAGCACCTTAACTTTATACCCCTCTTTTGCAGCACTCTCTACTTTTTGACATTGTTTAAGTACTAAAATATACCCTTTAGGCACAGACAAGACTCTTAAGGAACTAATATGTACAATTTTGGAACAGATAAGGTACAAATAAGCTCAGATTGAAATAAAGGGTGCAGTGGGAGTACCTTAGAGTCAGGGTTGGGGAGTAATGAAATGCATGTAATGGGATTACATATTTAAAATACAAAATATAAGTAACTGTATTCCACTACAGTTACAATTTAAATAATTGGTATTTAGAATACAGTTACATTCAAAAAGTATTTTGATTACTGAAGAGATTACTTTACATTTTATTTTAATTGTTTTCATTAAATATTTAGTCCTTTCAGATGGAAACATTTATCAGACCTTTAATATTTGGGCAAAAATCGTATTCTTAAAAATGTTTGTATTGTTTCATGTAAAAAATATCTAAAAATCATTAAAACAAGATCAGTTAGATGTATCTTGTTTTTGAAACAACACTGCATAATATATTTAGGTTTTTCAGAGAATATATTTTTTACGTGTATTTTGTCTTACTGTACTGGCAGAGTTTTTACAGTAAAAACAAGTGAAACAATTTGCTGAAGAATTATTCCAAAGTATGTAGAATACGTTACTGACCTTGAGAAATCTAACATAATATGTTACAAATCACATTTTACAGCATGTATTCTGTAATCTGTAGTGGAACACATTTAACCAAATGCCAAACAAAGTAACCCAGTGACAAGATGTTGTAACCTAAGGTTAATATTTATGCTAATTTTATACACAAATTGAAATTTTAATAGAATGTTTCAGGAATGTGAAAACAGTGCAAGCACTGTATAATAATAATAATAATAATAATAATAATAATAATAATAATAATAATATTATAAAGAAAACTATTCATACCCAAATATGAATGTCTTCCTCAGTCATATTAGAGCCATGTACTTCCACAAGCATCCAGTAATATGATGCTGTAAAAAGAAAAATATCTTACACATCCTTGGGAATCGCCACATTGAACCTAAATTACGTCACAGAATAATAAAAAATAGGTTTTCTTACATTCATTTGCACAGTACTGGGAAAAGTTACACTGCACCACAAATGGGTCTGAAAATGAAAAGGCATATTAAAGCAAAAAACCCATTACAATTAATTACATAATGTATAAATTATGTAATATGTGGCAGAATGAGAGAATGAAGGTAAGGAATTTAATATCATGCAATTATAACAGAAATAGAAGCCATTTGTCTTTTTCCAAAAAAAGAGAAAAAAAAACCTTAATCAGAACAGTGATAGTCACTGTACCTGTGAATAATACATTGGACGTATTTGTTAGTAGAACTGCAGTCTGATTGGCTGCTTGACTCATGATGGTAGGTGCAGCAGGAGAGCTTGCTGCTGTGTGATTGGCTGTTATTTCAGAGGTGGGCTGCACTGAGATGTTCAATACCCCAGTGTGAGATGCATTGGTTGTTGTAATAGCTGAACTAATCAAAGCTTGAGGAGATGATGTGATGGTGGCACTTGATGTGGTAATTACTATGAGGGGAGCCTTGGTTGTTGTAGTGAGATTTACTGATGGTGTAGTTTGTGTTGAGAGTCCTGCAGGGTGTGTGATGATGATATTTGGTATACTGCTAGAAGAAGAATTTGATGTGGTTCTGGTTGAAGCAGAGGTCGTGCTTGAGACCTGACTCTGAGTTGGAAGGGTGGTGGTTGTAACAGTCATGCTGCCAGAGGGATTTGTGGCCGGTCCTGTGTTAAAGAAACAAAAGGAATTTTATCACTGCACCAATTACTGTAGGTCGTATACACACTACAGCTAAACATGGTTGTCACTCTTCTTCTGGCGAAAAAAGGAACAGTATACACAACATTTTTAAATCTATAATCATTTACTCATATTTTCTCAAACCCATATACATCTTCTTCTTATGCAGAAAACAAAAGGAGATTTTAATGAATATTGTGGTCCATCTTTTCAATGGCAAATAGTGCCTCAATTTAAACTTATAAAAGGAATTAAAAGTATGATAAAAATTAGTCTATGCAACTTGCACATCATATTCCAAGTCTTCTGAAGTCATATGCTAGGTTTTGTTGAGAAACAACCCGAAATTTAAAGGATTACTCTGTTCGTGTTCTCACTGCGAGAACCTAACCATGGCAACGTTGTGGTTGCGGGTACTCGGAGGTCCCCCAAGTGTACAGAGTGGTTGCGATCCACCTGTGTCCTGAGAACACCGCGGGATCTGGCAGGACCGCATTCTGGCAGATGACATCGTCACTGATCGCCAAAGCCTACAGTGCCAATGGACAAGCCGCCTCTGCCCTGCATGCCATGGTCCTCCTGCAAGTTCACCAGGCCAAGGCACTCAAAGATCTGCACTTGTGTAGTCCTGACGTGTTGCAGGAACTGTGCTCGGCGACCGACCTCGCCCTCCGGGCCACGAAGGTCACAGCCCGGACACTCGGGCAGGCAATGACCACCCTCCTGGTCCAGGAATGCCATCTTTGGCTGAACCTAGTCGAGATGTGGGAGGTAGTCAAAGCTCGCTTTTTCAATGCCCCTGTCTCCCAGCTCGGTCTATTCTGCAACACCGTTGATGACTTAGCCCAGCAGTTCTCGGCGGTGAAGAAACAGACGGAGGCCATTTCCCATATCATGCACCTCCGCTGCTTCAGTGTGGGTCGTGCTCTGTCTGCTCACCAAGGGCGTCCTCCTACAGCTTCCAAACGTCAAGCAGCTCCGCCTCAACCTGGGCCCAGCTCTCAGCACCAGCGTCGAGCACCCCGCAGGAAGCGCACGCCCCCCGTCTCCCGAATGTCCTCGAGGACACAGAAGGCTCCCAAGTGTTCCTGAAATGGACGACCCAGGGAACGAGACGTTTTCTCCGAAGCTGGTAAGCAGACCACTCCATCCCCTGGGGGAGGGCCGGGAGGAGAATCCTTATTTAAAGTTATTTCATTTGCCGCTCCCCCTTTGGGCTGCGTTACCCAAATTCTCAATAAAAGAGCAATTTCCTAGTTTCCTGGGTCTTCTGGCCCGCAAATGTCGTTCTCACGGCAACCAGGTGACAAGGTTCAGCTGTCCTGGCACATCATGAAGTCATGATTTAGTCATGATTTGCTACATATTTTGCAAAATTACAATTCATGTCTTTAGAAGTTAAACTTTTTTTAATGAGGAGTACACCTTTATGGCATAAAATGCATCATTGTTGTCAGTGAAAATGGTCCATTCCAAAAAAAATATATATATTTTAAGGAATTCCGTATTTAAATGCAGTGCATCTCATATTTTTCATGCATTCCAGCATGTTGACAGAAATTAGGGTGTGAAATTATCTTTTAGAACAGCATACAGTTACCTCATCACCACACTGCAACTGTTTTCAGTTAAGTGAATCAACACTTGCACAACAATTACTGTTGGATACTGTTTGTGCATTGAGTTTGGCATGCACAAATGATAGAAAGCCAAGAGCGAGGGTCATTACTAATGTTTACTACTTGTGCCCTGCATCAAAATCTGATTTGGTGATCATTTCAATCTAGACATCTCTACATCTGGATGAGTATCAAAATGTTTGAATCAGTTATTTGATTTGAATGAAATTCCTGTTAAGAATTAACCAATGTTCAACACCGTAAGCTCACCCAGCTCAAAAGCAGAAAAGCCATGTCTGATCATACATGTATCGCCGTCACCCTGACTACTGGCTTCTGTCTCTCTCTGGAAGCTCCAGCGCCTCGGCAGACTCCCCACCCCCACACACCAAACTGTGGCACACACGTACTCAAACCTGGATGGCTCCGGTGGGCCGAGGGGACGAAGTACCTCCTCCCCTTCCTCGTCCGATCCGCTGGTGAGTACCAGGAGGGAGGTAATTGCTTTAATGTCTCTCGACTCTGCACCGCCACATGGCTCAAACCCCATCAATGTGGCTTCCCTTGCTCCGCCCCGCCGCAAGTTGCCACTCACCGGTACGTCTAACAAAATTGTTCCCCTGGACGCGTGGCTTACGCTCTCCAACCCGTCGCGATGGCTGACCCGGACCATCCGACTCGGCTACGCAATTCAATTCGCCTGGTGCCCACCCAGGATTCCCGGCGTCCTCTCCACCACGTTGAAGGCCGAGAATGCTGCAACCTTGTACACGGAAATTGCCACCCTTTAACCCTTCCTCTGCAAGTCTGATTCAAAACTGATACAATGCACAGTAAATGAGACCCTGAATGAAGGTGATTTTACTGGCACATCTCCTCACATACACTGCAGCTCATGATATTCATCAGCATCTAAAAGCTACTTACTGACCTTGGGTGAGTTTCTGTGCATTGGTAATAATGGAGTTCAAAGTGGAGTAGAGTGGACCTTAGTAAGGGAGAGAAGGAGGAAGAAAAGGGAATAAAAGAAAACAATTTTTGTTCAATCCAGCTCTAAACAAATTTTATATAAATACAATATGCAAATGTATGATAATTCTTCTTAAAATAAACATAAATAACACATTTCAGTTTACGGGCTGCTTAATTACAGAAGCTGTGTATGATAACAAAATGTTCTCTGCTTCTGTTGGTGACATTATGTACTGTACATATACATACTTGGAGAAAAATCTCGGCCAGCGGCTATACCTTGGGAAGCTGAAAGAGAACAAAATATTCAAATTTACCATTTAAACCTTGAAATTCAAAAATTACAATAATGAGCATGCCATGTCACAAATATTTCTGACACAGACATCCATATACGTTTACTTGGCTGCATAAATAGAGACATATCATAGACTATTGTTTTATATAAAACCCTACCCCTAATGTGTGTGTGTGTGTGTGTGTGTGTAATTATTACTTTTATTTTTTTATTTATTACCATTTTTAAATTGTAAAAAAAAAAAAAAAAATGCTTTATATATAAATAAATTTTCCATTTCATTCTCTGAATATGGGGGGGGGGGGGGGGTGTGTGTATGCTGAATATGTCCTTCATATACCTTGCCAAATTTATAATGTTTGTCGAATATAAAAGTACATTCTGTAAATTGCCTCAAATTGGATTACAGTAAAATGTTTGTGGCTTGCTTCCTACATGAAACAGCACATTAGTCAATTGATTCAAATTGTGAGCTGTCTGAGAATGTCTACAATAGATTCTATTCAACCAGATGTCTTTTTTCAATCTTTGTTTCTTAAGATGATATATATAGTATGTGCAGATACACCTTCCTTAGATTCATGCCAGACATTCCTTATTCTCCATGACCCAGTCCAATATGACATAAAACAACAAATGAGTGTGAGATTACCCAACCCATCTGCTATTCAAAGCATCTGTTTGCGTCACACACTTACTGTGGAACAAATCCTTTAGTGTGACTTTTCTCACTATGCAGAGGAGTGAGAATAATGCGAAGCATAAAAGATAACCTGTGTCTTTCATTTGCAAAGCAATAATGATACCTAGGAACTATCCAAATTTTTTATGAAGTTAAATGGTCTCAATATCTTCTTGGGTGGTTTGGTGACTAAAACATCTCTTTGGAGCATTTTATTAGATGTTTTGATATTTTTACTCAACCCCCCACCCCCACCTTTATTTTTTTTTTTTTAATTTTAAAGTTTTATTTTTTTCAAGCTGCTGAATCAAACTATCTTCTTTCAAAAAACAAAAACAACATGCAGGTTTTGGTGCATATTTGGTTGAATAGTTCATCCCAAATTTGATAAAACATGTTTTTTTTTGTTCCAATTCCATGGAACACAAGATGTTTAGCAGAATGGCCTGTCTGCTCCTATCCACCATGAAAGAGAGGCACTTTAAAGGTTATATTCTTTTCCTTAAGTTAATGAAAATAGTGCAAAGTTGTTTGGACAACTTTATTATACTTTTTTGTGATAATCTTTGGAGCTCAACATACCCTTTTCTTATATTTGCTTATTTTGTTGTATCTAAAAGAACAAACTAGACTTTATGCTAAACATCTTTTGTGTTCCACATGGGAAAAAAAACAACAACACAAAAACATTTGGAACAACATGATCGTTATTTGATGATGACATCATTTTTAGGTAAGTTATTCTTTTAGGATTGTATCTGTCCTTAAGGGCACAACAGTAAAAGCACATTTTTATTTTAGTAATTTTGTAGATTCTTTAACACCTACACTATGGATTAAACCTTCAGCTTTTCTTTTGGAGCTCAGATCATTTATCCACAGGTTACCACACACATATAAGTGTATATCTTGGTTTCATGCATCAATCATATTGACAGATTATATAAATATTGTAAGAAGTTACCAGGTAATATGGTAACCATGTGAGAACTGTGCTCATCAGTACACACACTCACACACTGTACACAGAGTTACCCACCACCACACTACAACTGCATTCAGTGAAGTGAATCCACACTTGCACTTACTGTTGGATGGGGTTGTACTTCCATGTGCATTGCGTTTCATACGCAGATGCCCTAGGCCTAAAAGATAGAATATAGAAAAAGTATTGCCATGCACAAATTATAATACTACTGCCTTTCTTGTTCCCTGCATCAAAATCTGATCTGTATATCCTGATTATGATGTTTTAATCAAGACATTCAAGGTTTCAATCAGCCCTCTGCACCTGGATGTGCTTTGAAATGCTTCAAATATCCTGTAGGATATTTAAAATTTATTTGAATCAATTTCCTGTGGAGTATGAATGCATGTGCAACACACTCAGAGAAATATTTTGTCATTTGGAGGTTGCTGTTTTACTGCTCAGGACACATAATGATTACATTTCAAGTATCAACTTTATGCCACAGGTTTCTCCTAAAATTAAATATAAAAATACAAAATGAGAAGAGCACAGAGCTGTAAAAATTAAGAAATTAATGTATGCAGACTTAATTATTGTGGCAAATCTGAGCACAGTTTGGCACACTGAGATTTTCTGAAACCCTAGAGGAGATATATTTGAGATCACTAGGGTTTTTCTTTCTCAGGAGAAAAGTAGTCGACTTTTGAGATCAATTGAGATCTCATTTTTAATTTTTCTTTATAGGCAGAAAGCTCCTCCAGCTCAAGGGTGAAAAAGCCAGATCTGATCATAAAAGATACCATATCTTACCACTAAAATCACACTAAAAATGTACAACTAGATGCTGAAAAACTTTTGATGCAAGGAACAGACACGGCATCTGCAGTATACATGCATTTAATAAAAGTGAGGAGTTTTCTTGGAAAATTAATTAGTGAAGCAACGTGAATAGCGTCATGCATCTTCATGCATGTATATGACTACATTACACACATAAGGAGGAATTCACTAAACAGTCGCACCACTTTTTATGAGCCATATTTTAGCACAAAAAACCAGCACCTTAATCACTAATCACCAGCAATTTAGCACCAGCAGTTTAACCAGGCTCTAAATACGCAGAAATAGCTGTGATGGGAGTATTTAATCATTATCATACTTTCAGCACAAACATGCCTCTTTTTTTTTTTGCAAATGAGGCTTTATTCACAAAACTCAGTGCTCTATGCCTGGCACCATTAACACTGCACTAGTACTGCGTGCTTAAAGAAAAACTGAAATGTTTGTGTATGTTTTATGCTGATCATAGCAGCAGTAATTCATGGACAGAGAAGTTATAACTGGGCATACATGTGTGGTTCAAAAGCCAATTCAGGTGCCTGGATCACAATGTGGGATGTGATACTGTAAGGTTCAATTATGAATGCCTGATTACAGCGGTCCAAATTCTTAGAACTGATCTACAATTTCAGGAATTGCATCGCACCATTATCTGATCTGTGGAACTATGTTAGGGAATCGGGTGCTAAAACAATGCAGAGGGTGCATGCAAATAAATAACACTTTTAGTGTTACATTTTAGTTTAGTGTTTTAGTAGGCACAATTCAATCATGTGATTTTTTTTTTTTCCCCCAAATGTCAAACACATTCATCTTTACAAGGAAGTATCAGTCAGCAACACTACACTCAAGAGATCTTTAAAGGTACTACTAGTAAAAAATTTCATATTTTTAGAGAGAACTTGCTTCAGGCTAGTTATGGTTTACTGAGTTGACCTGACTGACGCTGGCTTATTCAAAGTGATTACGCAAACTATCACTGCTATTTTAAGCCTCTGTCATACATTACTGGTTAAACAGGCTCTGTTCTTGTGAATATTTGTGGTTATCACATTCTTCATGTACTTACCACATTGCATCTTATAATCTTGGATTCTGGCCTGGGCTCGTGTGATGGTCCAAAGTCGTGAGTCCCAGCCAACCACAGTGCCATCCTCGCAAGCCCGATGTTCCCCTACGTTGTCCCATATGCGGAACAGGTAGAGCTCCACCGTGGCCATGTTCACCCCGGGTGGGACGTCCTTCGGCTGGCAGCCCAGTAGAAGTCGCCCAGAGGGGGGGATTGCACGAGCGATAGCTGTGCGCTGATATACTTCTGAACTACCGCCTATCGTCAGGCTGAATCTTTTGTGAGGGGCGTCCCATCGTAGACATATTCGGTACCAGCGACGAAGGGTCAACTGGACAGGGAACTGATGGCGCACACCCAACAGCCAGGCATACAGGGAGTTTTCATCGCCCTGCAGGGCCAGTTCATAGCGGGGTGCAGGGGCCGAGATGTAGCTAAATGCAGTCCACTCACCCGGGGATAAAACTTGTATGTCCACACATACCGTCATCTGAAAGAGCACAGGGATACTATGCCCCTGAGGTTGGAAAGTCCAGTGGTCTTCACATCCTTGCAAGACAGCCTTAGCGTCAGACATAAAGAAGCCATCCACTTTGGAGAGAAGGTCATAAAAAGATTGTTCATTTTAAAAATGAAAAAGCAAACAGTCCTTAAGGCTGACAGCATGGGGCCAATAAGGAAAAACCAGTGTTAAAGTGAACATGAAATAGCATTCACAACTCCATTTACTTCTGTAATGTGAGATATTTCCAAATAAAATTAAAACAAATATTGCTACCATGAATTAATTGGACCATAACAAGTGGTCTTTATATGACAAATGGTTGAAGGGGAGGGGTTGAAAAATAAAAGGTCTTTGTGATGTCATCTGAAAAGTAAATTATTTAGAAGGCAGGGCAAGTTAATACAATATAATTACAGATTACAAAGCCTCATATTTTTCTTATATTTGTAAATAAGAGAACTAATGACTTGTTTAGAATAAGATCAATATTGGTATTAAAGGGATAGTTCACCCAAAAATTACAATTTTCTCAACATTTACCCTCATGACATCCCAGATGTGTATGACTTTCTTTCTTTTGCTGAACACAAACAAAGATTTTTTTTAAAAAATATCTCAATGAAAATGAAAGAGAATGGTGGCCAGAATTTTGAAGGTCCAAAAAAAGTAAAAGTAATCCGTAAGACTCCATTGGTTAAATACATATATTCTTACTATGACATGATAGGTGTGGGTGAGAAAAAGATCAATATGTAAGTCTTTTTTTTTATACTATAAATCTCCACTTTCACTTTCACATTCTTCTTTTCACTTTTCATTCACTTCTTTTGGTTTTGGTGATTCGCATTCTTTATGGATATTTTCACCTACTGGGCAATGAGGAGAATTTACAGTACAAAAGGGCTTACATATTGATCTATGTCTCAACCACTCCTACAGTATATCATCATATTACTTTAAAGGACATTTATTTAACCACTGGAGTCATGTGGATGAATTTTATGCGGCCTTTATGTGCTTTTTGGATCTTCAAAATCCTATCCACCATTCACTTGCACTGTATGGACCAACAGAGCTGAGTTATTCTTCTAAAAATCTTTGTTTGTGTTCAGGAAAAGAATGTCAAACACATCTGGGATGGCATGAAGGGGAGTAAATGATGAGAGATTTTCATTTTTGGGTGAACTTTCCCTTTTGATTTCATATTGACTTTATATTGAGTTATTATTAAGAAAAGGCTAGAATCACCCAAAATGTATCATGAGAATGACTTCTGTCAAAATCTATGATTATCTGTATGGCCACTGACATGTATGTAATCTATTAACAACTATGACAGCAAATTTATAAAGACCAATTCCTTTTGACTTGTAGACTCTGAAAAGTATTTTGCTCTGTTAAATCTTTTCACATCATTACATCAACTAATCCTCTAAAACATCTCTAGTTTAGCTCACAATTTTCCATTCCTTATGTATGATATTTTGACAAACGTACATCAAGCTAAAACAGGCTGGCCCAGATTTGTCCTGAATAGAACATCACTGTGACTGACGCTATGTGTATGCTTTAGTCAAACATACCATGAATGCTCTTAAAGGCGTTAAGTACACTTGACTGTGTCACAGTCCAAACTAAAAATAATGCAATTAAGTGCTAAGCTATTACGTAATTGGTCTTAGCTAGGTGCAAATGATGCAAATGAAAATGAGGCTGTTAGGGACAGTTGTATATATTCCATTTAAGTTGGAAGTTCATCTAATTTTCAATAATCATGTTTTCTTTTTTCTGTCAACTGGTTATTTTTTTTTTGGAAAGATTTATTTTCAATGTTTAGTCAGCTAAATTAATGCACTGTACTTCTATCCTTCACAGCTTAATTTTCATTAGCATCAAATGAAATGGTGTCTACCCTAAGGTCCAATCTTTTAAACACTTTTAAACCCACTAAAGCTGAGGGGGGCCTGGGTAGCTCAGTGGTAAAAGACGCTGGTTCGAGTCCCAGGGCATGCTGAGTGACTCCAGCCAGGTCTCCCAAAGCAACCAAATTTGGCCCGGGAGGGTAATTTTGATAGGGAGGGTAGCGTCACATGGGGTAACCTCCTTGTGGTTGCTATAATGTGGTTCATTCTCGGTGGGCCGCATGGTGAGTTGAGTGTGGATGCCGCATTGGATGGAGCCTCCACACGCACTATGTCTCCGCCTCAGACGTGGAGGCAGCTGGGATTCGTCCTCCATCACCCGGAATGAGGTGAGTTATTACGCCACCACAAAGACTTAGAGTGCATTGGGAACTAGGCATTACAGGGAACTAGGCCCCCCCCCCCCCCCCCCCCCAATTGCAATTGTGAGATTGCAATCTAAATGTCAATGGTCATGAAAGCATGTGAAGACGTAGTGTAATTAATTTATTGACAGGTTAACGTTGCTTAAAATCTCAGGGGGAACTTCAATTAAGTAATTTAAGTCAGAGGGGTTGGGAATCCCTGGCCTAAACGTTTCATACCCATTCCTCTAGATTTCAGAACAACCTAGCTCTTCCCCTTTCCTTCATTCTTTTGTTTCTTTCTCAGGCGTCTTTACATTCTCACTTGTTTACTTTCTCTCATCTTGTCTGTGGTGATGGTGTTTTCCATGGTGATGGTGTTTTCTCTGGGGCAGTGAGGAGTGAAATGCATTAAATCTCTTTGTTTTCAGTTCACCACTAATTAATTTCCCATTAAAGCAGGGAAATGAAATCATGTTGCAGCTCACTGGAATCCTCCAGCACCAGCACTTTTTTTCTTCCATCTATCCTTTCTCTCTCTCTTTTATCTGGATGTTCTCAGAGTTTATGAATTCCATTTGGATTTATCATCCAAAATGTTATCAGTTTGCATTTTGCTCAGAGTAACACAGCTGATTCAGTCCGTCCTGTTCATAATTTACAGCCTCTTTCCATTTCAGTGTTCCTATTAATAATTTTACAACTTGAAGTTTTATTGACTTGTAAGGAGAGTGCTGGCAAGCAATTAAGCAAATTGTAAAATAGCTGGTAAAATTGTAGTATATTGTAAAGTATACAAACCTTGGGGCAGAAAGTGAACCCAAAAACAGAGGATCCAGACAAAGTGATGAGCAGACTTCTTGTATCGTCCACTCACGTGCTTGTTGTGCTTGTAAAGCATCCTTAAAAGAAAAAAACTATTTTGTAAAAAATTAAAAAGCTAACACAATACCAGGATGTAACGAGGAGCACTACAGAAGGTAGTTCCTGACTGCTAAAGGTCATATAAATTCTAACTAAACTCATCTAACATAGTATGCATAAATTGTAAGGGTAGTATGGTGAGCATCGCAACAGACTTCAAGAAAGGTGCCACTGGCATGCAAGCCATTTGACTTCTTCTTTTGCATTACTTGTGGGTAATGAAAAAGCCATAACTGTCTGAAGAATGTAAAAGGACAGCTCTTGGTTTAAAGAGAGTTTCTGACACTCACATTATCGTACTGCACTGTATTATTGTAACATACTTCCTGTTACTCTAATGTCTAACTTTAGGGAAATAGGAAGTGCATTATACTGTCAATTTCTTTGTACATTTCTGGTTAGTGTTTTTTCTGTTATTGCTAGAAGTATGTAATCAATTCTCTCTAGTTATGAAATTATGTTCAGGTTATTCACATGCAAATATTTTTACTGCCCAATAATGACGTAAGAGCATGCATGGTGACTACAAACAAAGGGAGAAGAGGCCCAACTTTATTTAGAGATGGAAAGGAAAGAAAACATCATAGGAATAGTATATAGGAATAGTCTGTCATTATTTAATCATCCTCATGTTGTTCGAAACCCATATGACTTTTGTTCTTCCATGGCACAACAGAAGATGTTTAACAGAATGTTCATTCACTTTCATTGAATGGAAAAAAGATGCCATGAAAGTTAGTAGTGACTGAGGCTGACATTCTGCCTAACATCTCTTTGTGTTCCACTAAAGGAAGGTTTTGGAACAACATGAGGGTCATGGAACATCTGCAGTTGGTTTACAGTAATAAGATGGTGTCGATGGTTACTGAATGACTGTGTGGGTATATTCGAAAGAGATTCTGATGAAATGTTCCTTGTTTATTGAGTAGACAGAAGCAGACCGCCATGACTAAATGTGTGGGAGAAACAGTAATTCTGTTTTCTGTAGAGTGTTAAGGGTCCCTTTCATCAAATCTGTCTGTTTTATCATTCTTTCCACAATCTCTCTCTCTCTCTCTCTCTCTCTCTCTCTCTCTCTCTCTCTCTCTCTCTCTCTCTCATCATTATTTCTGTTTCTAAACTTTGAAGGATAACAGTAAGCTTTATAATTTTCACTAAAACTCAGTGAAAATGATTATCCTAAAACAATCATTACATTAGCTACCAGAAGAAAAACTCATCACGTACTTATAAGCATGCTTTGACAAGTCTTTTCTAATAAATTCTACATACAAAAAAATTAGCTCATAAAGCAAGGCAACCAATCTTTGGTAATCAGCTATTTTATTTTCGCACACCAGCACCAATTTTATATAAAAGTTTAAACCTTAAGTGAGGTCATTTGCATTAGAACAATGAATATAAACAACCCAGAGTGTTTTTAATAGTTTATTTGGTAACACTTTACAGTTCCATTAAGGTTCTATTTGTTTTCATTAGTTATTCAATATCATGAACAAACAATTAACAATTGTTAATAAATGTAATAAATGTTAATAATTTAATGTTAATAAAAATAAATTGTTCACTGTTAGTTCATAGTGTTATGGTCTCTGTGAGTCCACAGGTTTGTTCTATTGTGTTTACGTTACATTGTTTCAGGTGCTGCTATATGTTGCCTGCCTATACAGTATTTACCCAACTCTGTTTCGGGTTCATTGCTAGCTTGTTGTTGTTGTGTGTGTGTAGTTACTCACCACTCTGTCTCTGCCCTAGTCGGTCCTGTTACGTGTTTCCTCTATCGGTTGCCAGTCTTTGCCGTAGTGCACGGATTGTGGTTACCTTTCTGTTGATTTCTTCACTCACCTCGACTCTTCACCTGAGGATTCCTCATCGATTATCCCTCTACACTACCACGACGCACTCATGCCAATGAACACACTTTCACACTTTTCCAGAGGATTCCTCACTGATCTGGTCTCCACACTATCATGATGCACACAAGTGTACGAACACACTCTTCTCCAGAGGGTTCCTTGTGGATCTTTGCTCCACACTACCACAATGCACACAAGCCTAGGAACATACTCTTCATCTCCACAATGCACTGTGTGCCGGGTTCCCAAAAACATTGCCAGCTCAGCTGTGTATTATTAATAATACATTCTGTTAACTTTGCCTCCACAATTGGATCTCTGTTCTCGTCCTAGACCGAACAATCTAGCCTAGATGGATCCAGCGGAGGACATTAACCTTCAGTCTGTGCTTGCTCAGCAGGGAGTTTTGTTGGGTCGCCAGCAGGACCAGATCTCTGCCTCAAACCGTGCCATAAAGATGATGGCATCACAGCTTACTGAGCTCACGTCCTTGGTCCAATAACTTCGCCTGCCTCCCGATACTGGTCCCACTTTGGAAGCTCCTGCACCGGCCCCAGCGGTTCCCCCCAGTTTTGGACACTCTGAACCCCGTCTTAACCCTCCTGCTCCATACTCATGTGAGGCAGGGTCATGCCACACATTCCTCTCCCAGTGCACACCGTTTTTCTTGCTTTTGGCTTTTGTCATAATGTTCCTGTCTGGGAGGGCCAATGAGTGGGGAACCACTATGTGGGACAATGGGCGTTCCTGCTGCTCATCATTACAAGACTTTTCGTCAGAACTCATCCAAATTTTCCACCCATTCAGCCCAGGGCCACAGGGCGGTGAGGGTTCTGGCCAGTTTGTTCCAGGATAACTGGTCAGTTGCATACTATGCCATCAATTTCCGCACCCTCGCTGCATCCTGCGAATGGAATGATTGAGTGCAGTGGGATCAGTTCCTGCATGGGTTATCCGATACCATCCAGCATTTTCTCTGGGACTTTCCTCCCTTTTTTGATGACCTGGTGGATCTGAACATTAGAGTGGACCGGTGTCTCGTGCTTCAACGCAGCTGACATCATTCCCCACATCCCGAGCTGGCTGACCGTCACATCCACCCCACTCCTGCTGCCAGGCCATTGGAACTACAGTTCGAGGCAGAAAACATGCAGATTGGGAGGAGAAGCAGCTTAGCATCACCAAGGGCCTCTACCTCTGCTGTGCTGACTCCAGTCATGCTCTGCAAACTGCCCAGCAAAAGACAACGTTCGTCAGTAGGAAGGGGATTACTGGAAAGCACAACTGCACTGAGCAAGACCCCCACACTATTGACTCTTCACCTGCTTCGACTGCAGTATGGACTGACCAGTCATGCTGTCTCAGCTTTGGTGGATTCCAACGGCTTACAGATGGTGGATTTTGGTGGTCAAGTTGGACGAGCCCATTGTGGCTCATACCATCAGCAGACATAGTTACTCATTTCACCAAGCCGTTTACCCTCATCTCTGGCAATCACTCCGGACATCTGTCTTTCCTCCTGGTCCAGTATCAGTCAGCACCAGTGATGTTAGGGCATCCATGGTGGGTAATCCACAATCCTCACATTGACTGATCAACCAATTCTGTTCTTGCTTGAAGTCTCATTGTCTTAACTCTGGTGTCTCTCCTGTCCAGTCTTGTGTTCCATTTCAGGATGAACAGGCAGATTTTTCCAGAGCACCTGTGGCATTCCATTATCTGAGGGTGGTGTTCAGGTCACGCGCCATGACCCTTCCTCTTCAACGCCTGTATGATTGCGCTACTAATCTTCTGCCCACCCCCCATGAGGTCGGTTATTTTCGCACTCTGCCATGAATAAATACTTCAATGATTATCTTGCAGCTGGTCTAATCTGTCCTTCATCTTCTCCTGCAGGGGCGGGGTTCTTCATGCAGAAGAAGGACGGCTCGCTTAGACACTGTCTTCCAGGGGCTCGTGAATGATGTGCTTCAGGATATGGTCAACAGATTTTTGTTTGTCTTTTTGGATGACATTCTGATTTTCTCCCAGAATATCAAGTACCATGTCCAGCACATCCACGATCGGTACAGACACAAGTCCTCTGGTGGGGCCACTTGTCCAACGTTGCCTGCCAACCAGGGGCTTCTCGTACCAGGCATTCATTAGACAGCGATTCTGGTGACCTTTGCTAGTACAGGATGTTTGCTGGTTCGTGTCCGCTTGCCCTATTTGTGTGTCTAGTAAGATCTCTAGTCAGCCTCCAGCCGAGCTACTCCAACCACTGTCAGTCTCTTCGAGACCCTGGTCTAACATAGCCATGGGTTTTTTTCACTTGCCATCCCCCGTCCCATGGCAACACAGTTGTCATGACCGTGGTGGACCGGTTCTCGAAGGTGGCTCATTTCATTCCCCTTCCTAAATTACCTTCAGCAAAGGAGACGGTGGTTGATGTCATTAATCACATCTTCCGCATTCATGGCCTCCCAGTTGATTTGGCTTATGACAGGGGACCCCAATTCATGTCACGGTTTTGGGCAGAATTCTGCTGACAGCTGGAGGCTACTATGAATTTGTCTTCTGTGTTTCATCCCCCAGACGAATAGGCAGGCGGAACGAGCCAATCGAGAGCTTGAAAAGACCCTACGTTGCATCGCCTCCCGTAATCTGTCTTCTTGGAGCTCTCATTTTGTCTGGGTCGAGTATCTTTAGATTTAAAAAATGTAATTGTATATGTTGAAATTAACATGAACAAAGATTAATAAATGCTGTATTGTTCATTGTAGTTCATGTTAACTAACTTTGTTGACTTATGTTAACAAATGGAACCTTATTGTAAAGTGTTACCGTTTATTTTTATTAAATTACCTGCAATTTAAGTAATGTTAAATGGAGACATGATGTAGCAAATATTGAAATATTTTTAAATATTTTTTACAGCTGAGTTTGTGATAAGTGAATCGATACTCAATCACCATAATATCTATGTATTTTAAGGCCTTTGTGTTTGTACAGAAGACAAGGTTTGATATATTGATGAAATAACATTTAGGATGAGAGCATTTCATTCTTCCTGAGTTTTGTAAAGAGCAGTGTGTGCTTTTGGGACAATGGAGCTTAATTTTGGGAAGTGTGTCATGGGAAAACTAAAATGCTAATCTTTAGGGTTTTATATAAAATGTATTTTACAAAAAATCTGTATGCGATGAGGTCATGTCTTAATTACATTCATTGTTATGAAAGAGTATCAAGATTCAATGGCAGTGTTCATATTCCACTGATTTGTGAGAACCAGTCACTTACTTGTAAACTCTTACACATAGATAAAAACAAATAAATACATAAAAAAGCCACGCACAGACCCACAAAGGATTTAATAAAAAGTTTTGCTGGCTGATTAAAAGAATGAATTTAAATATGGTAAAATGTGTATGTGTTTGGTACATTTTAACACAGTACAACAAACCTATAATTTAAAGCTAAATAAGTTCAGCTGTTACATTAAAGTGTATTCAAAACACTTTTAAAATGCAATAATAATAATCAAACATATGAACATGCAAGCAGCAGGGGATGCATATAATTTTGCAAAAAGAAAATTATATAATTCTATAATATTATGTAACAAATAAGACTTTGAATTTTTAAATGTGGTTCATGTTCGGAAGAAATCTGCAGTCCAAAGCATTCTGTGGAATTCTGTAGCTACTTTTAATCTAGTAATTTAGGTTAGACAAAGCCAAAGTTATCAGTTTAAAGTTACTCTGTTGCTTTATGTGTCTCTTGGTAGTTATCTTGTATGAATGCACTGTACTGTATATAGCATGAATATTATGCAACTATTTTGTTTAAATAAGCTAATTATGTGGAAGAAACCATGTCAATGCATATCAATTCCCAGATTGTGGACAAAATGCCCCCACAGAAAGTGTCCCATTGTATTCCAATACATTTTACCTATTCACGCTTTCTGTTTACATGGTTCAGCGCAGGTCTTTATTTAGCCCAAAATTCTAACATATTTCCATTCTTTATCTCTTAAAAATAAACTATAAGAAAGTCGAAAATCAAAGTAAGGAACCTGTTTGCCTTAAAGGAATATTATGAGTTCAATTAATCTCAATTGACAGCTTTTGTGCATAGTGTTGAGTACCACAAAAATTATTTCACCTTGTCCCTCTTGTTCTTTAAAAAAAAGCAAAACTCTGATTTAACCACCAACCAACATTAACGTTAAAATATTCAGTTTCAAAAGTATAGCCACAAGAATTAGCCTAAACAATTTACATGTTAACATGATTTTAGTGTGCTAAAATCACTTACTAACCTTTTCTGTGAAAGTTATATGCAATTTTACAATTTAGTTGCCATAACGACAAAACGACGTAAACCCTAAGATGGCTAAAAAATTCAGATTTAAACAACTTTACAGCTCAAATAATACATGAGTTTTAACAGAAGAATTAATGTGTGCTTTTATAAAATTATATGCTTCACATTTCTGCCTTTTAACACTCAAAAAATTGTCCACATTCCATTTCAAATTACAAGTATCTCACTGAAACCAGAAATATTCCTTAAAAGGGATAATTTACCAAAAAAATTTTAATTCTGTCATCAGTTACTCACTATCATGTTGTTCCAACCCTATTGTATGTTGTTTCTTTTTTCTGTGGAACACACAAGGAGCCTCATTCTCCATTCATTATATTGTATTTTTTTCCTCCAGACAATGAAAGTGAAAGGTGACTGAGGCTAATATTCTGCCTAAATTCTCCTTTAGTGTTCCATGGGGAAAACTAAGTGATAGGGTACAAGGGCACACCTTAAGGAAAATGTGCTTTTTTTTTCTTGTCACAAAGTGTATCAAGATTGAAAAATTATGATTTTGTTTTTAATATTGATGGAAAAATATAACTTGTGTGAAAATAAATAATAATATAAGGTTGTTTTGATTAAAATTCATTTAAAAAAAAAAAACAAAAAACAAAGGAGGAGAGGGAGCCTTTTTCTCCACTCTTGGGGTAAAAGTCTCCCACATATGGGGTAAAGGCCCCCAGGGGGCTTAAAGTGAAATCATGTAAATATAATAGTCAAATATCATAGTATAAAATACAAAGTATTTGTAATACAAAGTATTTTATAAACAAATTAATCTCCATTTTAATTGGATCAGTCAAGTTAAGCCCACTCTTAAAATTTTTAAAAACAAATATATATCCACCACAAACAATGCGTTTAATAATGACATTTAGCCCCTGCAACAAGGGGGCTTTTTACTCCAGTTAAAATAATTTCACTTATTAGACAGTTACTAAAATGCTTTTGATTAATGACTTGGAACAAAACTGAAAATTATAAATAAGTATTTTGTCTAAAAATAAATAATTAAATAATTAATTAAATGTTAGCTAAAATTACCTTAAAATCAAACTAAAGACATTGTCCGCAATGGGCCAGGAACATTTTTGCAGTGCATCGTGACAAACAGGTGTTAAGGAAAGTGCTGTGGTTTTGTTTGTTTCTATGTAGTGTTTTAGGAGAAAATCAAATCACATGTGCCTTTAGCCCCGTTGTACTTTACTGGTTTGGATCAAACTTAAGTTGAGTAAATTAGATTTTTCATTTTTGGGTGAATAGCCCTTTATACAAATGAAACTGGAAAACTTTAATGTAACTGAATGTTACTGAAGTCAAATTAATACACTGTGTTATTGCCGTTTTTTAAGGAATGCAGTCATGCTGGAATGCTTGTATTATTCAGCCAAATATCTGTTCCTTCCTTCATAGGCAGTTGATAGAAGAATAAAGCGAGGCTAGCGAGGCACTGTACTGATGTACCCACACATCTGTACTGTACAGTGATGTAAATCACATCTGTACTGTACAGTGATGTACATTGTTGTAAATCACATCTGTACTGTACAGTGATGTAAATCTATCTATCTATCTATCTATCTATCTATCTATCTATCTATCTATCTATCTATCTATCTATCTATCTAACTGTCTGTCTGTCAGTCTGTCAGTCTATCGTCTACTAATCAGTGCGGTATGGCTCCCTAACTCCTAACTTTACTTGAAAGTGTTTTAGTTGTTCTTTTGTGCTTCAACTTTGGATAGGACACGTGCGTTTTTAAATATCCATAAATATACAAATCTAACACTACCAAATTGTGCAAAAGCAGCTGTCTGAATATGTTGATGAAGACTCGCGCTCACCTGGTATCGTCGCGCTGCTCTGCGTGAAGCGCGTGAAGTCATCCTAAATTCGCGGATATTTTCCCGCTCATAACTCCATTTAGATCGCTCCGTCTAAAATAAATTCCACCGTTAACGAGTGCTAGCCGAGGTGCTCTTCAGATTTTCAGAACTGCTACAAACAGGTATTGAAAATAACCAAACAAACGCAGTTTTAAATCTGTAGAAATTTAAAGAGACTGCTCCTGAGGTTTAGAATTTTTTTTGTGTGACACTCCCATTATTGTGCAAAGTACATTAGCGCTTGCAACAGTAGGACGACACGCCTTCCACTACAGTTTGTGAAAGAACCATAAACTGTGCCATAAACAATATGTGAAATCTATTTCTACTGTAGAATATATCGCTATACTGCTATAGTCTATAAAGTGGCCTAAGGGCCTATTTTCAAAATGTAGGCTACATAAATAATCGTTAAATATGACTATTTTCTTAATGTATTTGTTAGTGTAATCACCCTGGCTGTAATGAATTCCTTTGGTGAAAAGTTTTAATGTTTGGGAGATATTTTAAGTGTGTTTAAATAACCTCTCTTTTCACCTAGTACCACCGTTACTCAATGAAAAGGACCTGGTGGCACCTGGTCTTTCTTTAAGACACAGCAGGGTCCAGGATGCAGATTCAGGCATGTCCTGGACCCTCAGGAGCCTGTCAGTGGAGGTAAAGCATACCCATCTGTGCGTGTCTTGTGTTGGCCTCTAAGGTTTTTCAGGCTTTCTCTGAGGTCAAACACGCTTGTTGTTTTCAGGATTCATCGCTGAGAGCAACATTAACATCACACAGACAGCATAAATATTCCATGAATTTGTGTGCCTTTCACCTGATTATATGAAATGCGTCATATGTAAAGGCACGCATTTTCTGGAAAGAATCTTTTTAAAGCACGGGCAGTTTTAGGATAAAGACTGCATCAAATATGAAAGATGTCTTTGCTTTGGTTTCAATATGCTTTGGCATCTCACACAATCTCTGTGAATGAGTTGTAATATGAGTTGCTAGAAAAAATAAGACCTGGAAATGTTAGGAACATGGTGTTTTTGTCTGTGTGGGAGAAAACGACAGAGATAAATGATGTGCAGAGGAGTTCAGACCGGTTTGGCATCTCTCTTCCCCTGTCGCCACTCTTTACTGCTCACACACATTAGACAGACAATGAAACCTGTGAAAATGTCTTTCATACATGCAGCGGATTATCTTTTCTCTTGTGCAGGGTGTGGGTGCCTGGGGTGCTTGTGTAATATGCTAAATATTATGTGTAAGATAATCGGTTTTATATTATTTATTTCTTTAATTTTCTTGTTTGGCACCTAACCAAGGTCTTTTTGAGAACTTTCTCTTCAACCTAGTTCTCTTAAAACAAGTTTGACATAAGCCCTACTCTGAGAGTAACTGTTTTACATGGGATTTTAGAGTGCTAGACTTTATTTTATTGACATTTGAATTGATGACCAAATTGATCAGGGTTGTCTGTTTATTTAAATACCATCCAAATTGTCATTGCTGAGATTATAAGCAATTGGCCAAAAGCCTTTTTAAAACTATTTTGACCACTATAAGTGTGGTATTCTTATACTATTTGACACTGTTGGCAGAAAAATTATATTTAGTGTATTTGGCACAACGGGTGCTTTTAAAAAAAATAAATAAAACAGTTTGAAATTAATGATTAGAATTAGAAATAGTGCTTAAGACAAAACATTTCCCACACTTCAAAATAATCACTACAATAAGAGTGATTATACTCTCACCTATCACTTTATTAGGAACACTATGGTCCTAATAAAGTGTCCAACATGGTATTTTGCTGTTGTAGCCCATCCGCCTCAATGTTCGACATGTTGTGCATTCTGATATGCTATTTTGCTCAATGCAGTTGTACAGAGTGGTTATCTGAGTTACCGTAGCAGTTCTGTCAGCTTGAACCAGTCTGGCCATTCTCCGTTGACCTCTCTCATCAACAAGGCATTTCCTTCTGCAGAACTCAATGGATGTTTTTTGTATTTGGCACCATTCTGAGTAAACTCTAGAGACTGTTGTGCGTGAAAATCCCAGGAGATCAGAAATACTCAAATCAGCCCGTCTGGTACCAACAATCATGCCACGATCGAAATCACTAAGATAAAAAAATTGCCCCATTCTGGTGGTTGATGTGAACATTAACTGAAGCTCCTGTCCTGTATCTGCATGATTTTATACATTCCACCGCTGCCACAGCATTCGCTGATTAGATAATCACATGAATATGTAGGTTCCTAATAAAGTGCTCAGTGAGTGTATGTTGCCAGAGTGGCATACATTTTGAAAAATGTGTTCCTTTTTGTCACTTCTTATGGAGATTGTCTCTTCAACAGGCCTTGTTTCTATAGTTACGGATCACACCTGAAAAATTGCAAAGCAGAAAGAGTGCTGGTGCACTTTTCTTCTCCCACACCTCCCTGTCCTCTCGATTATTTAATCTTTCCACTGATAAATCTATACATTTGCTATTTTTCATGTATCCATCTAGCTTAATGTGTGTGTTTCTCTTATCTGATGCATTCTTTATAAAGCTAGTGTGGTTTATATTTCATGGGAATTGTAAAGAAACTTTTCAAAACTGACCTTCCCAGACAGTATTAAGTTACTGTGGTTTTAGTGGCACGCCCATCGAGAATGGTTTTCTCTTGTATGATCTCTGCTCATTATCAGTCTCTGTACTTATTAGAATCAAGTTGGGATTCACTGCAGCATCTGCGTGACTGCCAGTGGCATTAAACAGAAGGAAATGTGTCATGTGAAATACAATACTGTGCAGTTCTTGTATCTTTTTGCATATAAACCTAAAAATGTACTTCTGCTCAGATGGCCCTCAGTGCTGCAGTAATGAACCCTTTATTAATGGTAAAGACAACCTAGCAATTTTCACAGTTCTCAAGACTTTAGAAGTCCTCTGAGAATCAGAGCACCCTTAATGTGTAAACTCACTCTCCTCTAGTGTGTGTGTGTGTGTGTGTGTGTGTGTGTGTGTGTGTGTTCTTCTTGCTATAATGTAACACTCTTAATCCTTATATTAGGGTTTCATGTGTCATCGTATTTCATGCTCAATGTCATGCATTGCTCTCCCAGAGATCAATATCTGCAACTTCACGTTTTCATGTCATAAAGTTGACCACTAGATGGCAGCATGCTGTAAGATTGAAGATTGAAGAACAGAATAGCAATTTATACGGTTTACTGACAGAATATGAAAGGCTTTATAATAATACAAACAAATTATGCAACACAAACAGAGCAGTTCTACTTTAGTTTCACCCTATTTTCATTTTATTCTTCTGAAGTTCATAGAAACAGATAAAAAACAACAACAACAATCATCTTCTCCAGAGGGATAATAAGTGAATGGATGTACTTGGTGTGTGTGTGCGTGTGTGCGTGTGTGCGTGCATGCGTGTGTTTGTGTGAGAACGCAAGCCAGTGTGGGTGTTATATATGATTTTTTTGTCTTTTGACATCTTAAAAGGGCCCAGTGCCAAAACTGCTTCACAGCAATAATTTTTGGACAGAATTAAACAGAGGATGTGTGGTACAAACAAACTGAAAGGATGCAAGCCCGAGTGTCTCTGTATGAAAGCAGAGGTATGCGATTGACTTTGCATTTAATGTTCATGTTCAGCACAATTCGTAAGATAGAAAGGGTGGACAGAGATTGAAATGAAGACATGAACTACTAAGATTCATTTATTAAATGAAGATCTGTCTAGGTCCTTGACAATTCTCTTAAAGGGTACAAACTTTCAAGGACAGTTAGTTACAAAGATATACGGTTGCTGGGTCGATTTACCCATAGTAAAACAACAATGCTGGTTCCTACTAAATAAAGGAAGCTGTCCAACTAGATAGATACTGAAGAATTTGGATTACATTAAGACTTCTATATTTATATCAGTCAGAGCTCTGTTTAAAGCACTGCACTGAGATCAGAGGAAGCTGCAGTCTGGTTACTGGTCTAAGATCACATCATAAAATGCTCTAAAAACATCTTTGGAAGCATCATTCAGAGCACTATACTTAGATTAGTCAGAAGAGTATTGAGTACAGCCTGCTGCACTAGGACACTTCAGCATTCTATATAGGGTCAGGTTTAATTAGCCTTATAGGTGTATATATTCTTTAAAAAGTGCTTCTCCAGATGTGTGTGTTGGCTGTCTAGTGAGCTGAGGACCAATGGTCAAGTAGGTCGTTACTGATCAGAAAGTGACTTCTTGTACAATTGCCACATTGGGTGTGTGTGTGAATGCACTTTTCTACAGAATTGTCCAATCATCTGTATGTTCATCATCTGTCTTTTCCCCTTTCGTTTCCTTACAAATATTATCTGGAGCCATGGACCCTTTCTATTTTGCTCCTATAAGTCACACCACAGACAATCACAAATGTTTATTGTCTCAGTCATGACTTTCAAACTTCAAACATGTGCTTGACAGATAGAGATTTAAGAAACTCATAAATAACCTAAAGTCCTCCAATCTGCACTGAAGAACTACCTGCAGAGATACAGTGAGAGTCTAAGCTAAAAGAGATGTCATTTTACCTTGTGATTGATTTGACATCAGTTGCCTTGGGACTGTGAAGAATTTGAAAAGTAAGGATTTGATTGGCCAGATGCTCCTTTCCTTTGCTCTCATTCTCTCTTTCTCCCCTGTGCTTTTGGTCTCACTATATGTCTTTTTTAAGCCTCTCTACACTGAGGGTAAAGGAGGTGAAAATGAACAGACTCTGGCTCATGCATATTGACGAGGAGCATTGTCTGTTATGAGGTGATTTTCAGCATTTTTAGAGGCAAACAAAATAAGCAGGGAGCAGCAGGATCAAATCCTTAATAGATTATGCTCCACACTGCAGTGCAACTTAATTGGCAACCAATGCTCTTATAGAACTTGAGCGAGTAGGAAATTATTCACACACAATGCAACTAAACTGTGACCAGGGTTACTGTTGAAGCATTGAACTGCATACCAACCTATCAGCAGAGTCTTGCTTCTTTATAACACAACAAAACCCACCCCATAACCAACTATATCCTTTCCTTACATGTTTTATTCTCTCTTAAGGCCCCGGTATACTCACTGCGAAGTTCGTTCTTCGCTCAGAACCAAAAAAAAAAAAGAAGTGCAAAATAGTTGAGTAATGGTATACTGTCTGCAAACATTCAGACACTGGCCACGCCACTGGGAGAGGCGTTTAAGAAGAACATTTATCTACGAGGACATACAAGACTACAGTACATGTAAAACCCTAACTAAAATGAAAATGTGTTATCAATAACATCATGCCTTATTCTGAGTAGAATTCACATGAGATTAGTAAAAGAAGCTGTTTTAACCACTCAGTGATGATTTAAAATAATACATATGCAGTAGATAATGTGTGAATTTTTTTTGTTTACATTCGGCACGTTTCACGGCCAACCCACCAGACTGCTCGGTTCTCCCGATGGCCAGTCTGCCCCCGATCGGCCCCAAAGTGTGTCGGCCCACTGAAAAAGTGCCCGGTATGCCAGATTACCAGTCCAGCCCTAATGGTGCTAATATGCTAACATGCTGTTCATGGCCATAATATGTGCCGGTTACACTTGTTAGTGTTTTTTTTAATGACACTGATACCACTGTAAAGATATGTGCATAAAACTGTGTTAATTGGCAGAATACAGACAAAAGACTGATGATAAAATGCAAATCTCTCTTTAGGCAGATGTGTGAATGGCTTTTGGCTGCAAACGGCACATGAGTGAAGCAGCATATCAAACAACAGAGTGAATTTTTAAAAAGAGTATTTAAGTAACTTTTATTCACTTTGTAGACAAAAGTCACAGATAAGAAGTTATGAACCACTGAAACAAACTCAAAAACACCTTCTATTTAGCCAGATTTTGTTTGAAATGACATCACACCCATTTGTTTTTCAGTTTGGTATGAAGTACACCGGGACCTTTATACTATACATCCCTTTGTAGAAGATCAGCCTTCAATACCGCTGATACATACAGTATTTGGTCAGGGGTGGGGAGGTGATTTTGAGTGGAGAAAAATGAATTGGTTGAGATATTAACCTTTTCAAAAATTGTGCGTTTTTAATACCACTAAATCCTTAGAGACAAATATATGGTTTCAACAACACATCTAGTCTCAGGGGAGAGATGATATCAGGTGCCACAAAGTCATGGCTATCAGCAGATATGAATATGGTTGCTTGGTCTTTAGCTTTGTGCCCCATGAAAGTCTTAGTATGATATGGTACTGGGGCAATACAATGGTACCAGAGACATTGTATGTCTCTATCAATACCTTGTTAAAGCAAGAGCTATCCTCCACGACTGTAAGACTGCAGACAAGAGGAGCCTTCTCTGTGATAATCTGCAACTGTGCAGCAACATGGTTCATCTGGCTCTCTGTCCTCGCTGTGAGCGATGGACATTGAGCTTCAACAAAGCCTGCACAGGACTTTTACCATTAAAAAGGCCTAGCTTTAATGGCTCAACCTCAAACTCATCTACTGCTTTACCATCACTACAAAGCCTTACTTAAAAAGTGGGCTCAAACTTGTTTATGCTAAAGTATGCCCACAACATACCTCAAAGCCTAGAGGCTTTTAAATATGGAAACTAGAAGCCCAGACGCACTCAGGCTCTCTTATCTCTTATATCTCAGGACTTCCTCTGCCACCCCCTGGAGGTGTTTTTTTCCCTCTAATATATTCTCCAGGCAGCCTCTCTCTTTTGGTCATGTGGTCAGACAGTGGTAATCTGATCAACCACACGTGTGCTGTCCACCATCTCTACACACTCAATCTCTTCACTGTTTTCTGCAGCATTCTTTCTCTCCCTCCTTTTTTTCTTGGAGGGAGGCAGGAAGGTGAGTAGGACGGGGAGGATGGCCAAACAGTGGAAGGCGGTAATGATGGCAGTGAGAAAGAGGCACCTGAAGAGCGTGCGGGTGAGGTTAGAGGGCACAGCTGCTAAGGGAAGCAGTGCAGCCCCATAACATAAGTAGCTCTGAAGGGCAGGAACTCCATGTCGCTCCAGAGCCAGTTTTACCCAGCGCGTACGGGTGGATTCTCGTCCAAGAGCAAATGCAGACACCAGAGGAGCACTGGAATCTACAGCATAGTTCACCCCATAAATCAGACATAGTACTGAGACACAATCCAACTCTACCTGCCACAGAGTCATGAACCCTACCAGACCAAACTCAACAGAGGTTACTGTCACAGTTAGCCAGGCATTTACCAGTGGGTCAGCTGCCAAGAAGGTGGAAAAAAACAGCAGAAACAATGCAGCAATGCAAGAGTTCTTCAGTGGTGCTCCAACAGATGAGGCATAGCGGTCCATATAAACAAAGGATGGATTAAAGATGATAAACTTTACCCTTGAGGTCAGCGACAACTTCCTCAATGTGTCCAGTAGGATTGACATCTCCTCTCTTTTGTTTTCTGTTGTCTTAGCCACAAGAAACATACGTGAAGCCACCACATCAAATTCCCCATCTACACGTTTTGCAAATATGATATCATCCGAGAAGTGCACATAATGAGGTTGCAGCAAAAAGCCAGATCGGAGTCGTTCGGTGAAATTGCTGCGTGACAGGCTAGTAGTGATGTTCAGCCCATGAAGGTAATTGAGGTAACTTTCAAACCAGGAGATACGTTCAAACCCTTTGGTGTACTCCAGTAGGTCCTCTTGCACGCTGGTGTTCCAGTACTCTATAGATTCGTAGATGTAGAAGCCAATCACAGGGCTGTAACTGCTGAAATAGCGCTGCTGGGCACGGGTATATGCTATAGTACTTGTTTCTGTGGCAACCACATTACTAAGATCTGAACCCTCACTGACCTGAAGGTAGCCCATGAGGGCGAAGGAAACATAGACCAAGTAAAAAAGAACCACAAAGGGTTTAACATAGGTGTTGGTGATCCAGTCACAGTAGTACCGCTTCATGAATGCTACCAGCAGGTGACTTTCATAAGCATGCAGAGGTCCAGCATCTGTGGCCTCTTCATTGTAATGTGTGTACATGAGGAGCCGATACCATGCCGGCTTCTGTTGCAGTAACTCTGGCTTCGGTACACGCCTGCAAAACAGACTGTGACGGTAGTTGTTTTCCAGGTAGCCGGCAAACACTAGGTTGGAGCCATAGAAGGTGAGGATGTAGAGGTAGTTGAAGAGGACTGAGATACAGGCATTTCGACAAAAGAGTCGTACAGCCTCGATGTTGGTGAACGGACTGGCCCCAATGCCGAAGGTGACCACGTGCAAGGCCGTGCTGGCCGTAAAGGGCAGCATACAGTCTGAGAACACTGCTGCAACCCGCTCCTTCACATGCTGGTCCTCACGAGTCCGGCGCCAAGATGACAGCATTTCAAATGTGCCAAACAAGCCATGACCTGTAAGAGATGATGAGAAGAAATACTTTTTTCAGTGATTTATTAACCCAAATTTAAAAATGTAAAGTGTAATGATCTAACCATAGCTTTGAATGATTTTGGCAGGCATCTCTTTCAAATTACATAAAAGGCTGCTGGAAAAAGGGGGAACATAAATAATTAAATAAAATGGTGACAAGACTGTCGCTCTGCAGCTGCATGTGGGACAATGAATGTGAGGGAACAACAGATGCTCTCTTTCTCCTTCTGTGGCACTGCTTGTTTGAATTAAGCTTATATATAGAGTGTGTTTAGTGCATCTGTACACTGCAGCATTTGTACATCCACTAAAATCAAACCAACTCTAATCAAATTCACCGAAATCTTCAGCCTATAGGAAAACACCATTCCTAATCTATAGCTCCAGCAGACTAATACATCACCAGCCCAATTAACTGGAAAATTAATCAAAATAAAGGAAGGAGCTAGTCATGAAAAAAGAGCAAAAGAAGCATCTTGGCCAACACTGCCTCTATTTACAGAGCGTGATCTAACTCTAGCCTACTCACTCCCCCTCCATCTTCACAGCTGATGAATTTGTAGCTAAATAAATTTTAGTTACACACACACACACAGTAGCCACATGTCATGTAAAATTGATCTGATGAAAACAGAAAGGACAGTTGTGAGGAAAGCTGACAGCCCCTGTAGCCTTGGGACTACACAAAAGCCCAAGACATTAACCTACTTTCAGAGGTTGACATAAAGGGAGCTGGGGTCCACGACTGAACATAAAGTTCAAATGAAGATGGAGTTAATAATATTAACACATCAACATACTGTATATTTTTAACATGTTGAATTGTTTGAATTTGAGTGAATATGAGCAATCACATTTTCTGCTCTTTTTTCAGTTTGATTTTTCCTCTTGCACTTTCTACATCACTCTCTTGTTCATGCAGAATGAGCAGATGGCTCTCACCTACAGGGTTGCCACAGCATCAGTGACTCATCATTCATGATGGAGGTTCCCTTGGTCCAATGTAGCTGCTACTGCATCTCACACTTACATGGGAACTATGCCCAGCACTATAGTGAGCAGAATGACCAGACAGTGCTGACCTGAGTTCATGGCCTCCATGATTACGCTCAAGTGTACTGATTTTGGTCCAGGTTACAGGTCTCACATTAAAACTAATGGACAGAAAGGGAAGGCTGCTTCTAAACTGAACAAACAAGAATAAAAGAGATTAATAGAGGGAGAAAGGGAAAGAGAGATATGAATAAATTCCTATTTTGAGTTTTCTTGTATACTTTGTTTTTACACAATTTCTCTGTGTGCATTCTCTCTCTCTCTCTTTTACAGTATTTTTTGTCTTTAATAAAATAACCATTTTGGTCTACTTTTAACTCCTATAGAGACTGAATTATTTTCAATATGTACATCACCTAAATATCTTTGCCCATCTCCCAAGACAACACTACAGTCTTTCTCTCTTCATAAACATTATATTAATCTTTTCAATTATGGTCTATGATATCTCCTCCCTACATCTTTCCACCATCATCAGAGGACTGTCACATGATCCTAGATGCGGGCTAATGTCCTTGTAATGGAATTTGTTTTAAATAAGAGGCTGGTGGCTTACAGAGATAAGACCTAATGTTTTGTCAGACATCTGTAATTCTAGAATGACACCCCTGCTTTTCTCTGAACCCTATTCAACCCTGTAAGAGTAGCCTGCAAGGCATTTATATGTGACAACATTGGCGGCTTCAGCAAGTTTTGTTTTTACCCTGTAGGAAACTGCTCTGCGTGAGAGCTGCAAGGAGATTCTGTCTCTGGCTGCGATTGGAAACCAGCGGGGAGAATTCTGGGATTGCTAAAACGAGGAGTGGCACAATTGACAAGGACAAAATTGAACAGCTTAGAAGCTTTTTAAGAGTTAGAGATATGTAATTTTGTGTTGAGTAGGTGGGTCAATCTAAACATGCTATCTCCCAGCTCACGAAATATGCATCTTTCAATGGTTCTATTTTTCCCAGCACCCCTTCCCTCTATCCATTATTTTCTTCTAATTTCTTCTATATTTCCACCCAGCCAGTTATTTTCTCTTAGTGCTCTAGTCAACAGAACCCTCCTCCCACACATTTCACTAATTACTGTGTGTAAGAGATGGTCAAGAGAATGTAAGAGAGATGGATATTATATGTCAGGATGCCTGCAAGTGTGTTTGTAATTAGTCGCAAGAAATCTGCTAGTGTAAATCTGTTCTGCATTCACACAGCTGATTCATCCAGACTGGCTCAGGAACAGATCACAAAAGAAGAGGATGGAATTCCTCTAAAGGTGCTCTGTTGGGCTCTATTAGGAATAACTTTGATGTGGAGTGTTCCATTTTTAATGATACAACTTGACAAAAGTGCAGTGCGCTGCTGAGGCAGTCAGTCAGTAGGTGTAATCACTGAACCTGAGAGCTCTGATCAGAACCTTAGGAATACATGCACAAATGCTAATGTATTGAAGATCAAAAAAAAATTATGAATATGAGAACAACAGTGACGATAAGTGAGTAGAAATAAAAGACACAAAGCACAGGTAGATAAAACATTCAGAATGATTGTAATTTGTATGCATCAGGCAAGGACAGGAAGGAGAAATATAATCTTACCCAACATGACAAAAGGGATGCCCAGGTATGTTGAATTGTATTTTCCTCCAGTAAGGTTGAAGATGCCTGCAGAGGTGAGTGTAGCCAGGCTGACAGTCACCAGAGCCAGCAGACCCAACCAGGGCTTAGTACGCACACAGTCCCGCATCGAGCAGCACAGCATGGCCAGCGAGAGACATACAGCCAGGCTGAAGAGCAGCGGCCACTCTGACACCCGGCTGGTCCTTTGGAAGTCCCTTTGCAGAGAAGAGGATGTGAAAGGGTACAAGCCAAGCTCCGGATGAGCTTTTCCAAAGTTATCCAGCTCTCTGCAAAACTGCAGCTCCCAGCGGGCTGCCACCACTTCATTCAGTGGACTGGCTACTTGCAGGTAGTATGTGAGCTGAAGGGCTCGAGCAGAACGCACACCATTTAGCCCTCCACCTGCCTGGACACCACCCAGCTGGTGGCCTATGTAGGCCTCTCGTCCATCCTTGAGTCTGGTGATGGGGTAATGTAGAGTGGGTATGGACCGGTTGGAAGCCCGTGCTAACCTCATCTCCTCCAGAACACGCAGGATGTCGTCTACGATGCAGCTCTTGCTGTCATCCAGTAGGCAGAGGTGAGCAAAGGTGTAGTTGAAGCCCAGCATAGGGACCTGGATCTGAGTGATTGTGTTATGTAGCTTGGGGTTGAGGGGTAGGGAGATAAAGAGAAACATTATACTATTAAGTATACATAAGGTAACAGGGAAAACAGGCTACATTTTATTCAATCAACAGATGGCTATATAGGATGCCTTTGCATTTGGGTAATGTTATAAATGTGTCATGTTTTATTCATCATGAAATTTTACAAATAGTAAATATCCTTAATAAATTCAGACACACAAATTGAGTGTATTGAAACTGAGCATTTTATTATGTCAACATTTCCAAGCAGTTAGTTGCGACTGCCTTGTTGCCAGGCAACAAGAAAGCATGTCACTGCAGGAGGAGTGGGCCAACAGTTTTACTTCATGTTTAAATACACTCCAAGGCAAACAAAACAAAAGAAAACTTTTTAGATTTTTTTTCTAGAGCTAAGTCAGAGGTAGATTGAGTGTCCTCTGAGGTCAGTCACTTCACTTTATTAATGCCAGTGATTAGACCGTGTCAGACTCAGATCACCAGGGAAGCTGTAGTCAGTCGCCTCCTCCAGTGCTCCTCCAACCTCTTCAAGCAGCAACAAAATGTCAGACAAACACCAATCAGGCCTCTAATTGCTCAAGCTTGATAATTAACCCTCGGTTGGCTACTGAAGCATGACATCTACATGCCTACTGTCTCTGACCTAGACAGATAGTGTATATGGGCTGACTGCTTTTTACACATATGGAACAACAGGCAGAGAAATGCTGCAAATAATCAAATAAAATCATTTTAAACCATGATGTTTCCTTTTTTCAGAACCAGATCAGATCTTGAGAGTTCAAAATTGTCAAATTGTATTTGACTATATCAAATCATGCCTCAGCACTGAGGAAAGCTAAACCCTTTCTCAAAGGTGGTCTGTTACTTTGATACAGTGTACAAGGTTATACCGAGACCTGTTGTGTTATGATGCGAAGAGAATACAAAAGAGCTTCTATATCTGGAGAATACAATGCCATGTGAATATTAAGAAGTCTATGAGATGTGGATGGTGCTCATGTCTCAGGCTTAGTTATATCAGCTTAAGAAAATAGAAATGAATGTTTCATTTTAGAATGATACGTTTAAAGGCAGCACAAGTGAGTACTTTTCTCTAAAAAATTGTGCATTTGCCAGCAAAACATCTCTATGATGTGAAGGCAAAATGTCATGTACATTCTACAAAATACGGTGAAGTGGCCACTTGAAAGTAAGGTTTCTAACCAGTATGAGCACATGTTGTCAGAATCATATTTCATTTGAAACCCATCCAGAAATGTTGGGGTATTTGTGAAGTTTGGAGCTGGATTTGAAAAGCTGTGTTACAGGAGAATAAAGTAGGCCACATGTTAATACTTAAGCTGCACTGTTCCTGAAATATTTATTTGTATGAACAACTAAGATTCAACAACTAAGACATAGACTGAAGTTTCACAGACATGTGACAGAAATGGAATAATGTGTCCTTGAACAAAGGGGTCAAAATCTGTCAGTATCTGGTGTAACCACCAGCTGCATTAAATACTGCAGTGAATCTCCTCCTCATGGACTGCACAAGATTTGCCAGTTCTTGCTGTGTGATGTTACACCACACTTCCACCAAGGCACTTGCAAGTGGACATTTCTGGGGAGAATGGCCCTACCCCTCACCCTCCGATCTAACAGGTCCCAGACGTGCTCATCTCAATGGGATTGAGATCCGGGATCTACGCTGTCCATGGCAGAACACTGACATTACTGTCTGTGCAGGAAATCATGCACAGAATGAGCAATATAGCTGGTGGCATTGGCATGCTGGAGGGTCATGACATGAGGGAGGAGGATATCTTCCCTGTAATGCACAGCATTGAGATTGCCAGCAATGACAACAAGCTCAGACTGATGATGCTGTGACACACCACCCCAGACCATGACGGACCCTCCACCTCCAAATCGACCCCGCTCCAGAGTACAGGACTCAGTGTAACCCTCATTCTTTCGGCGATAAACGCGAGTCCAACCATCACCCTTGGTGAGACAAAACTGTGACTCATCAGTAAAGAGCACTTTTTGCCAGTCCTCTCTGGTCCAGCGAAGGTGGGTTTGTGCCCATATGCGACATTGTTGCCGGTGATGTCTGGTAAGGGCCTGCCTTTGGTGGATTTCAGAGTCAGTAGAAAGGACTCTTTAGTGTCCTAAGTTTTTATAACTGTGATCTTAATTGCCTATTGTCTGTATGCTGTTAGTTTATTAACCACTGGCATGTTCATTAATTGTTTATAGTTTATTGAACAAGCATGGAATTCATTGTTTAAACCCTTTACAAAAAAGATATTTAAAGTTATTTGGATTTTTATAAAAATTATCTTTAAAATACAGTGTCCTGAGAAAGGGATGTTTCTTTTTTGCTTAGTTACAACACTTGTCAGAAAAGTAGCTAAATTATGGTAACTAAATATCGATTTGTGGAACCATGACAACACTATTATAACAACTCAGGCAGTGAAACAATGCAACTAACTACTCTCAGTGAAATCTCGATTACCTTCAGGACTGTATTGACGTGGTGAGGGTCCAACACGCTCCCCCTGCGCGAGGTCACGATGACCCGGCCATATCTCCCGGGTGTCTGCAAATCTGAGTAGAGAGTGTGCTTGGACCGGTTCACGGGGAACAAACTATCCACCAAGTTCCCCTCAATCTTCGCAAGGCTGTGCTTGGGCGCCAACAGGTACTCCACGTTTTCCTCTATGCGGTATCTGCTGAAGCTCGCGCCGAGCAGGATGGAGATCAACACGGGTGCGGAGGCGAAAAACACCGGGTGATTGGCTACAAAGTGGCCCAGTTTGTGGAATGACGTCCTGAGCCCCTCGTGCAACACTTGTCGCAACATCCTAGAATGCAGCAACAGCGCAAGGGCGAGGAACAATGTGCGGGTCGCGAGCCTCTCCCACCGCCTGGTCACCAGCATCAGAGAAATCGAGCATCAATGTTCAACCCACGCAGCTGGATCACTGAAATGATGAAACATTACGTCGAATCTCAGGTTCTACTGGGTAAGATGCATGCTCCGCTACAATTACTTTTCTACAAAGTACCAAACAGATAAGTCAGGATGAATATGCTTCATTATCTTTTTAATATCTTCACTTCATTATCTCATATCTTTTATATATGCATTTTCTTTAATTTTTATTCATTTAAAAATATTTTTAATTAAAAAAAAAAAAAATATATATATATATATATATATATATATATATATATATATATATATATATATATATATATATATATATATATATATATATATATATATATATTCTTCAGTTGTTTTTAAGTCACTTTATAATTTCTATGTAAAGCATTTACAATTACCATTGTGTAGCTATGCAATGTGTTAAATATACTTGCCTTGCTATTCCGGCATATTTACATTTAAAGACAAGCAGCGGGGAATGACAAAAGCGGATGGTTCTGAAATATTACCAGTCACGTTTTTACAGTTTCAAGCCATCTGAGAGATTGACAGACCCGCCAATTTCCATGAATGCGGTCAATAATCATATGCTCTGTTCGCCTAACCGAACCAAATCACTTTGACGCTTTGGATATCTTCAGAGTACCGTTTTAAAAAGACAGGCATGAAGTTCATTTCAGCACTGATTCGAACCGGTTTATTAAAAACAGTGAACTGGTCATGCACGCCCAGCTTCACACTTACTATAGCGCACAGTTAAAAATGCGCAAATACAGTTTTGTATATTCCATTATCTACGAGGTGCGTGTCATTGATCCATAATAATCTGCGGGGTAAATTCAGTACCGCGCCCTGCACGACAGCTGTCCGCTGTTACCATTCGAGAAACATGAATCTCCACCACCGACCCGCGGTGCAGAATGCGTGCCGCCGGCTACGCGGAGCTCCAGCTCGGCCACTTGTGGGCATTGCTTTATCGATTTAGTCAAGTATGCTGCTTCAAGGTGTTAAGGCATTCGTTAATATAGGCTACCCTCTGCTCCTGGGAGACACAAGATCGCTCCACATAAAAGATTCACTAGCGTAGGCGATGCGGCACTTAATTGCTCAATTTGGTACTGCGATGATTCTGAAGTTCCAGTTTCGTGGAGAGCAAGCCGGTGATTGTGAATACTGCCTCGCCTCGCGCAGTGTTGCTCTATTAAATTATGCGCGAGCGGTGGACGAGTGCGGATCACAGGTACCCCCTCCCCATTCCCATCCTCATTCCACCAAGGGAATGGGGTGGTCAAAAGGCGAGAGGAAAGCTTTTCTGATTGGTCTGTTAACGTTAGACGATATACTGTAGGAGATACAACACAGACAGAAAGATGACCTTATTATAAACAAGAAGTGTTACAGAAACTGTTTGCAAATAATATATGTAGATTTCTACATGCAAAAATACCGTCACAGCATGCACATAGCATTGAATTGTGAATCAGAATTGCTTTAGGTGTAAGACGATAATTGTTTCGCTTTTATTTTTCTCTAGAACTGCAAGCCAGCTTTGATTCAGTACCATGGACAGAGATCAATACCAGTGCCACTTTGTTGCGAAGTCTTTTTAGAGGATCCAAAATACGTTTAAGGGGGGAAACTGGGTATTTGAGAATCCTAAACTCAGAAATGTGGAGTTCCTTTAGAAGTTATTGACCCATCTTTTCCCTGAAATTTCCACCTATTTGAGAAAGTCAAATCAAGGCCAGGGTTAAACTGTCCCAGACTGTCCCAGACTGTCCAGCTTCCTCAGACAGACAGTCTCTGGGAGAAAGATTGTAAAACAACACTGGATCAGTCTTCAGGGGCATGTCTCATCCAGTGCTTTAGTCTCTACTCAGAGAATCATTCATTCTCTCTTTTTTGTTACATATCCAAATTCGAACATCTCAATTATTTATGCTACTATGTGGTTTATTGAAAGCCACAGCAGTGAGGCTGTCCAAATGGAGTCTAAATGCCAATGTACTTTCTGACGCATGGTTCCTTTTCCTTTGTCTAACCTTTGACCTAAAGCAGAGCTTGTAATGATCATCACTGTTTCATATGTTTATTGCCATGGTAACCACCGCTGATGCCTCCTGTAACCCATGCTTTGCCATATCGCTCCAGCAAACTGACAAAGAGTGGTTTCCATGGTTACAGCTTTGGGCCCCCGTTGTGACTTCATAGCTGAGAGTGCTGGATGCATTTAGTGTCAGTGATGATACCTGTTTGAGTGGGTGTCTCTGTGTTTTTGTGTTTGGGCCCATGTTTTAAGCCTCATGAGGAGTGAATGTGTGCACTATGCAGATTTAGAAGAAAACATTATGATTGAAATTTATCTAGTAGACTTCTAGATTTATAAATGTGAAAATGCAATTCATACTGCACCCGCTGCTCTGACTGCAGAGCTCTAGGACAATAAAAGTCCATGAAGCAAGTTTGTTTTTGATAGCAGAGAAAAGATAAAGGAGTTTATTTTGGGAGAGAAGAGAAAATGTTTGTTGTCGTAAAAGTACCTTAAGAGTAAGTTCAGTCTCTAGAGAATCTGAACTCACGAGAAAAGAGATGAGGTGGTTGTATGTTCTTATAAAGTAGAAATGTACATTCTAGAGGGCAATTAATCTTTTTGGAAAGAGTCAAAGATCAGACTTTAAAAGATCACTCTTTAGAGATACCTTGAACTGAGTAGAACTCAGTCTACTTCCTACTGTATGCAGTGCTTCTTCTGAGTCTGGGGAATAGTTAGAAATTATAGATATATAAGGAGAGCTGGAAAGAGAGGGTGAGACAAGTATGAATAGATTGGACATGTGAACTGACCATCAATAATGTAGTTTTCATTATTGAGGCTTTGGTGGTTTACAAGGAAATTTTTTAGGTTACAAACTGGAAATTGCAAGGGTATTATGCCATAAATGAGGATTAGGTTATGAGGACATAGTGTCCCCATAATTAAAAAAAACATAAAAAACATACTAAATTATGTTTTTGGAACATGTAAAAATGCAGAAAGTTTTCTGTGAGGGTTAGGTTAAGGGGTAGAGTTAGGGTTAGTATGATAGAATCTATAGTTTGTACAGTATAAAAGTCATTATATCTATGGAGAATCCTCATAAGTATAGCCACACCAACATATGTGTGTGTGTGTGTGTGTGTGTGTGTGTGTGTGTGTGTGTGTGTGTGTGTGTGTGTGTGCATGCTCGCACTGTGCAGGTATACCTGGGGACCAAAATGTCAGGCTAATTCAATGTCACTGTAATTCCAGCAGCTTAACAAACATACTTAATGTTTTAATGAAAATTTAAAAATAAGAAAGGTTTTTTAAGGGTAAGGAGAAGGAAATGTATTCATTATCACTGAGTTTACTCATTAACTCAGTAAGAAAACTATAGTAGTCTCTGGAAAGTCCTCATAATGTAGGTATGCAAGTATGTGTTAGTATAAATGAGGAAAGGTGCAAGATTCACTTCCACAGTCTCATCTTCTTCACCTCTTACATGTCTTTGTAGTTTGAGTGTTTTCTATTTGCCACCAACACCTTTCATTTATCATCTTGGTCTTCTGGGATCACTGCCCTCATATACTATTCTTCAATTCCTCCACCTCTCCATCTGACTGTCCTATTGATGATTTCATCCTGAGATGACACAAACAAAAAGAGCAGATAAAGTGGAGATTGAGTGTTGCATGTATTTACTTTGTGGACCCCTCATATATGATGACATAGGACTATAAAGCCATTCCACGTGTGTCTCGTCCTGTCTCACAGAGAATATGCACAGATAAAGACTATTGTAAGGAATAATTGAGTCAGGAATAGGATGCATGGAGAGAGAGAGAGAGAGAGAGAGAGAGAGAGAGAGAGAGAGAGATCGAACTTTGCGAATATGAATCCTTGTAGATCTTCATTTAGCAATTTAGTATGTTTATTAAGCTGTTTTCCTAATAGGGACTGTTGGCTTGTCCCTTCAATTTAGGTGATTTCAGGTTTTAATGTCCGCAGATTTTACATTGCCTACAAACTGACATGTTTTTTAACAAAAACTCATATCCATGTTCACAAATGTTAATTATCTATATACTTATAGTATATTAAAATACTACTAAGCACTACTGTATATGAATCCATAAACAAACACTGTTGGGTTAGTGTTGAATTTAAGGTTAGGATTCAAGTAGAGTGTAATATATTGAAGCAGCCTTTATTGTTTTTGTCACACATTATACATTTTGCACATATACAGTGATACATTTTTTTCCCTGCATATCCCAGCTAAGCTGGGGTCAGATTGCAGGGTCGGCCATTACATATCACATAGTGATATATACCTGGACGTTCAAGGGCCTTGCTTAAGAGCCCAACAGTGGCATCTTGTTGGTGCTAGGGTTTGAACCCCTGACCTTCTGGTCAGTAACCCAGACTAACTGCTGAGCCACCACTGTCCCCCAGATCCACCACAGTTATTGGACATCACATTTTTGGAACTATTATATCCATCTTAATGAATTTTAATGCACCTATCTTCCATACACATATAAACTGCAAGTCTTCAATTGAATAGTGTTCAGGCTGTATCCTCTTACAGTTATAGTACATTCAGTACCCCTACTCATTCTATGTACTCTGAATTTTTCATTTCTTTCCTTCACAATTGAACTCTCCTAACAATAATCCTGAAAAAAAGCCTGTTATCCCAAAATTTGGATTCTTGGCTCCGCAGCTCAAAGAAAATAACAATTGAGGCAGAGTTTGAAAAAGAGAAGGCTTTGTTGTTGTTTTTTTTACCTTTTTATGAGATAGACATAAGGTACAGTAACAGTTCATTATTTTGGGAGAGAAAGAGTGAGGCATTGTTGTTTTAATGGACTAGTTTCTATTTTTTAAATAGAAATTCTGAAATCATTGACTTTCCAAACCTTATTACTTTTTTCTTGAGTGTAGCACAAAAGGAACCAACCTGGTCTCACAAAATCAAATGACTATTCCTGCATTTTTGGCAAAATAATATTTATGTTGTGGCTGTTTCCTGCTAAAATAACCCCTCTGGGTAAACAGCCTGAATATAATGCCAAAATTAGTTAACAATGTGTAATACAAGTCATGGGTTAAATGAGTAAACTGAGTAGACGTTGGTGGTCAATGTTTAAACAAAAGGATTTTGTATGAACAGTACAATTAATGATTAAAAGTGCACACAGATGCATTGTTCTTTGTTTTTGGCTGATCAAGGCTTTCAATGGCATTATATAGTGTCTGTGTATTACATTTTAAGAGAGTGTAGTCCATTCTATGACCAGGATGATGCAGGCAGAGGTCAGTGAGGTGCATCACAGTCTGAGGTATCTGGAAGCTCGTGGCAGTTCATATCCGGTGAAGGCCATCCTAAGTCCAAGGTTTAGGCAGTAGCCAGTGAAGTATCCCATGTAGTAGGTAGCAGTTTATCCTCTGTGAAGTCCATCATAGTAGACTGAACTGATGACTGGCTGGCACAGGCTGCAGTTAGTAGTCATCACTCAGCGACACAAAGCAGTTGGATTGGGATATCGGGCAAGACCAAACTGGATCTGGTAACCCCAGGATATGTATCCCGAGGTTGAGACAGGGAAACAAATAGAATAATATTAGCGTAGATGCCACTCACTTTAAAGCAGAGTTATAGTATATGAGAAGTGTTTCTGAAAGTAAAAGCATGCAAATTGACAAATAAGCAAAAAATGTCTTAGAAGCAACACAAATTACATGGTTGCTTCAGCAATTGCATTTTTTATCTCACATTTGCTTTTTTTGACACTATCAGTTAAGTTTAAGGTTTAGGGTTGGGAGGTAGATTTGGTTGATTTAAAACTTGATAAAGCATTAACATTACAAATTTCTGTTTGGGAGAACATTTCATTTGCTTTTAGTGGACATTTCACCTCGGAACTGCAGCGTGTACATGTACATGTATCACGTAATGTAATTTTGCAAAAATGACGCCACAGTCATGTAATTTGAGATCAGTCTGTATCCAACAGAATGTTTAGACTGGAGATTCTGTTAAAAATCTTCTTTTATGTTCCATGTCAGAAAGATAACTGTGGAACAAACTAAGGGTGAGTAAATGATAACAGAGCTTTCATTTCAGGGTAAAATAATGAACTAACCATTTAATATAGAGAATCATGCTTTCATTGGCCAGGCAGTTAGATTGAACTCAGGGGAAGGAAAGCTCTAACGATAGAAGATTGAGACGTCTGCACGTGCAGCACTGGGAACACTGGACCAGTGAGCCAAAGTGTCCCTTTATCTTCTCTTTCACTCTCTCTAATTCTCTCCTTTTAATTACAGTCTAAAACAGCTTTGGCTTGGCTATTAAATAAATTAGCTTGCCTTATTCCCTATTTTCCTTGCCTTACCTCACTTTACGCAGCCATGTAGAAAAGGACTCTTGTTCTGAGCAATTTACCATCCTGAAGCAAGACGCCTCCTTCACTCACTGTGTTGTGCAAATTGCCTTAAGCTAATTCAGTGACGAATGCTATCTCATTTTAAATGAGTCACTCTCATTGAAATATTTAATGTTCTTGTTTAATTCACAGCAGTTGTAAAAGAATAAGCAGGCAGCACAAAAAGGCAATCCACTGTCCCTGAAGGAACCGGAAGTCAGTGTCCATTAAGAGAAAGCGATTAATGATTAATTGGTTAATAAGCAAGATAACAGTCAGTGCATGATTATGAGGGATGTTGAAGATTATGTTCCATTTAGATTGTTGCCCTGGGACAAAGCAAGAGCATACAGATATCCAGGTATTCATGACCTAAACAGGGTTACAATAAGATGGACAGAATCAAACCATTCATCATTGTAATTCATTTGCTACCCAGGTCCCCTCACTCAGCCTAATAATTCATTGTCTTATTGAGTTATTGATTAATTTATGGTTGTTTGTAGGAGAGTATACCCATGGGGACTATCTGATTGAGTCAATGAACATGAACATTAAAGAGGGACAGTGAGAGGATGGATTGACGAAAAGATGGATTGGATAAATGAAATGTGCAGCGTTTCTTCAGATGTTGAGGTTCAACTGGAGATATTGTTGTTACACAATCCCAATTCCAGGCAGAAGAACATTCTCTATTTAAAGGGATTGTTCACTCAAATATGAAAATTATAAAAATTACTCACCCTCATGTTGTTACAAAACTTTATTATTTTCTTCTGTGGAACACAAAAGGAGATGTTTAGCAGAATGCACTGGCCCATCCATTTCCATGCAATTACACTAAATAGGGAAGGGAGCTTTAAAGGGCGCAAAATTACCATAACAGTAGAACACATCTTACGCACTATATTCCAAGTCTTCTAAAGCAATATAATAGCTTTGTGTGAGACACAGACTGAAATTTAAATTGTTTTTTTACTGAAAATCTTGACATATGTCCTTGTTCTCCTTGCAGCATTAATAAAGGTTTATGAAAGAAGTAGGGATGTCTGACTTATGAATGAATAGTTCATTTGAGTCACTTTTTTTTATCACAATTCATAATTGATTTGATACATTTATGAAATAGATAAATAGATAAATGTGGTTCTCAAGTTCAACTCACTGTTTGCGGTTTTCAAGTTAACAGCTCACTGAGGAAGAGATTGTCAGTGAATAACAAATTAATGAATGAAAAATCGCTGTTACAGTAAGGCACTTACAATGGAAGTGAATTGGGCCAGTTCATATACATTAAAATACACACTGTTTCAAAGGTGTAGCTACAAGACATAAACATTATACATGTTGACATGATTTCAATGTAATGAAATCGCTTAGTGTTTACGGCCTTGCATCGTCATGGCAACAAAGTTGTTATATTTTGGATATACCTTTAAGCTTGATGAGCTTAGTAAGAAATTTTATCACATTAAAATCATGTTAGCATGTATAAAGTTTATGTCTTGTAGCTATACTTTTGAAACTGTGTATATTTGAATGTTTATGAACTGGCCCTATTCACTTCCATTGTAAGTGCCTCACTGTTGCTATGATTTTTACAAATTGAAGTTCGATTTGAGGCAATCAACATTATTTACTCTTTTAATAGGCTGAAAGTTAAATATGTAAATGATGGGCTATGGAAACCACAGCCTGCAAGGTAGTATGATGATTCAGCCCCATTGCTTCGTCACACACACACACACACACACACACCTACGCACATGCACATGACACATAATAAGCAATTTTAATCTTACTTTAAAACATAATGCTTTTTTAATGATTCTGCATTAGTCATTGTAAGTTCAAACTGTCAGTTCTTTAATGGAGAAAAACTACAACTGAACTGCAAAGAGAAAGAAGGAGAGAGGAATTGTTTGTGTGTGAGAGAAAGAGAGAGAGAGAGAGAGAGAGAGAGAGCTTGAGAGAGAACTATTCTTACACAATGACTCAGCACATCCGATCTCCACTTACACACAAACACACACACCATGCTGTGCTTGTACGTTACAGTATCTCTGTCCCACTTTGTATGTTTTTGTCTGTGTTACTTGGAAAGGTTTTGGTGTCAGCGTGTTTGTGTGAATTGCTCTAAAAGCTTTTTGGAGTGCTCGTAACAGGTGCATCATTATGTCCGTATTAATCGGTTCAAGCTTTTGCCAGAGAAACAGTTTTCTAAGAGCCTAGAAATTATTCTAAAAAGAAAAAGAAAAAAAACAACAACACGTCACATACACATAAATACACAACATGCACAAGTTAATTGCACTACAAAAAATAATTTTCCAATCCATATGTTTTTCTCTCGTTTTCCTATCAAAATATTGAAACGTCCTTAAAACAAGTTTAATGTATATATATATATATATATATATATAGTACTGTGCAAAAGTGTTTAGGCACATAGGATGTTTCACAAAAACATCTGTCTTATGTCTTATGAGTTAGACATAAGGTACAGTAACAGTTAGTTATTTTGGGAGAGAAAGAGTGAGGCATTGTTTTTTTTAATGGACTAGTTTCTATTTTTTAAATAGAAATTCTGAAATCATTGACTTTCCAAACCTTATTACTTTTTTCTTGAGTGTAACACAAAAGGAACCAACCTGGTCTCACAAAATCAAATGACTATTCCTGCATTTTTGCAAAATAATTTTTACGTTGTGGCTGTTTCCTGCTAAAATAACCCCTCTGGGTAAACAGCCTGAATATAATGCCAAAATTAGTTAACGATGTGTAATACAAGTCATGGGTTAAATGAGTAAACTGAGTAGACGTTGGTGGTCAATGTTTAAACAAAAGGATTTTGTATGAACAGTACAATTAATGATTAAAAGTGCACACAGATGCATTGTCCTTTGTTTTTGGCTGATCAAGGCTTTCATTGTCATTATATAGTGTCTGTGTATTCCATTTTAAGAGAGTGTAGTCCATTCTATGACCAGGATGATGCAGGCAGAGGTCAGTGAGGTGCATCACAGTCTGAGGTAGCTGGAAGCTTGTGGCAGTTCATTTCTGGTGAAGGCCATCCTAAGTCCAAGGTTTTGGCAGTAGCCAGTGAAGTATCCCATGTCTTACACTTGAAGTTGGTAGCAGTTTATCCTCTGTGAAGTCCATCATAGTAGACTGAACTGATGACTGGCTGGCACAGGCTGCAGTTAGTAGTCATCACTCAGCGACACAAAGCAGTTGGAAAAAAATAGATTAATTCTGAAATTATTATAAAAAGAAAAAAACAAAACAACCACACGTCACATACACATAAATACACAACATGCACATGCATGTCTAAAGTTAACTGCACAACAAAAAATAATTTTCCATTCCATATAAGTGCTTTTCTCTCGTTTTCCTATCAAAATATTGAAACATCCTTAAAACAAGTTTAATGTGTGTATATATATATATATATATATATATATATATATATATATATATATATATAGTACTGTGCAAAAGTCTTTAGGCACATAGGATGTTTCACAAAAACATCTGTCTTAAGGTGGATATTGATTTCTTCAGCTTTATTGTTTCAATAGGAAGTATACATTTTAGACTCCCAAACATTTCTTTGCAAATAGAATAGAAGAACAGGGAGCCCTGAAACAGATGGCATGGCCCCCATAGAGCCCCCCCCACTGAACATTGAGTCAGTCTGAGATTACATGATGAGACAGAAGCAACTAAGACAACCTGAATAAATAAAATAACTCTGGCAAATTCTCCAAGAAGCTTGGAACATCCTATCTGCCAACAACCAAGAAAAACTGTGTCCAGGTGTACCTAGGAGAATTGGTGTTGTTTTGAAGGCAAATGTGGTCACACCAAATATGGATTTAGCTTTTTTATGTTTACTGGACTTTGTATGATGTTAATTGATAAACTATATATATATATATATTTATTTTTTTGTTTTGTTTTTTTTTTTCAATAAGAAATGCTCTATATGCAACGTGTTTCACAAGTGCCTAAAACTTTTGCACAGAACTGTATATGGAATAATGTTTTGGAAGGAAATTGGTACTTTAATTCACCAAAGAGGCATTCAACTGATCACAAAGTATAGTCAGGACATTCCCACCTAACAGGGAACGTTCCAACAACTTTGGCTAACATTATTTAAAGGTTTGGGGGGAAAAAAATTATATAAAACGTTAATGGAACATCCTTATAACGTTATTAACCTTAAAAAACGTTCTACTAATGTTAAGAAAACTGGACATTTTCATGTTCCCACAACCAAATACTAACGTTAGGAAAACGTTCTTAGAACATAAAATTGTTAGCTGGGTTACTGATGTAAAAAACAGCACAATCATTATTTGAAAAAAGTGATTTTTGATCAAAACTAAACAGGCCCCATTTCCAGCAGCCATCACTCCGACTTCTTATCCTTGAGTAATCATGATAAATTGCTCATTTGGAACTAGGACATTTTGGTCCATTAAACAAAGCTTAACATTGTCTTTGTGTTTGTTTTTGAGTTGCCACAGTATGCAATAGACTGGCATGTCTTAAGGTTGATATTAGGTCAAAAATGGCAAAAAAATAAAGCTTTCTCTAGAAACTCATCAGTCAATCATTGTTTTGAGGAATGAAGGCTATACAATGCTTGAAACTGCCAAAAAAAACTAAAAAACACTGAAGACAATAGTATACACTTTGTATAAAATATTCAAAGACATAAGAAAACTAGCTCTAACTAGGACAGAAAGAGATGTGGAAGGCCAGATGTACAACTAAACAAGAGGTTAAGTACATCAGAGTCTCTAGTTTGAGAAATAGACACCTCACATGTCCTCAGCTGACAGCTTCATTGAATTCTATCTGCTAACACCAGTTTCATGTACAACAATAAAGAGAAGACTCAGGGGTGCAGGCCTTATGGGAAGAATTGCAAAGAAAACGCCACTTTTGAAACAGAAAAACAAAAAGAAAAGGTTTGTGTGGGCTAAGAAACACAGACATTGTATTCATAGGTAATTGAATTTTTATAGTAGGCCTATAATTTATATTATATATAAAATTTTAGTTTTGTAATGAAATAAATTAATACATTGGCACAATTATAATAATCTTTTTTAGATCATGAGGAACATTTCAGACAAGTGATCCCAAACTTTTAAATAGCAGTGTGTGTGTGTGTGTGTGTATATATATATATATATATATATATATATATATATGTGTGTGTGTGTGTGTGTGTGTGTGTGTGTGTGTGTGTGTGTGTAGTTGAAGTCAGAAGTTATACATATATCTTGTTAAAAGGCTGTTTAGTTATTTTTACTGGAAAACAATACAAAAATACAAATACATAAAATGATTGCACAAAGACAATTTTATATTTAACTTCTATGTCTTAATGACTTCAATGCTACAGCAGAAGGGGCAAAGTTTTATGCTTTTGTGCCATATACTAATGACAAAATCTGCTTGTGCTGATTTATTAAGTCTATTATTATATAAACAGATTTTATTCATGCTGTTTGTTGCACAGCATCAATACTGTAGTGCCATATTATTTTTCAAGATTTAAAACTGCATTTTCTAGCACAATTATGTGTAAAAGTCTATAAAACTGACAAGATTCAAATAAAAAAGTCGTTAGTATTTCTCAGCATGAAAATAGCTGAGATTTGGCATTGGAGAGTTTGGCTTACTGTAGTACTGCACTCCATGTAGAAAAAAGAGAGAGAAATGCTCTGTTGTACCTCTGCTTTCAAATGAGTGGGCACATACTTGGCCCCTACGCCCACTGCCTACCACGGTTATTTCTTACCATTCACACACTGCCAAGGCTGAGGTCACCATGCTTTTCATTTGAAATTCCTACATGTCGTTCCATCTGTGGCTGTCTATATGTTTCTTTATACAGGTGTACCAAAATTATGGCTTCGGTACGATACCAGCTCTGTTACTTCAGTATCGTTACTTATAGATTTTTTGATGAAATTACAAAGAAAACTAGATAGGTACATTTCCTGAAGAAAATGTGAGTGGTGCTTGCCGTGGCAAAATTTCTTACCACAATGTCCCACCTACTGCCCAAAGTTGAAAGAGGCCATCCCCATGACAGTAGGATGTTCTGGTGCAGAGATATAGGTGTTGTTCCATGGTTGCTAGGGAAACCCATCTGGTTGATATGCAGTTACTAAGGTGACAGCCACTAACGCTACTTGCCATCCTGAGTAAAATAAGTCAACCCGGAAGTCTCTACGATTTTCTAGTACAGAGATATGTGATTTGTTACTTGGTTGCTAGGGTAAACCCTTCTGGTTGCTAGGAAGTTACCAAGGGGCAAGCCAACAATGCTCCTTGCCATCCTGAGTGAAATAAGTCAATCCGGAAGTCTCTGTGATTTTCTTGTGCAGAGATATGTGATTTGTTTCTTGGTTGCTAGGGTAACCCCATCTGGTTGCTAGGCAGTTACCAAGGTGACAGGCAACAATGCTCCTTGCCATCCTGAGTAAAATAAGTCAACCCGGAAGTCTCTGTGATTTTCTTGTGCAGAGATATGTGATTTGTTTCTTGGTTGCTAGGGTAACCCCTTCTGGTTGCTAGGCAGTTACCAAGGGGCAAGACAACAATGCTCCTTGCCATCCTAAATGAAATAAGTCAACACGGAATCACTACAATTTTCTGGTTCAGAGATATATGATTAGTTACTTGGTTGCTAGGGTAACCCCATCTGGTTGCTAGGCAGTTACCAAGGTGACAGCCAACAATGCTCCTTGCCATCCTGAGTGAAATAAGTCAACCCGGAAGTCTCTGTGATTTTCTTGTGCAGAGATATGTGATTTGTTTCTTGGTTGCTAGGGTAACCCCATCTGGTTGCTAGGCAGTTACCAAGGTCGCAGGCAACAATGCTCCTTGCCATCCTGAGTGAAATAAGTCAAACTGGAAGTCTCTGTGATTTTCTTGTGCAGAGATATGTGATTTGTTTCTTGGTTGCTAGGGTAACCCCATCTGGTTGCTAGGCAGTTACCAAGGTGACAGCCAACAATGCTCCTTGCCATCCTGAGTGAAATAATTCAACCCGGAAGTCTCTGTGATTTGCTTGTGCAGAGATATGTGATTTGTTTCATGGTTGCTAGGGTAACCCCATTTGGTTGCTAGGCAGTTACCAAGGTGACAGCAAACAATGCTCCGTGCCATCCTGAGTGAAATAAGTCAACCCGGAAGTCTCTGTGATTTTCTTGTGCAGAGATATGTGATTTGTTTATTGGTTGCTAGGGTAACCCCATTTGGTTGCTAGGCAGTTACCAGGGTGATATTTATCAAGTCTACTTTCCATCCTGAGTGAAATAAGTCAACCCGGAAGTCTCTACGACATTCTGATCCTAAGATACACATCTTAGTGATATTGAATGGATGTCAATGGTGTTTTGTTGCTAGGGTGCTTTAAATGGTTGCTAGGGCGTGGCTAAGTAGTTCACATGATGAAAGATGAAGACTGATTACTCACCCAATTAAAACAAAGCAACTATCATGTCTCTAGGACATTCTGATCTGAAGATATCTTACTTCAATTGAAATCAATAAATGTGGTTGCTAGGGTGCTCCAAATTGTTGCTAGGGAGTGGCTTGGCAGCTGCCAATGATGAATATCCCATGGCTGCTTGTCAGTATGAATGATACAAACCAACTCCCATGCCTCTGTGACATTCAGAATGGAAGATATCTCTCTTTGGATTTTGGTTGCTAAGGTGCTCGAAAATGGTTGCTAGGGAGGGGCTAGGAAGTGTTGAGGGGATTCATGATTGGCTGTTTTACTGCCCCAAGTCAAACGAGACCACCCTCGTGTTTCTATGATAATTCAGTCCGGAGATATCCCTTTGATCTCTTTCAATGGAAGTCTATGGGAGTTGTTGCTAAGGTGCTCTAAATGGTTGCTAGGGCGTGGCTTGATAGCTTCACAATGATCCTGAGAGACTGACTGGTCATCTGAGTAAAATGAGCCCGCCCCCTTGTCTCTAAGACACTGTGATCCAGAGTTATGTTCAATACAAAATCTACCATAGACTTAACATTGGGGCAACTTTGGGCAGCTCATGCCCCCCAGGGGTGCAACTTTTACCCCATTGTGAGGTATGTTCTCACAGAGCCTGTCAGCCTCTTCAAATCTGGTTAATCACACGTCTCTGTGAAATCCTCGATCTGAGCTATGACTCGTCAAAGTTCGGCGCAATGTTAAGTCAATGGGATTTTTTGCCCAATTTTTTGCCCCTGGGGCAATCACCGTACCCCCGATCGATTATAAAAGTCATAGGACACCATTCCCAAATAATCCGCACGATTTGACGCCTCATTTGTGGGTTTTCGACCAAAAAATTTTGAAAAAAATTCCATTGACTTACATTGGGGCAACTTTGGGCAGCTCCTGCCCCCCAGGGGTGCAACTTTTACCCCATTGTGAGGTATGTTCTCACAGAGCCTGTCAGCCTCTTCAAATGTGGTAAATCACATGTCTCTGCGAAATCCTCGCTTTGAGCTATGACTCGTCAAAGTTCGGCGCAATGTTAAGTCAATGGGATTTTTTGCCCAATTTTTTGCCCCTGGGGCAAACACCGTACCCCCGATCGCTTATAAAAGTCATAGCACACCTCTCCTCAATGAGCCGCACGATTTGACACCTCATTCATGGGTCTACGCCAAAAGGTGCGGGACGAGTTAGGTGCCGAAGTTTTGTACGGAAGAAGAAGAAGAAGAAGAAGAAGAAAAACTAGAATGTACATTTCCTGAAGAAAATGTGAGTGGTGCTTGCCGTGGCAAAATTTCTTACCACAATGTCCGACCTACTGCCCAAAGTTGAAAGATGCCACCCCCATGACAGTAGGATGTTCTGGTGCAGAGATATAGGTGTTGTTCCATGGTTGCTAGGGAAACCCATCTGGTTGATATGCAGTTACTAAGGTGACAGCCACCAACGCTACTTGCCATCCTGAGTAAAATAAGTCAACCCAGAAGTCTGTACGATTTTCTAGTACAGAGGTATGTGATTTGTTACTTGGTTGCTAGGGTAACCCCATCTGGTTGCTAGGCAGTTACTAAGGTGACAGCCAACAATGCTCCTTGCCATCCTGAGTAAAATAAGTCAACCCGGAAGTCTCTGTGATTTTTTTGTGCAGAGATATGTGATTTGTTTCTTGGTTGCTAGGGTAACCCCATCTGGTTGCTAGGTAGTTACCAAGGGGCAAGACAACAATGCTCCTTGCCATCCTAAATGAAATAAGTCAACACGGAATCACTACAATTTTCTGGTTCAGAGATATATGATTAGTTACTTGGTTGCTAGGGTAACCCCATCTGGTTGCTAGGCAGTTACCAAGGTGACAGGCAACAATGCTCCTTGCCATCCTGAGTGAAATAAGTCAACCCGGAAGTCTCTGTGATTTTCTTGTGCAGAGATATGTGATTTGTTTCTTGGTTGCTAGGGTAACCCCATCTGGTTGCTAGGCAGTTACTAAGGTGACAGCCAACAATGCTCCTTGCCATCCTGAGTGAAATAATTCAACCCGGAAGTCTCTGTGATTTTCTTGTGCAGAGATATGTGATTTGTTTCATGGTTGCTAGGGTAACCCCATTTGCTTGCTAGGCAGTTACCAAAGTAACATCCAACAATGCTCCTTGCCATCTTGAGTGAAATAAGTCAACTCGGAAGTCTCTACGATTTTGTAGTGCAAAGATATGAGATTTGTTACTTGGTTGCTATGGTAAACCCATCTGGTTGCTAGGCAGTTACCAGGGTGATATTTATCAAGTCTACTTTCCATCCTGAGTGAAATAAGTCAACCCGGAAGTCTCTACGACATTCTGATCCTAAGATACACATCTTAGTGTTTTTGAATGGATGTCAATGGTGTTTTGTTGTTAGGGTGCTTTAAATGGTTGCTAGGGCGTGGCTAAGTAATTCACATGATGAAAGCTGAAGACTGATTACTCACCCAATGAAAACAAAGCAACTATCATGTCGCTAGGACATTCTGATCTGAAGATATCTTACTGTAATTGAAATCAATAAATGTGGTTACTAGGGTGCTCTAAATTGTTGCTAGGGAGTGGCTTGGCAGCTGCCAATGATGAATCTCCAAAGGCTGCTTGTCAGTATGAATGATACAAACCAACTCCCATGCCTCTGTGACATTCAGAATGGAAGATATCTCTCTTTGGATATTGGTTGCTAAGGTGCTCGAAAATGGTTGCTAGGGAGGGGCTAGGAAGTGTTGAGGGGATTCATGATTGGCTGTTTTACTGCCCCAAGTCAAACGAGACCACCCTCGTGTTTCTATGATAATTAAGTCCGGAGATATCCCTTTGATCTCTTTCAATGGAAGTCTATGGGACTTGTTGCTAAGGTGCTCTAAATGGTTGCTAGGGCGTGGCTTGATAGCTTCACAATGATCCTGAGAGACTGATTGGTCGTCTGAGTAAAATGAGCCCGCCCCCTTGTCTCTAAGACACTGTGATCCAGAGTTATGTTTAATACAAAATCTACCATAGACTTAACATTGGGGCAACTTTGGGCAGCTCCTGCCCCCCAGGGGTGCAACTTTTACCCCATTTTGAGGAATGTTCTCACAGAGCCTGTCAGCCTCTTCAAATGTGGTAAATCACACGTCTGTGTGATATCCTCGCTCTGAGCTATGACTCGTCAAAGTTCGTCGCAATGTTAAGTCAATGGGATTTTTTGCCCAATTTTTTGCCCCTGGGGCAAATACCATACCCCCGATCGCTTATAAAAGTCATAGCACACCATTCCCAAATAATCCGCACGATTTGACGCCTCATTCGTGGGTCTGTGACCAAAAATTTTTTCAAAAAATTCCATTGACTTACATTGGGGCAACTTTGGGCAGCTCCTGCCCCCCAGGGGTAAAAGTTTTACCCCATTGTGAGGTATGTTCTCACAGAGCCTGTCAGCCTCTTCAAATCTCGTAAATCACACGTCTCTGCGAAATCCTCGCTCTGAGCTATGACTCATCAAAGTTCGGCTCAATGTTAAGTCAATGGGATTTTTTGCCCAGTTTTTTGCCCCTGGGGCAAACACCGTACCCCCGATTGCTTATAAAAGTCATAGCACACCTCTCCTCAATGAGCCGCACGATTTGACACCTCATTCATGGGTCTACGCCAAAAGGTGCGGGACGAGTTAGGTGCCGAAGTTTTGTACGGAAGAAGAAGAAGAAGAAGAAGAAGAAAAATAAGTATGTGAGATTACAATAGTGTTGCTTTGCAAGCACCACTAATTACTTGATTAAAATAATTACATAAAATCTTACAGATTCTGTGTTTTCTGTTTACATTTTTCTGGATTCCATGTTAAATGTGTTAAGTAAATCTTATGATTAATACATGCAGCTTTAATCAAATGAAAATATTATAATTAATTTGAAATAAAATTTTTGGTAAAATAAAATGCAGCTCAACCGAGCTTTACAGAATTGATGAAAACATTAATGAAACAAAATCTGATTACCTCAGGCACAAGGCTGCTATAGCTGAATCACAATATGCTGATATTCATACACTTTTGTGATATTGCTTACAGGTGATAATAATCATAAAACCATTTAATATTACACTACTGTTATTATGATTATTATAGATACTTTTTGAATATAACATTTGTATACACTAGTTTTTTTTCTGTCTTCAATTTTCAGGCATAAATAGAGCTTTCATTTTAGCAGGACTTTTATTTGACAGACATTTTAGATTTTTTATTTTTATTATTTGGTTAGTCAAACTTCCCATTAATGCTGAATTACTCCCATCATGACTCAAGAGCTAAAATCTCTGAGCTGCACCAGAGAAAGAGATTTGAGTGTTCACAACCTTTTATACACTAAACACACTGCATAAAAATCTCAAGTTTGTGTGCGCGCACATGCGTGTGTGTGTCTGTGCATGTGTGTGAAATACAGTAGATACAGTACAGCAGAGCGGCACCTCTCCTTCATTCTGTTGCATGCGGCGAATGGGACTTTATATTATTTATTTAAATAATACCCATCAAGTTTTATTTTAATTTTCAAATTGTCAATGATTTCATCTCAAAACTTTTTGCTAATGGCAACATACTGTAAAATGGTACTGAAATTAGCAACAAGATGTTATCGTTCCATTTGAATTTTTTTGGTATCGCAATATTTTGTTATTACCGGTATACCGCGCAACCTTAATAGGTGTGTATGTTTCTGTGGAACAGTGTGACTTATGCGCTCCCATAAATACTTCTACTTTGCTTTGTAGCTCAGTTCTGTCTTCAAAGCACATGATAATCAAGTTCTCAAGGCTTTCTGGAAGTGACAAGAGCTTGAAAGCACGGAATAAGACAAATGACAAAAAAAGAACAGAAAAATGGATCTCGTTATGGCTTTTGACTTTGATGCATTCTAGTCTGTATCTTACAGATACATGGGACGGTTATGATCAGCAGAAACATTGTAGAATAGAGGTGAATTGTAGCGACTTTGTATGTAACTTTTAAAGTTTATTTATCTTATTAGAAATAACAAGAAAGTTGTCTTCTAATGATACGTTTCAAAAGATCTTGTCAAGTGAATTATTTTGGAGGATAAGAGTTTAAGAACAAGTTATAGGTAAGAATAATTGCAAATGAGACCTCTTGATTATCTCAGTTGTTCTCCTAGACAGCAATGAGATAAAATTTAGAGCAAATTGGTGAATTTGCTGAGATATCAATCAAAAGTCTGCAAACAAAAGTCATATTGAAAGTTTGTCACCAACATTATGTCATGTCACAAGGAATAACATTTAATTTATTTCATGTAATTTTTTCAGAGTTTCCACTCTGCAAAAATGACTTGTTTTAAAATCTGCCACATGGTGATGTCAGGATGTGGAGTTATTTGAATATCCCCACATCCACAACTTACATAATCATTGCAGTGAAATACAGAGTGGCTGAGGTACTCCAACTCTGAAAGTGGTAATATTGTTATTGTAGTTTGCTTTTAACCAACGGAAAGATTAATATTGAGTAGTACGTTTTACTTATATTGAAAGATTACAATATACTGAACATGAAAATAATTCCGGTGAGTAATACATTTAATTTCAATGTTTCATATGTGTTTGTCTGATATGTAAGGGAATGTATAGTCAGCCATTTATATTGCAAAATAAATCATGATGAGGACTCCAACACAGAGAAGATCATGTTTATAACACAGTTAGGTAGACAGAATGACAGTCACCTTTTGCTTTCATTGTTTGGAAAAAAGATGCAATGAAACTGATTGGTGACTGAGGGTCATAACCTCTTTTGTTCCACAGAAGAAAGTCTCCTGACCCATGAAAAAGCAACCTTTGAGCAATAAAGTTTCCCTCAAAACAGTAACAATATATGCTGTAAATAATTGTGTCATGCTTAACCATAGACTGAGACAAACCAGAGACACTCAAACTTTCAAACTGATCCAGACAAACGTATCACAAAGAAACTATCAAGCTGTTAAGACATTAAAAGTTTACAACTAAAACAAACTGTTGAAAGAGTTGTTCTGATGTGACACATCTTGTTGGGTTTCTGTATTTAGAGTTTTTAGAACACGGTGACTTGTCAGCCTTGTCAACATTTTAATGAGACCCGTGTGAGCAATGTGTTTGTAGTGTGTGAGGTAAGTAATGTTGTGCTGTGGAGGGTGGGTGTATGGCCACTGAGAGGAGAAAAACGCCTCATTATAGTGGATAATGGATAGGCTTCCTAACACAAGCCCCTCGTGGGGGACCGGACACAATCACCATGGCAACCATCACCACAGCAACCACCAACTCAACTCTTGCATATTTTTACCGACCACTGAGACCATTTGAATCCCATTACTAATACTTGCACTTTATGTGCTATGAAGCCCATAGCAGAGGTGAAATCTTGATGTAGTTGTCTTAGTCTTGAGAACTTTCAAAACCATATGGACATGCCCTTGGTCTGGGTCTCGTTACTTAGTGTTTAGGTCAAAGTTTAAAGTTTTGGTCTTGAACTAGGTCTTGGCTAATGGTCTCAGGCCACACATATTTTTTGGATGAAAGCTCATTGATTTTGCTATATTTACACCTTTTATCCACACTGGAAATAAAAATTTTCACCACCGTAAAGCTTTGTATTGTAACGTTGGCTGGCAACTGGAGATGAAGAGATGATGATGTGTGATGAATGTGCAGTTTTATTTCCAAACACTGCACATTCATCACACATTCATCACTGGGGGGGGGGGGGGGGGGGGGGGGGTTCTTGAGGTGTGGCTTGAAAAGACAGGGCGTGGAGCATGGGATCAGGGCAATGCCAGTGGAAGTTGGAGCCATTAGAGGCTTGAGGGGCAGAGCCTTGAGAGACTTGAAGGGCGACACTAGGGAACTTGGTACCTGGATAGTAGCTGATGGCTCAAAGGGACATGGTGGAGCCGGAGGATCAGAGGACCGAGGTAGCGCCGTAGGCTCGGAGGACCGAAGTGCAGCTGGGGGATCGGAATACAGAGGCAGAGCTGGTGGGACTGCAGACCAAGGTGAAGCCGTAGGGAAGGAGGTCCTTGGTGAAGCCGTAGGCTCGGAGTAATGAAGCAAAGCTGGAGAATAGGAGAGGCCAGGCAGAGCCAGGTGACCGACTGACCAAGGCATAGCCGGAGAGACACGGGACCACAGAGAAGCCGATTGGCTGAAGGACCATGGTGGAGCTGAAGTGACATAGGGCCTAAGGTGGGACTGAGGGATCGAAGGCCTAAGGCTCGGAGGGTCTAGGCGGGGTCGGAGGGTCAAAAGTTTCCCTTGCCTGATCAGAAGAACTAAGGGTGGGCACAAGGGCGGGAACCAATTCCAGCTCAAGTAGCCCAGTGAGAGATGGCTCTGGAATGAAAGAGGCCTGCAATGCTGGTTTGTTGGCCAGAGGTGAGACTGAGATCTTGCATGGAGCTGACTGAAGCTTGGTATGAGGTGTGGCTGTGACATAGCATGGAGTACACTGATGCATCACTGTGATGTGGCATTGTGCAGACTCAGGCGTGGCTGTGATGTGGCCTGGAGCAGGCTGAGGTGTGGCTATGACGTGGCCTGGATCAGGCTGAGGCATGGCTGTGACGTGGCCTGGAGCTGGCTGAGGTGTGGCTGTGATATGGCAAGGAGCAGGCTGAGGCCTGGCTGTGACATGGCCTGGAGCAGGCTGAGGCATGGCTGTTACATGGCATGGAGCAGGCTGAGGCGTGGCTGTGGCATGGCACAGAGCAGGCTGAGACGTGGCTGTGACGTGGCAGGGAGCAGGCTGAGGATCCGGGGCAAAAGATGGTGCTAGCTAGAGGAAATACAAAGACTAGTATAATGTGTCTACTCTTGAGTTTCTATAGATACATGTATTTAAAAAAAAAGTCTCAAATTAAATCTAATGATTTTAATATGAACTCAAATATTTCTTATGAAATTCTTCCAAGACCATGTTATTTGTGTTATGCCAGCTACATAAATTGTATTCCTCTGTACTCTTTCTCATGTCTCAATTGGTTCTATTTTTATTCCTTCTTAGGAATTGTAGGAGAAACATCTATCACAAAATGTATACAGAGAACTGAAAACTCTACTGAGCTATCAAAGAGCAACCTCTGAGCAATATATATATACAATTCCATTGGGAATGGTGAGAAAAAAAAAAATCAGAGGAGAGGTGAAAGATGAGATGGAGAAGTGTGGACAGGTTTAAAAAGGAGGCTCAATCCTTAGAGATTCTTGTCACACTCCCTGTCAAATCAGATTGGAACAAATCACTCAAAAGAAAATCATATTTTCCAGTGTGTTACCAAGGCAATGCTGCCTGAATTTAAAATTTCGGCTGATTTGCTCTCCCATCAGTCATCTCTCAGTTATCTAAAAAAAAAAACTACCTATACATACACTGCATACACCTCTGATCTCTTTCTTTGGACTCTTCTCTGCTGGAGTTGCCATTGATAGTTCTTAAAATCTGCAAAGGGTACAGAAATATGGCTAATATTCCACAGGGTCAGAGCCTCTCATCTTTGTTGGGTGACTTGCTAGGCTCATGTTTGTCTTTTTGGACGGCAATGTCTCAGCCCTGCTGAAAAGACCAGCAAAGCTGGGAATGCTGGTGTCCCCAAGAGGGTACTTTTTTTAGTCACCCAGCTAGACCAGTTCCAGACCAGCATAAACCAGCTTAAAGCAACATAGAAATTCACGCTCATCTAAGCTGGTCCTGCAGGGGAGTCTTTCTATTATACGTTGAATACTGGGCTCTTTTTATTGAGGACAGGACTCATTTGTCCATTCAAAATTGTCCACTTCGAGAAGCATCATGATACAATACATTTTTGTGAATGTACTTTTATCTACTTGTTACGTCTTTTTTATCATTGCACAAAGTTTAGGTAAGACATAAGGGAGTGGTAACATGCTCAACAATATCTATATAGTGTAATTATAATGTAATTATTATGACTAAATTTACCTGCTTGGTATGTTTTATATTCTTAATAAGTGGTTAGGTTTAGGGGTGGGGTTGGGTTGGGTTGGGATAGGGGATCTAAACTATCGATAATATAATGTAAGAAAACTAATATATTTACAAGTATAATAAAACATGTTGTGGTTAAACACACAGGATACAGTAAATGCTAAGATTGCTGAGATGGTAATATTCTGAACTAAAGTGAGTACGAATGACAAGGACATTTTCATGTTGTAGTCAATATGTCACTATATGCTGATCCCTCCATCATGAGACTTCACTGGCAAAGTCTCTTTACTGTTGATTGCTAGTATGTGTTCTTGCCACTGAACACCTAATATTATTGGTAGGCTACCCAACAGGCCATAGGTTTAAAAAATCGGATCGCAAATAAGATGTATTGCTGGAAAAAAAAATTATGGAATCCGTTTTCCTGCTGCCAAAAATTAACACTCTGCAGAGGAAAGCATTTGTACTGTAGAATGCAGTAGGGCATAATCCATCATATCATGAACAAGATGAATGATTTTCAGTGCATGAATCAATTTCTTCAGTTTTACATGCATTGTTTTTCTTATTATAGCCCTGCATGGGGGCAGAAACAAATTATTCAGAACAATAAAATCACTCACAATAACATTAAATTCTTCTCAGTCTTGCCTATACTAGAGTACAGTATTTTTGGAGACGGATCATTCAAGCTCCAATGTCTTCACTCCTATTGGCCTTAACTGTATTCTGTCACTGCTCTTTTGCACAAAGATAAACTTTTCTGAAATTTATTGCATTGCCAAATGTCACTGTCTGTTGCCCATGTTGCCAGAAATGGCCAACTCACATTGAAAATAAATGACTTATGGTGGCATTGACTTTGCATATTTCTGTATGTGTGAATGTCCTTTAAGAAATGTTCTTTCTAGTTTCAGAGCCACAAGTGGCAGGATGACATGAATCCCCCCCCCCCCCCCACCACCCCACCCCGATGTCTTGCCAAGGGCATTGTGTTGTGGATTTATATTCTATGTGAGCAGGTGATTAGAAAGAGCTTTTAAAGAATCATGAATCATCTATGTCTTACAGCTTGTTAAAGGCAGTGAGTTGAGGTGATGTCAGAGTAGCTGACGGATATGTGATGGTTCAGTCCGCCAGACCCTGAGGCGATGTTCTTGTCAATGACTGATCTAAGTTATCCTGCTGACTTACAATAGCATACACTCAAATCAAAGGAGAGAGAGAGAGAGAGAGAGAGAGAGAGAGAGAGAGAGAGATGTTATGAGAGAATTCTGTTGAACACAATTGTGTGAAGGGCACTTTTTTGATGTTACTAGGCTTACCTTGCTTTGTTTTCTGAACTCTTATCTTTTGTCATTGTGATGTCACAGTGCAAAGCCTCATTCAGGTTCTTGGCTGTATGGCTGCATATGCAAAAACGTCACGGTTACTATTGTAACCTCCGTTCCCCGTTCACTCTCTCGACGTTGTGCTGAAGGAAGTGACACAAGGGGTCCATATAAAAACGCCATGCACTGACCTTGTTACGTAACTGTCGGAACAGGTGCAAATCAGGCTATTGCGTGAGGCACCTGTACCGAGTGCACATAGCCCTCCCCAACGCCCCCTCAAAGAGTTTTGCATACCCACCTTAGGTTTTCTCGCACCCCTGAGGGGAAAAAAGGTGTTACATGCTAGCATGGGAGCAAGCCCAGCAGCCGCGACCTTCTCTCTCACTATTTAATTTAATTTAATTAATTTAATTGCCCAATTGTCACACATTATACATACATTTCTGCATATATACAGTGAAATTATTTATTTTTCACATATCCCAGCTATGCTGGGGTCAGAGTGCAGGGTCAGCCATGATTCGGCACCCCTGGAGCAGATAGGATCAAGGGCCTTGCTCAAGGGCCACACAGTGGTGTCTTGGCGGTGCTGGGGCTTGAACCCCCAACCTTCCGGTCAGTAATCCAGAGCCTTAACCACTGAGCCACCACTGCCCTATGTCTCTCACATAGGACATAAAGCGGCTGGGGCCCAACTTAAGTCGGGGAAGGCGGTCTTTCCCCGGGGGGAGCAGGAGAGCCTGTCGGGAGCAGCAGGTGTCCCGAGGCTAGGGTGCTGAGAGAAGACTCAAAGCACTTGTCCTGCTCCGTGCATCCGGCAGGGGGTGGCTTAGAGACTGAGGAAGAGGCTTAAGGAGGTGTCTTCAGAACTCGTCAGTGCTGGCATGTCGGGCAATGAGGCGAGACCGGAGGTAAGGTAGCTGTCCGGCCTGCAAATGTCCTATTCTTTCAGGAGGGGAAGACCCTGCAGAGGCCACACCCTGCCCAGTCCAGGGGGAGGTAATGTGTGGCAAATACACCACAAGGGTTGTGAAGCCGGACGTGGGATACGGCGCGGAGGTAGCTACAGCTTAACGAAGGGGGGACTCTACAGGCACGGGGCCGAGGCAGCAGGGCTGCCAAAGGGAAACACGGGTCCGCCGAGAGGGGGACTGTACCACGGAAAATATATCACGGTGAGTTAGCCTGAAGAGGGAACTATGTCCGTGGAGCCCGAGCCCAGTACAGAGCCCTGAGACTCGTACTGGGTCTAGCCGTGTGTTGCTCTGCTAAATTTGTGGGCCAGAAGTCTAGTGAGGAAAAACATCCAGGCAGTGACACTCAGTGGCTGACCTGGGACAGAAGGCGCACTGGATTACTTTGGTGAAGGGCACAAGATACAAGCGGAACACCCGGTCGGTTGTGCCACGTTATCGAGTTCAACCGGCTCAGACCTGACAAAACACGGGACGAGACCGACTCAACCTTTAGATTGTAAAATCTGGCAAAGGTATTGGGTGATGCCCAGCACACTGCTCTGCAGATGTCTACTAGGGAGGTGCCGTGGCTCAGTGTCCATGAGGACGCCACACTTCTAGTAGAGTGTGCTTGGACCTGCAGGGGGCGGGCACGCCCTGGGCGTGATAGTCTAAGGCAATAGTATCAACGAACCAGTGGGCTAGCCTCTGTTTGGAGACGGTGTTCCCTTTCTGCCGTCAGCCAAAGCAGACAAAGGGCTGCTCAGAACATCTAAAGCTCTGCGTACAGTCCACATAAGTACGCAAAGCATGCACCGGACACAGCAACAAAAGGGCTGGGTCTGCCTCCTCCCAAGACAACGCTTGCAGGTTCACGACCTGGTCCCTGAAAGGGGTCGTAGGAACCTTGGGCACATAGCCCGGTTGGGGTCTCGGGATAACGCGAGAAAGCGCCGGACCTAACTCCAGGCAGGTGTCGCTGACAGAGAACGCTTGCAGGTCTCCAACCCTCTTGATTGAGGCTAACACGATCAGGAGGGCCGTCTTCAGGGAGAGGGACTTGAGCTCGACTGAATCAAGAGGCTCAAATGGGGGTCTCAGGAGGACCACTGAGAGATCCCAGGAGGGAAACAGGCTAGGCCAGGGAGGATTCAGTCTCCGGGCGCCTTTCAGGAACCTGATAATAAAGTCGTGCTTACCAAGGGACTTGCCATCTACTGCGTTGTGGTGGGCTGCGATAGCAGCTACATATACCTTCAAGGTGGATGGGGACAGCCTCCCCTCCAGTCTCTCCTGCAGGAATAAAAGCACTAACTGAACTGCTCATCTCTGTGGGTCTTCGGCTCTGGAAGAACACCAGATGTGGAGATTCCAGAGGTCTGGGTGCGGATGCCAGAGGGTGCCCCATCCCTGAGAAAGAAGGTCCTTCCTCAGGGGGATTTTCCAGGGAGGGGCTGTCGCAAGGAGTGTGAGATCTGAAAACCAGGTGCGGGTGGGCCAGTAGGGGGCCACCAAGATGATCTGTTACTCGTCCTCCCTGATCTTGCACAGCACCGATGCAAGAAGGCTCACTGGGGGAAATGCGTGCTTGCACAGCCCCCGGGGCCAGCTGTGTGCCAGCACATCTGTCCCGAGGGGAGCAGCCGTCAGTGAATACCAGAGCGGGCAATGGGAGTTGTCTTGGGAGGCAAAGAGGTCTACTTGTGCCTTGCCGAATCGGTCCCAAATAAGCTGGTCCACCTGGGGGTGGAGCCACTCTCCGCTGGGCGAAACCTGTCACGACAGCGTGTCCGCCATCATGTTGCGGTTGCCAGGTATGTGAGTGGCAAGCAGCAACTTGAGTCTCGGCTCACTCCAAAGGAGAAGATGGCGGGAGAGTTGTGACATATGACGAGAGCGCACACTGCCTTGGCGAATTATGTACGCTACTGTCGTGGTGCTGTCTGAGCGGATCAGATCGTGCTTGCCTTGGATTAGTGGAATAAACCTCAGTAGGGCAAGAATTATGGCCCTCAACTCTAGGCAATTGATGTGCCAATGCTGCTTGGGTCCTTTCCAGGTGCCAGCGGCAGAGCGCCCGTTGCACTTGGTGCCCCAACCCTCTCGAGAGGTGTCTGTGGTTACCACGACATGTCTGGACACCTGCTACAGGGGGACTCCAGCCCAGGGGGGTGCGGTAAATGAACAAAAGTAAAATAACGATTCTCCTCCTGGCCCTCCACCGGGGGACGTAGTGGTCTTAAAATCATCTCCGGAGCGAACTTCCGACTGCCTTGGCTGTCCGTCTCAGGAGCGCTTCGTGCAGGGAGAGAAACGCCAGCTGGAACTGCGCCGTGCGAATCCAACAGCCACGCTTCTCGCTGATAGAAGTGAGTGAACAGGAGTGAAAATCAGCTGCTTGTTGTACAACCATTCGGCTCCGAAGAAAAATTCTGACTGGCATTCGCTGCCCCGCTTCCCTTTATACCTGTATGTCCGGGGTGGGGCATGCAAATTCTGTCTGCCAACTTGACATTGGCCTTTTCTCCAGAGGTACGATTCGGCATCCGAAAAGACCCCTTGTGTCACTTCCTTCGACACAACGTCGAGAGAGTGACAGAAGGGGAACAAAAAACACCTTATACAATGACTAGTTCAGTTTTAAATTCTATATGGATAAGCAGCATTCAAAATCATTGTAAAATGCTAATAAATGCACACTTGTGATCGCACATTTTATATTAATGTCAAGTTGCTATGATAATTACCTGCCCAAAGAATATTTTATTCTGATTATTATTAATAATATATGTAACTATTAATGTTGCGTGTAATCTGATTACAAAATAATTAGTCATTGTAATCTAATTACATTTAGTGTAGTGTAACCAGTCCATTTTAGATACTATTTCAGATATCAGTTATTTTCATTTAATATACTTACTTTTAAGTACATTACTTTCCACATACAGTACTGTGCAAAAGTTTTAGGCACTTCTGAAAAATGTTGCATAGAGAGGATGTATTCAAATATAATGATATTAATAGTTTTCATTTATCAATTAATGTCATACAAAGTCCAGTAATCATAAAAAGCTAAATTAATATTCGGTGTGACCACCTTTGCCTTTAAAACAGCACCAAATCTCCTAGGTACACCTGGACACAGTTTTTATTGGTAGTTGGCAGATAGGATGTTACAGGCTTCTTGGAGAATTGGCCACAGTTCTTATATCTGTTTAGGCTGTCTCAGTTTCTTCTGTCTCTATATGCAATGTCAGACAGACAAAATGTTCAGTGGGGGGCTTTGTGGGGCCATGACATCTGCTGCAGGGATCCCTGTTCTTCTATTCTAATCTTTTCTATTTGCAAAAGTAATGTTTGGGTGTCTAACATTTATATTTCCTATTGATACACTAAAGCTGAAGATATAAATAACCATCTTAAGACAAATGCTTTTGTGAAACATCTTATGCGCCTAAGACTTTTGCCCTGTACTGTATTCCTAAAATAATCTAATTTCTATATAACACATTTAAAATAGTAATTAATGTTCAAATCTGTTTGAAAACAACTAGAAGTGGGAGTCACGTGACGCCATGCGAAGTTGGTAGAGCAGGTCGGCCACCAATCGTAGGGTTGGTGGTTCAAATCCTGGCCCATACGACTCCACGTGCCGAAGTGTCCTTGGGCAAGACACTGAACCCCAAGTTGCTCCCGATGGCAGGCTAGCGCCTTGCATGGCAGCTCTGCCGCCATTGGTGTATGAATGTGTGTGTGAATGGGTGAATAAGTCAACAGTGTAAAGTGCTTTGAATACCGATAAGGTTAAAAAGGCGCTATATAAGTGCAGACCATTTACCATTTAAGACTATGAGTCAAATTACTAGAGAGGAGAGTGGCTCCTTCCCTGGAGGGATGGAGTCCGTCTCTTTTTAGCAGGTCAGGTCTACCCCATAAACTCTTCCAATTGTCTATAAATCCTGTTTTAATCTTCAGACACCACTCAGACATCCACTCAGAATTTAGCCATTCAGTGACACTAATCTACTATAAATCTTGTCACCACGATGAGCAGGGAGGGTGCCAGAGCATATTACAGTGTCTGACATCGTTTTTGCCAATTCACACACCTCTTTAACATTATCTCTAGTGATTTCCGATGAATAACTATTTATGAAAATCTACGTTTAGCATTAGCCAGCACATGTAAATTTGATTTGATGTCAGATGCTCTGGTACCCGAAATGCAATTAACAATAGTGGCTGGAGTCTCTATTTCCAAGTTCCTTACAATAGAATCACCAACAACAAGGGCTCTTTCAACATGATTCTCAGTGGGTGCATCACTGATTGGGGAGAATCGATTGGAAACCCTAACAGGAATGGGAGAGTGGTGTCGCTTTGCTGAGCGAGTATGCTGCCGAGACGTCACTCAAACTCCCTGATGTGGGGGCTCTACAGCTGGAACCAAAGTGTTTGTTGCTCTCTGTACTGCCCATATCCAAAACAGTATCTACTGGCTTCTCTTTCTCACTGACCTCCACTAGCATTTGGATGCATGTCTCTAACTCATTAACCTTCTCCTTCAGCCTGACTAATTCCTTACATTTATCACATGTGAATCCCTCTCTGCTGATGGAAGAGTCTATTGTAAACATGTGACATGCAATGCAGGATGAAATAACTTGAGCGGATGCCATGACTTACCGCAGCTGTTTGTTGTTGTTGGTTGTTCCTGAGCGGTTAGGGTTTGAAATCGATGTGAATCCCTCATGCATTTGTTTGTTGTTGTTGGTTATTCTTGATAAGCATTGCTTTGTGATCGATGCAGTAATCCATGTAACACAGAGGAGAAATACGGGTGTGCAATGAAGAGTAGCACGTCTTTGATCCAAACTCTATTTGTGCTTGGTCCACCTATTGGCTGGAGTTTTTTTTGTGGAGTGGCACACCTTCAGGATGAATCTACATGCTCTTTGTGCTTGGTCTGCCTATCGGCTAGAGTTTATTTTATAGAGTGGCACACCTTCGGGACAGTTTTGTGAACTGCAGAACTACATGCAGAATCCACATATGATCTGAAAAGGATGTGGTTATTTTCACTCTGTGGGGTTTTGAAGTTTGGGCAGCAAATAATAGTTAAATCTTGTAAAATGTCATGTGAACATTTAGCTTTATGCTAAGCTAAAAGGCTATTTCTTGCCTTTAGATGCTTTTGTTACCAGATGTGATTATATTTTACAATTCATTCTATAAAGAAACTTCATGTTAGAGCATAAAGTTTTTTCTCTAGTAAGACCTTTGATTTTACAATCAAATTTACAAGTGGATAAATTATTATTTTTTCTTTTTTTTTTTTCAGAGAAAGTATTTTTGTACTTTATTTACTTGTTTATATTCAAAACAAGTGAAAAAATCTGCCAGTGCTGAAGAATTAATTAAGTATTTTGATTATGTTACTTATCTTGAGTAATCTAATGGAATACATTACAAATTACATTTGAGAGCATGTATTCGGTAATCTGTAGTGGAATACTTTTTAAAAGTAACCTTCCCAACCCTGGGAGTGGCACACCTTCAGGACAGTTTTGTGGATGAATCTGCATACTCTTTGTGTTTGCCCCGCCGAATAGCTGGAGTTTTTTTTATATATTATCTTTTGTTGCATAATTCTGTCTCACAAAATTTGTATTGAATCACCGGATTTTAGCAATCCGATGGCAAGTTTGTCGTGGGGGATCTCGTAGGTGTGCATTGTTGAGTTTGGAGGTATGTGCACATTTCTATTTTTTATTTTTGTTTTGTTCTGGGGGATGTTCTGGTTTTGAGGGTTGCACCAATGTTGGAATGGGGTGTATAAAATCATGTTTTTGACACACAATCTATATTTTTTTACATGTCAAAATGTCAAATGTTAATGTGAGTGGATTGTCTCTCTCCATGTGGAATGTGAATCGGTTGGGGCACCTCATAAAAAGAAGGAAGGTTATTTCCCTTCTAAAGTGTAAGAAATATGATATAGTGTTTCTTCAAGATGCACACCTTTCTCTGCAGGAAGCTGAAAAATTAGGAAAGGCAATTTTTTTATAGTGCTGGCTCGAGTAAGAGCAGGGGAGTCATTACGCTGATAAGTAAATATCTAATATTCAAATGTATCAAATGGTGTAAAGATACATTAGGAATTGTCATTATTGTTTTAGCTAAAATTCCAGGACAAAGTCTAATTCTAAGTCTAATATTTATGCACCTAACATTGATGATTAGGGCTTTTTTATAGATCTTGAAGGGATGTTGCAAGCTGCTGGCACACCTCATGATATAATATTGGGAGGAGACTTTTGATCTTTTGATGGACTCAGTCCTTGATCATAGTGAAGCAAAAGTGTGCAAGCCCCCTAGAGCAACATTGATGCTTCACATGATGTATAAAAATCTTGGTTTCACAGATATTTGGAGACTTTTGAACCCATCTGGTCCCATTCCCTCATTTCATCTGTTGATGATTGCTCAATTGGAAACAGTTTAGTCTCAGATCACACCCTGCTGTGTTTAGAAGTGTTGCCACATATGGAGAAAAAAATCATATAGTTGGTGCTTTAATGTATCCCTTTTGCAAAATCTTGAATTCCCAACAAATACTAAAGGCTGAAATCAGTGTCTAGATCAGGGGTGACCAACCCTGCTCCTGGAAAGCTACCTTCCTGCAGAGTTTAGCTCCAACACACCTGCCTGTCATTTTCAAGTAGTCCTAAAGACCTTGATAAGCTGGTGCAGGTTTGTTTGATGAGGGTTGGATCTAAACTCTGCAGAAAGGTAGCTCTCCAGGAGCAAGGTTGTCACCCCTGGTCTAGATGGAGACTAACCGGTCCTCTGTATCCTCATGTGGGCGTGGCTTGGGAGGCAATTAAGGCAGTTCTTAGGGGCCAGATCATACAGTATACCTCATTCACCAAAAAATTCACAGCAGAAGAACTCATGAAATTGGAAAGGAATATTAAAAGTGCCGAGGTAGAACCAAAGCACCAAGTTTCATCTAATGGCCACAGGGAATTGACCTGACTGAAATACAGATAAAACACTATTTTGTTGCGGAAGGTGGAGTTTTGCCTATTCAGGGCAAGACAGTCATACTTTGAGTTGTGGGATAAGGCAGGGAAACCTCTGCTAGATATGTAAAACAGAGAGAGTCTTTTTCTACCATTCCCTCTGTGAAATATGCTGGTGGTGAAATATTAGCCTCAGCCATTGATACTAATAATGCTTTTATAGAATTCTATCTTGAGCTCTATAGTTCCACGTCTTCGTCTACTGATGAAGATATTAGAAACTTTGTGGAACCATTAGAACTTCCTAAATTGACGACTGAGCAAAATAATCTTAATTCTCTTAATTCTGAGATAGCTTTGGACGAGCTTGGCAAAGTAATTAAGGCCTTGCCTACAGGCAAGGCTCTGGGGCCAAATGGCTATGCCACTGAATTTTTGTAATCTTATGGTAGAGAACTGGCTCCACTTTTTCTAGAAGTTATATGGAATCATTAAAGAATGGAAAGCTGTCGCCAACCATGATGCAAGCCCGGATTAGTCTGATTCTTAAAAAGGACAAAGACCCAAGCGAGTGTAAGAGTGTGACAGGGCGGAGGGCGGGGCCGGGTCGTGATTATACACACCCGGTCCCTCATTAGGCTAATTAAGTTTCCAAGAGGGATAAAGGCCAACTGTGGAAGGTAGTGTGATGGGAGAGAGATTGTTTACAGTCATCTTACGGCCTTTATCCCTCTTGGAGGCTTAATTAACCTAATAAGAGACATTGGGTGTTTAATCATGACCCGGCCCCTCCCTCCGCTCTGTCACAAAGAGTTACTGCCCAATTCCCATGATGCAGCTGGACGTTAAAATATTGTAAAAAATTTTGGCTAACCGATTAAGTAAAGTTATGACATCTTTTAAACATATAGATCTGGAGGGGGTTTATTGGGGGCTGAAAACTTCTCTTCTGATAACATTAGCCATTTCATTATTGTCATGTGGGAAGTGGAAAATGATCAGACTCCAGTCGCTGCCATCTCACTTGATGGCAAAAAGGCATTTGATATGGTAGAATGGGATTATCTTTTTAAGATTTTGGAAATGTACAGGTTCGGGAATACTTTTATTGAGTGGATTAAGTTACTTTATAGACACCCGGAAGCGTTGGTTCATACAACTCTGGATAGGGGCACCTTATTGGTCTATCTTGCACTGGAACCATTAGCAGCTATGGTAAGAAAGGAGGATGATTTCCCAGGGGTGGTGGCAGGAGGTGTGGCGCTTAAGCTTTTGCTTATTTTTATAGATTATATTTTATTATTTGTCTCTGCCTCTACTAGATCTGTGCCTTGCCTCCACAGAATTATTAATTCCTTTTCTAAATTTTCAGGATACAAAGTGAATTGGCCTAAATCCGAAGCTTTGGCTCTTTGGTTTTTGAGTGATGTGAGTAGATGGGCTTAATTACATTTATCTATGATTGGGAAGGTTAATGTTATTAAAATGAATTGTATTGCAAAATTCAACTACCTTCTACAATCTCTCCCTGTATATGTCCCCCTCTCTTATTTCAAGAAATTTGATAGCATAGTGAAGTCCTTCATTTGAAATGGTATGCATCCTAGATTACATTCCAGTAAACTACATAGGCCAATGGACAAAGGTGGGCTAGGCCTACCCAAGATTTTGTTTTATTATTATGCATTCGGTCTCAGATATTTGGCTCATTGGTCACTTCCACCTGAGAGAGCCCCTCCCTGGTTTTGAATTGAAAAGGAAGTTCTATCGGGAAGACACGCAGGCTTTAGTGAGGTTTAAGATGCCATTTATTTGATGAATGTAAAACAGAAAAGTAATGTCTCTCTTTGGCATAGCGTCAGGCTGTCTGAGGGAGTTGTACTCAGAACCGTCATATCCTGCCGGAGATAGGAGGCAGGGGCGAGGAGCCTACCCCCATGCGGGACAGGGCTCAACTGCTGGTGGAGGTTGCCGCGTTAGCACACTGAAACAGCAATCTGATAGATTGTGAGCAGACTTATAAAGCAATGGCTTACATGTGATTGGCTAGGAATTACCCAGCTAATGGTGTGATGAGAATTTGCTGCTAGTTTTCTCGCTAGAACTACGCTGCGCTTAAATTTCTTGACCCTTTTTTGCCATTGCAAAGCCTTTCTATCAAACAAACTTTTTTAATTGATTTAAATTGATTGAATTTTTTTATTTATTCTTAAGTGTTTCCTCTTGTCAGTTTAAAAAAAAAACGATTTGGTTTATTTGTTTATTGGGGTGGGGGGGGGGGGGGTCATAGAATTTGAAATAATTTGATTCTGACTGTGTATATTCTGTTTCTTCAACCCTGTAGTTGAATCAATAAAATGTTATTATCAAAAAATAAAACAACTAAAACTGATTAGTGATGCAATTACTTTCAGATTAAGTAATCAGTAACATAATTTGATACAAATTTTTAGATAGTATTTAGTACTTTTTAGGATTACTTTTTAAGTAACTTTCCAAACAATAGTAACTATTGTATTTATTGAACATTGATGTCTTTGAATTTATTACTGTTTTATAAAAAAATATAAGCCAGTTGAGACAGTGTATTGCAGTTATTTTATTGGAAAGGGGTCCCTGCTAAATAAACTGCTCAAAATATCCTAAGAAAGGTTGCTGGTCTTAGCTGATTTTAAGATGGTCTCCCAGCCTGACCAAGCTGGTTCATAGCTGGTTGGCCAGCTGGTTTCCCACCCTTACCAGCTTAAAAGTTCCCAAACCCCATACAGAATAGCACAAGTCTAGCTAAGACTAACAAACCAGCTTAGGCTGGTTTAAGGTTTTTATTTCAGCAGGGATGTTTTCAAACACAAAAGTGAAGCTGTACAACTGTTGTAAAATCACTGTAATGCATGGCCTCTTGTGGCTTATTTCTTAAAAAACCATGATATTCAGTAGAGCATATGTCTGTGCACTTTACCACCAGGGTCAGTCAAATGTGATTAAAGTGTGTCAGCACTCCAGATAGCATTTTTTAATGAGGGGTGGAGGAAATAATTTAGTCCTTCAGGATTGCTGCTCATAAATCATACTTCAGAGCACTCACATTCGTTCCTGCCTGACAACTTATGTGCCTGTTACTCTGACTTACCCCATAATAATTTGCTGCTTCTCAGTCCATTCTCCATCATTACCACCACCAACAGAGGAATGTTATTCTACGGTCACAGGAAAAACTAACCCTGCTGACACAAACAGCTTAAACCGGCCTAAACCATTTTTTAGTGGGGTTTGGGCTCTAAACCAGCTGAGCATAAGCTTGGCCAGGCTGGAAGAATATCTTAAACCTGTTAAGACCAGCAAACCAATTTAGGATGGTTTAACCTCCTGAGACCTAAGCATTACTGGTGTGTGCATTTTCTATTTCTATTTTTGATTTGGAACTAGTAGCACCTAATAAACATTTAAAAAAACATTCAAGAGCAAATTGTTTTCCTAAAAATTGATGTCCACATATGTAGACAGTGGGACTACATTGTGAAATTGTAAATAATACCAAGCTACAAGATTTTTTATATATTAAAATAGTTTATTATATTTCAAGGAGTGCTGGTTATTCTTGTTTTTGAGACATTATAGACCAATCGCTGCCAACCAGCGGTGTAGTCGTGGCCATATGCACTTATACGCGATATGCTTTCTTTTTTCCTAGGGCTGTTTGCGTATAATGACTTCAAAGGATCGATATTTGCGTATACCCTCGGTATACCCACTTGTTTTGCTGCTTCATAAGTCTATAATCTACTGTCATTAGGTTCCCTTTAACTGTACTGGATGCTGTTTTGTGAAACTGGAGATTCTTTTTTTGTAATTGGTGCATTATCACTTGTATTCTGCCATTCCCCTCCACTGACAACTGTTGTCACTGCAATCAGACTGAGGGAAGTCATGACAGAGAGTGGAGAGAGAGAGCGAGTGTCACCCAGTCATGCTGAAGCAGTATCAGTTAAAATAAATTAACAAAATATCACAAAGGTCCTTTAAAATGAGGAATTGATTCGTAACTAGGTGAAAAAATGTGTTCCGTATGAAATCCAAATGCAATGCTGTTTGTCCCATATTTTAGTGTCAAATACCCAAACTGCTGAGAATATTTTGCAAATTGAGAGAAATGGACCTGAAAAACACACCTTTCGCAAGAGTTGTGTGAGATATTGGCTGTTGCTTTACACAGACGCTAAACAGAACAGAAAAGGCTGGGGGAAATATCAGTGACTGTCAGAAGAACGATCATTTTGTCAAAATCATATAATGATATGATAACATTCCCCATTTGGGCAATTTGTGTCTTGAGGGCACTGGAAATTGCCTGCTTGCACGTGGTCAACCGGTATATCGCAGAGGATGATACATTTTCCTGTTTGGATTATTTGTTTCTTGAGGGTGACGAAAATTGTCTGCTTGCAACTGAGACATGTAAACGACCAGTCATGGTTCATTTTGTTGTATTGTGCCATCCTGTTACTACAATAATAGACAAACACAGTGTCATTTAAACGGTCAGCATATCAGAGGCGCAGCAGATGCGTTTGAGCTCATAATGTTAAAGTGCTCGCCTGTTTCATTCTCTCTTTCTCTCCTCAACAGTTCCATGTGACTTTTAACTGTCATGTCTATCGGTAAAAAAGGTAAATATCAATAAAACTAATATTATATACCATCTGCAAAAATGTGCATATCTCGTTTATACAGATGTAATAAACAAACCTCACAAAACTTGAGCAGATCCAGCATCCTGTGGAGCACTCATTTGTTTACCTCTAAAGCATGTACTGTATTCTATCATCCTCTCCTCAGCAGTAGTGGATATATATATTTAAATAAAACCTCTATTATATACCATTTGCAAATATGCAGATATCTTGTTTAAACAGATGTAATTCAAATGTTCCTCTGATTTACAAATCAGGACCATCATTCTGTGACAATCCAAACAGGCGATCCAGGCTGTTTAAACTGTCAGGAGAAGATTGCTGCTCACGTTGAATCCATACGAGCGTGTGAGTGCAACTTCAAAGTACTGCTATCTACTATTTAAAATGCAATATAATTTTTACAAAGTTAAAGTTCTGTGTGAAACTGAGTAAATATAATGCTAAATAAGAGTTTATAATGTTTTTTTTTATCAATTTTATGTTTATATATTTATTATATTATAATTGTATGATATATCGGCATTGCATCGGCCTATCGGCCACCCTGCTCTCTGGATATCGGTCAACCACTAATATCCACCCTGTTATGGGAAGATATATGGGAAATTAATATTATTTAAAATTTTCAATATGTTTCTATGTTAACAGAAAATCACAAATATTACTTTACAAATATGTTTCCTAGATATCAATCACAGCCCATGTAATGGCTACTTATCCACTGAATGTCCACCCTCTTATTGTCCACCCTGATGCTGCCCATTTAACTGGATGTACATCTGAATCTTTTAGTCATTTATCTTGACCAGTATGACTAATACAATCTTCAATATTTCCCTTTAATGATGATGTTGCAGTTCCACCGCTCTCTATAGTCAGATTACGTAGTCTGCAATAACAGTAAAGTACAGTCTATAGTAACGTATTGTAGCAGATTTTTTGAGTGTTAAACTTATTATATTATTATAAATTATTTATACATGTCATAATATATATATATATATATATATATATATATATATATATATATATATATATATATATATAAACACACACCGATCAGCCACAGTATCACAGCATATTGTGTAGGTGCCCCTCGTGCCAACAAAACAGCGGCAACCCGCATCTCAGAATAGCAGAATGGCAATAGAATTGACCTCTCTCATCAAGACGTTTCCATCTGCAGAACTGCCACTCACTGAATGTTTTTTGTTTTTGACACCATTCTGAGTAAACTCTAGAGACTGTTGTGCATGAAAATCCCAGGAGATCAGTAGTTACAGGAATACTCAAACCAGCCCGTCTGGCTTCATCAATCATGCCACAATCTAAATGATCGAGAACACATTTTTTTCCCCATTCTGATGGTTGATGTGATAATTACCTCAATCTCCTGACCTGTATCTGCATAATTTTATGCATTGCACTGCTGTCACATGATTGGCTAATAAGATAATCGCATGAATAAGTAGGTGTACAGGTGTTCATAATAAAGTTCTCTGTGAGTTTATATAGATATATGTGCAATATATAGTGTAGATATGAAAATATTTTAGCTTTCTGCGGGAACAGATACTGTGGGCCTGGTAAAGTGAATAGTGCAAATAACATGAAATGTAATAATTTATAACTGCACTGTATATTATGAGTTGCTGTGACTTGTCACCATTTGTTATAGCCATTTCTTTTCTCAGCATTTTTAATCACCATAATATTTATAAAAGAATAAAAAAAATTGTTTAAAATAACCTTGGATGAAGCATGGTGATATTGCAGAACACAATTGTCTGTCCTCGTGCAGAAAAAAGGGTTTGAGTTTGTAATTCAAATTCTTCTAAAGCAGTCTGTGGTGTGCTTTCAATTTTCAGTCATACTGTGTCAACTCTAGGTATTGAGAGTATTTCATGTTTTTATATATATAGATATTTTTGGGCTGAAGGGAAAGAACTTGTTTCACAGGCCTCATGCTTCAGTGGACGAGCAATGCGCCTCAGGAGCTGTTCTACAAAACACTCTCTCATACCTCCATCTTTCTACCTCTTTTTCATCTTCTGTTCCTCCAGGCAGAGTGAAGATCTGGCCTCTAGACATTTAAACCCATTATTGTCTGTCCCTCTCCCTCTCTCTTGCTCTTCAGAATGACAGCAAACACTACTATACACAGCCTGCCTGATGCATGTCTTCAGGAACGCCTGTCCTTTTTTAACACACCAATCAATGAAATTCTGTTTTCAACCATTTTGTCCCCACAAGACATCCCATTATTTCGGCATAAATGGAGGTCAAAGGAATTGATTTGGGATCTGGCTCTATCTGCATTATTGGACTTTTGCAGTGTGTGATCGTGTGCACCTTCATTCATGCTCAGGCGGTGGTCTGGGTTCTGAGTGTATGTCCAAAAGGGCTGATTCCATTATTCATCCTCTCCATTACCTCCTGTGCTTGACTAGACTGCAATTAGACATTTTTTCCTTATTGATTATGTGACAATAGAAAAATTGACATTTGCACTGATTCCTATGAACTAAAAATTTGAATGGATTAATTCCCATTTTAGCACACACATATAGCCACATACAATGAGGAAATAATAGATATCAATAATGATGGATTCATAAGGGTCCGTTTTACAGCATTAAAGGGTCGCTCTGTATTTTTTTACTCATTAAAAAGAGTTTTACACCTAAATAAATTAATATTACTTTTGAAAATATGTTTAAGTCACGTACACTTACATTAGATGAAGGATGCAGTCATATCAGTAGCATAACTCAAACACATGTTGAGATCACATGACCAGCCGGATACTGGAATACACACTTCAACTCGATAACCATATTTTTGCTCACTGAATAAATTTATCAAGGCTGGCTGCAAAAAGTAAATTTCTAAAATGCCATCTGTAACCGAAAACTATTGCTTTTGTGTGATGTAGAAGTCCAAACTGACTGACCTAATGTATGAAACATAGGATGGCATCTTCTTGGATGGCAGGGGAAGAGTCATTTATATTCATGAGGAAAATGCTAACTGATTGGTCAGAGAAACTATAACCCAACACAACCCTACACCAACCCCAAACTTAACCCTAAACCTTACAAATCAGGTAGGGCTTTACTCAATATGAATTACTTTTTCATTGCCATCCTACATTTCAGCTTAGCAAATAAAAATGATTGAGTGCACCTAATTAATTAACATGTAAAATGTACCAAAAAAGTTTTAGTTAAGTTGTGCAGAATATCACAGAGACTATTTGAAAACCTTAGGACAACAATTATTTACTATGTTACATACAGAAAATACAGTACTGTTTCTAATCAAATAAAACAGAAATTAAAAAAAAAAATTATAATAATACGATTGTTATCAACAATGGCAACAACATGAATAATAATTTATATAGATTAAAACCTTTACACGTTTTAAGAGACAGTGTGACTGGTTTGTGAATCAGTGATGAACCACATGAAGTCCTCAAGGGAATTGATGTGGTCCATTTGGCATTTGCACATTTTAACTGAGGTCATACATTAAAATGACAAATCTGAAAGCCTTCTGTTGTGTAGGCACTGTGATCTGCAGTATTCCAGTGGCTGAAGACAGGCCAGAACTCAGTGGTCAGCATGGCCCAAGGATTCAGTGATAATAACTGTTGTTTCTTCTCAAGAAATCAGTGATCAGGCAAAATCTGGAGGTTTGGTGCTGTTATTGATTACCACACTCGACAAGACTCCGCCCCCCTGTTCATGGCTGAATTATCTGGGCAGTTAAAAGCTTTCCGGAACTCCTCAAAGTTGCTCATTGCCCCGATAACCCTTCACAGTAGAAACAAGGGTAAAGTGAGTGACAATGCACGTTTACATGCACACCATTACACTGATTGCACTCTAAAATCAACTTATTTTTAAATCAAGTCCAGAAATCCACGTTTACATGACATTTGAAATAATCAAGTTACTATCTACATTTGATGTCAAACTGCACTCAACACATACACACATTGGATAAGCCGGTAAGAACACCTGGTAAGGTTTTTACATGGCATGCGAAATCAGTGTAATGGGCAAAAATCTACCCCGGGTCTATCGGGTTATTCATAAGCCGTTTATGGCCTTTACACCTATAAAGGAACTCGGTTTACTGTGTTTACATTACTTCATGTGTTGTCAGCTTATTAAGCATAATCGTGTAAGAACGTGCATGTAAATGTGCTCATTGATGGATAGAGGCTATGATGTTGATGTAAATGAACAGCGTGCATGATTGTTGCTGCATACAGAATATCATACCTATATTTAGGAGGACTGTGAACTCCACTCTGTATCTGATCTCGTGCAGCTTCTGGTCTGTAGGAGTTACACCGAACCTAGAAAATAAAAACATACTGAATATACTGTATACAAACACAAACATATAAATAAATACCAGCCCTATGTAGACATCAGCTGTATCCAGTATGTACTTCAGTGGTGATGGGAAAGTACTTTTGTTTGTGTATTCATACATTTTTAAACTCTAGAGGCAGCTTTTGCCTTGCGTTCCTTGGTAAATTTGTTCAACTGAAAAAGCTAAAAGACAACAACAACAAAAAAAAATCTTTAAACATCTACAAGAAAAAAATACATTTCGGAACCTTTGGCTTTCTATTTTCAAAACACTATGATTTGTTCATTCTAATCTTGAATGTTATTTAGCATGGACAGATTGCAAATTGGGTAATATTTGTCAAAAAAAAACTGAACAAAAAACATTAAAAATGCATAATCATATATTCACTCAACATAACATATGAGAGCAAATGACAAAACCTTAACCTAAAGAATGTGCTTAATATGGTAACATCTACAGTAACTGGTTTTATTTAAGTCAAAATTATTACTTAACCCACACAGAATTCTGATAAATGGCCATATGGGATCACAGATATAAAATGTTCATATTTTCTGGCATACTGTATATAGTGCATATTAAAATTTCATTAGTATTTGGGAAATATATAGTTTACATATATAAAAATCAGCAATTTTTGTAATGTTCCATATATGTACAAGTATGTGACTTTAAATGTCAGTTAAAACCATATATATCAGCATATACTGTATTTCATATACTGCATATGTATTGCATTCTCTACTGAGAACTTTATTAGGAACAGTGGTGGAAAGAGTACTGATTTTTTTTTTACAGTACTAAAAAGTACTGCTACTGAAGAAATAATTCACTTGAGTACAAGTAGAAGTATCTAACCAGGATAGAGAAGGAAGTGGATGGCAAGATGCACAACAAAAGACAAGTAAATCAGTGTCTAGTTTGAGAAACAGACTCCTCAAAAGGTCCTAAACAAGCAGCTTCAAAACGCCAATGACCTGCATTGCTGCAAGAGGATTCATAACAAACAGAATATTTTAAGAATATAACATTTATTTAAATAGAAACAGACATTTGTAAAATTCTAAATGTCTCTAAACTACATAATGTGCATTTTGTCTGAAATATTCCTATTTCAGGTTTATTCTCATTCATGTATGTCAAAGTATTTTGGCTATTAAGTTAACATACTTTACAAAACTAATATAATGCAATGTCATAGAGGGGGAAATTTATATTCCCGATATTTCAACAATTATCCAGATATGGAATGAGATTAATAAGCAAACTGTTATCAACTCATATTTGCCAAATGAACAAAATAAGGTAAAAATAAATATTAAATTATTTATATACAGTTATTATAATAAAGTATTTGTTAACATCATAGTTATTTAACATATTGAGATATTAAGTAAATTGTTGCATTTGGTTACATAATGTTTTGTGATTTCTCATACCTACTTTATCATTCTATATTCTAACACCATTTTCAGACAGATAAAGCAGCACTGGGCAGGGAAATACAGAACAGCACCATGAGCGAGACTGTTACCCGCTAGAACGGTTTATTTTGAACAAGAGGGGTGAATGGTTATGGAATTTAACACTGGAGTATAATACCGAACTGATGCGGATTGATAGATGCGGAGAGTGATGGTGGCAAGAACTCGACAGCAGAGGGGGAAATTTATGTTCAGTGAAAAGTCAAAAGAAGATTGCAATGTATGTAATTAAATCAGACATTATGAATAAAACACGGGGACTCATTGCCTGGGCATTTTTTGCCCCAATATTTTGAATTTCGGGGATATTTTTGTCAATTTTGGTAGCATTTTTGCTATGAGTCCCCGTTAATTTCCAACACTATTGGCATTGTATTTTTCTAAGGTACATAAAAAGTTTGTTTTAGACATATAGTATAAAGCAAACAAGAAATCCCCACATATATGTCAAACTACATTCTGTTAATGTTGGACACAGTTAAAACATTGCCTACCTTCAAAACAAGTGAAGTTTGATAAATTGATAAACGTGTTCAGACGGTTCCCTAATACCTGAATGAAGGGCTCCTTTCCAGAATAAAATGAACGCGCTAATAACTTTCTTCCCCAAAATTCAGAAATATAATGTATTTGTTGTGCTTTCTATTTGTGGTTAAAAATAATTGCAGCAAAGTTGAATACTTCATTTTTAATCAACTCAACTAAAAGCACTTATTATTATTTAATTTAACAAAATAATTTATTTATACTTAAAAAAAAATAAAAATAAAAATAAGTAAAAAAATTTGAAAAATTTACTCAAGTACTGTAATGAGAGTAGTTGTAATTCGTAACTTTCCACCTCTGATTAGGAACACTATGGTCCTAATAAAGTTCCTGACATGATCTTCTGCTGTTGTAGCCCATTTGCCTCAAGGTTCGAGGTGTTGTGCATTTTGAGATGCTATTCTGCCCACTACAATTCTACAGAGTGGTTATCTGAGTTACCATAGCCTTTCTGTCAGCTTGAACCAGTCTGGCCATTCTCTGTTGCCCTCTCTCATCAATAAGGCATTTCCATCCGCAAGGCATTTTTGTTTTTGGCACCATTCTGAGTAAACTCTAGAGACTGTGTGTGAAAATCCCAGGAGATCAGCAGATACAGAAACACTCAAACCAGCCTGTCTGGCACAAACAATCATGCCACGGTCAAATCCACTGAGGCACTGTGGAGATGGGGGCATGGCCGAGCGACTTCTGTGGAAAGCGAGGTCAGGAGAGGTAGAGCAGTAAGGAAATGTGGGAAATGATCTCTAACAGCTGTTTTGTGTTGCAGTGAGAGCTGGAGAGGAACATAAGGGCAGTCCAGGCCACCAGAGGAGAAAGAGAGAGTGCGAAGCAGTCTCAGTGAGTGTTGTTCTTATTGAACAACCAAAGCCATTCTTTGTGTGTTGAGCTGAAAAGTTTGATTAATAAAAAAAACATATGTGGACAGTTCACCTGGTCCCCGCTTTCTCCTTCAAAACTAAGCTAGAGATCTATCACAGTGGTGCCAAAACCCAGAAGTAGGAGGAATAAATGCCTTCATGGTGTCCTCGCTGCTGGCCTAAGTGATCAAGATCCTCGCCGGCATCCACCAAGCCCATCATCAGTGTTTGCATGAGCTGTGTGTGGAACAGGAACCAGGCGCTCTTCCAGGCTCAAGCAAAGGACTGACAGGTGCTACAGAGCATGGTACACCAGGAGGGGTCTTCAAACGCGACCCTGGACACACCGATGGCCGTGCCTAACGTCATGCTCGCCAAGGTGGGACCTCAGGACGACCAGGAGGCTTTTTTAGAGCAAGAATGTAATTGATCTGAAGTCATCATATTACAGTGAAGATAAAAATTATTTTATACGTTCATATATTTCTCTCAGCTACACGAAGATTTAATTTGCTTTCTCACATTACTAGCTTTAAATATGCAACTTAGCTGGCTAACGAATGCATAAATGTGACCAGTTGGATATAAACTAATGCAAATAGATGGTAATAGATGGTAGCAATCGTGACTTTGGGTTGGACATTGTTCTAACCGCTTGAGGTTATCTTTAATGTTAGTGTCCTCTCAGCCTTGTCGGCAAACAATACTGCTGTTCTCTACTAATGCACATCTAGACAACAAATTAATTACTTTATAATGATATGACAATGTGTACTGTAGTGTACTGTATACCTCTTCGTTGCTGATGTTTTAAATCTGCATATGAAGTGCTCCGCTCCATGCAGAGTGTAGTCTCACGTGTCAAAACAAACACCACAATGCATCAGTGACTTGATAGTCATACTATATAACGACAGCGGACCCTTCCCAGATGCTCCAGCACCATACACAATGGGGAGAAACTATTGTTGTGGATTTTTGCGATAACCCATTGTAACGAGTCAGGAGAGAATGGAGGAGCTAAATGCAGCGTCTTTAATGAACAAAAGAAAACCAGGTAACTCATAACATAAACAAAACATGGGGAACAAACGTACAGATCACGGCAGACTGACAAGGGAAACAGGGAAAACAAAGGCTTAAATTCATAGGGGCAAACAAGGGAATGAGGAACACCTGTGGAATCAATCAGGGAGAACCAATCATAAAATAAAATTACAAAGGACTACAAAAACTAATTGGAAACAGGAAAGTGTGAACTAAACAAGAATTTCAACATAAAAGCACAAAAACAGGAATACGTGACAACGATAGTTCCAGAAATCTGTTACTGGTATCAATTAATCAACAAAAATGATATATCGGTTGACCTCTACTGCCAATATCCCTTCTTCAAATCCAACGTCGAATAAAAGTGAGCCGTGCCTAACCGATTGAGCAATTCATCAATCTGAGGCATTGGGTATGCATCAAATTTAGGCACCGCATTGACTTTTCTATAATCCATTATACCAATTCGTGACCCTTCCGTTTGGTTTGTTCGGGGCCCCAGCTACGTTTCAGCGGCACATGCACAGAATCCTTAGACCACATGCTCCTTACGCTGTTGCCTATTTAGATGACATTGTTGAAGTATTGATTGGCAGTGGCACCTTTGTCATCTGAGGGCTGACCTGAGGTCATTGAGATGGTCAGGACTCACGGCAAACCCAAATAAGGTGGGTAGAAGTACAGTATCTGGGCTCCCACTTGGATTATGGCAGGTGTGGCCCCAAATGAATAATAATCCAGCGATTGCAGCCTGCCCGAGACCTAAGACCAAAAAGGAGGTGAGACAGTTCCTGGGGCTGGCTAGCTGTTATCGTTGGATTGTGCTATGAACTATTCGACCATCACAGCCCGATGACCGATCTGACTAAAAAGGGGGCACCAGATCCAGTGTCAGCAGGCGTTCACGTGGGTGAAGACTACATTTTTCAGCTGGCCGTTGTTGTACTCTCCTGACTTCTCTTGAGAAGCACACATTAACTGAAGCTGCTCGTATCTGCATGATTTTAATGCATTGCACTGCTGCCACAAGATTGGCTGATTAGATACTTGCATGAATATTAGGTGTACAGGTCTACCTAATAAAGTGTTCAGTAAGTGTATATTGCCATATAATAGATTACTGTATGGGAACATAAATGAATCAACCTGAATACATAAGGTTACACCAACAAAGCTAATTTTAAGGGTTAGATCAGGTGGAGATTGTTCCTTAAGTTAACAATTGCAGGTTACCTTTTTTTTACAGTGCCGATAACCAATAATTTGTTATGGGAAAACAGAATGGATTTGATATATGATTTAAATTATGCATCTTCGTGCTGCTTTCTGAGTACTAACATGGGCATAACTGAGGAAGAACAGTTCATTATTGGTCAGACCCACTCCAGGTAATAGAGGCTCCTCAATTCCTCCCCTCTCTTTCTCAATCCATCTCCTGTAAGCCTATAGACACACACATATACATGAATTGACACACACAGAAACACAGAAAACAACTAATAAGAATTAGCATCAGGATGAGACAGGCAAATTAAATTTGATTCAGTTTACTGTATGATTATTATAGTTACAATAGAATAAGAAGTATAGATAACATGGTTTAACAATAAGGTTACAATTAATTCATTAGGTATCATGAACTAACAATGAAGAATATATTTTTGACAGCATTTATTAATCTTTGTATATTGTTAGTTTATGTTAGTTCATAGTGCATTAAAAATGTAAACATACAACTTTTGATTTAAAAAACTAATTATTATGTTTAACTAATATTAATAAATGCTGTAAAAGTATTTTTCATTGTTAGTTCATGTTAACTGATGTTCTTAACTAATGTTAAAAAATAAAAATAAATTAAATAATTAATTACAATTAAAAAAGTTAAGTGTTACCAAAAACACTGTTATACCCTAAAAGATTCTCTCATCCCTCCATTGTCAGCAATGTTCTCTCCCAGCGTCCTCTTCCCCCTGACCTTGAGAGAGGATTGTGGTTAAAGATTAGTATGGATGCTCAATCTGGCACATTTTGATGAGAACAGAAATGCATTGAAAAGGCTGGTGCCTATTGTACTTTTAGCCCCGCTTCACTCCAGTAGTAACTATTGTATTGGTCGATCATGCATTGTGTTTTTTCATTGAAGCGGGTGATGGAGGAATTGCTCCACCACTGGTTCAGGATACCATCTTTGTCATACTTCCTACCTAGATGAGTGCACAGATACACAGATTTCCTTAAAATCGGTCATCACCATGGCAAATTATGTGTTGAATTGTCTATTCTAAATCAAATACTCACCATTGTTATCAAAGCCATGGGTCAGTTCATGGCCAACAATAACACCAATCGCTCCATAGCTTAGGGATCTGTGAAATACATCGAAGCGTAACAACTAAATCTGGCCACATATCCTAAATAAACCAATAATTTTTATTTTAAAAGCCATTATGATAAATTTATTACAACATTCTAATTGGAACTGGCATTTTTGTAACCTCTTGAAATCATCACAAGTAGTAAGACATGGCTTACAGAGAAAATAAATGGAAATTTAAAATCATTAATGAGAATAATTGCACATCTGTGTCTCACCGAGGGTAGTCCAGTCCCCAGAAAAATGGCTTCTGAAGTTCACCTGCAGGGAATCCTGAGCAGAAAGAGACAGTTCACTAATCCAAGTAGAAGAACATGATGAACTATATTTTATAAAATTGAAAATATACTTTCCAAATAGGAAATCCAGATCATACTATAAATGTGTAATAATACAATATAACTTACTGATCTGGTTAGTAGAAGAGCTGTAGAATGCATTAACTGTAGTTGGATTGGTAAACCACCTGGGAAAGAAAACATTTTATAAATGTATTTCTATGTATATCTTTGACAATTTTCTCCTTTATTATATAGGAAAGCGAATGAAGACAGGAAATGACAGGAGAAGAGGGCAACAGGGTCACTGAGCCAAAACTTGAACTTGGGTCACCCGTGGCGGTATCACACCATATGTCGAAGCCTACAAGTCTATGGCTCTGATACAAAAAGATACTTCACCTTGTTCTAAGACTTGCCAAATGCTGACAACTTACTCTGTGCGTAGGACTGTTTTCCTCAGCCAGCCGATGTCAGACTGAGCAATGAATTTTAGCGTCTGCATAACATTCCCAAAGTAATCTGTCTCAGTGAATGACAACTGTGCATAAACATAAAAGACATATTAAACAAAAAGAAGAATGAATTGCACTGATGTCTGCCATTCAAAAATACAAATTAACACAATTAACTAGAAAATCAATATGTATTAAAAATGAAATAGTCAAGCTTGTAAACATACCCGTTTGAGGTCCTCGTTAATATAGGTGTCATTCAGTATAAACTCAGGGTAACCCACTTTCGCCAAGACTGCATGAGCCTAATGACAGTAATGATGTTTATGAGACTTTTGGTTCAGCACTCATTCTGATATTCACAGCTGTAACAAATATACAGGCACACCTTTTCTGTTGCTTTTCTCTTTGTTTCTTCATCCATCCAGTCATTCTCCTTCTCAAGCATGTCAATAAATGCCCACTGAACACCATCTACAAGTTCTTCCATCTTCACAAATGATACATTCATCAGATAAGCACAGTAAAATGCAATCTAGTGTTTTATTCTGTTCTTTGTAATTAGTGCCACTAGATGGCAACAAAAAACTAACCCAGACCCAGATGTAAAGAACCAATGAGTCAATGAATGAACCATTAGACAAACAAATGGATAGTCAAAGTGTATGGGATAATGTGAAGTATGTCATTATTGCAAACTAAACCCTTCATAATCAGGTCTTGTATGTACATTAATGACCGTAAATTAAGCACTTATTAAATGATTACCAAATAGATAAAAAAAATGGAAATTAAATAATGATTTGAGTTAAAAGTATTTCCCCGTCTGTCGCTCGCTTGATGTTGTGTCGAATGAAGCGACACTAGGGGACTTTCTTGAAGGCCTCAATTACCTCTGAACTTGAGAAAAGGCCAATGAGAAATTGGCAGACAGAATTTGCATGTCCCTCCCCCAGACATACGGGTATAAAAGGAGGGAATCGTGCATCTGTTCATTCAGATTTCTTCTTCGGAGCCGAGCAGTTTTGCGATCACTTCTGTTCTTCTCATCTCTGCAGAGCGTTGCCGTTGGATCTACGGCGTGTATAAGTGGCTTTCTCCTTCTCTGCACGCCAGTGCAGCTTTACCCCTCGGCGCTTAGACAGCGCTTCTGAAAAGAGAATATTTTTTCTAAAAGTGTTCATTTCTCTAAAAGAGCACACACAGTAGGCGCTGAACGTCCTTTTTAGGATGCATCTTTTTTAAAGATGCCTTTCCACCCCTGTGTACTTCCTGGATGCGGTCGATATCCCTCCCCTCCTGACAGTCATAGACGCTGCCTTGTGTGTCTGGGACGTGATCACACTGAGGCGGCATTTGTGGATGGTTCATGTTCTCACTGCGAGAACTTAACCATGGCAATGTTGCGGTCACAGCTTTCCTTCCTAAAAAGGAACGACACTCCAGCCGCCCCCATGTCGCTCCTCCTTCCCACGGGATTGAGGACGACATGGCTGGTGATGGAGGTGATTTGGGGATGGCAGTGGGCTCGGTTTCGTGGGGTAGATCCACACGAACCACCTGCCCCCGGCACGCTCATTGACTTCCGTCCAGGCTCAAGGTGAGAGCAGCTTGCCTCACGGTCAGTGTGTACACCCTTAGACCTTCTGAGCTGGATGATAAATTTGCCGCTGCATCAGAGAGCGTCCTGGCATCTGACACTTCACCCACCTTCAGGTTGGCCGGCCCAGTCTGACGCTGATGCGACATGCTTGCCTGGGCGGCCGTAAGCGTGGGGTTGTCATGGCTAAACAATTGGTTCCTTGGGTCCGAGCACCGCTCACACGCACCCCCCCCCCCCCGGTTCCTTTCTTCCCGGAGGTGCACAATGAGCTGACGAGGTCAGCTTCATCCGCTCTCACTACCCTCGACGGCGGGGCAGCCCACGGATACTCGGAGGTCACCCAGGTGGACAGAGCGGTTGCGATTCACCTATGTCCGGAAAATGCCGCTATCTGACGGGATCGCTCAGAGCTCCCCTCGAAGGCCTGTAGGATGATGTCGTCACTGACCGCTAAAGCATACAGCGCCACCTCCGCCCTGCCTGCCATGGCCCTCCTGCAAGTCCACCAGGCCAAGGCACTTAAAGATCTGCACTTGGGTAGTCCTGTCCCCGACATGCTGCAGGAACTGCACTCCCTGACCGACCTCGCCCTCCGGGCCACGAAGGTCACAGCGTGGGCACTCGGGCAGACGATGGCCACCCTTGTGGTCCAGGAACATCACCTGTGGCTGAACCTGGTCGAGATGCGGTAGGTAGACAGAGCCCGCTTTCTCAACGCCCCTGTCTCCCAGCTCGGCCTATTCGGCGACACCGTCGATGACTTCGCCCAGCAGTTTTCAGCGGTGAAGAAACAGAAGGAGGCCACCTCTAACATCATGCCTAGCCACCGTTCCAGCGTGGGCCATGCTCCGTCTGCTCGCCGAGGGTGTCCCCCTGTGGCTTCCAAATGTCAGGAAGCTCTGCCTCAACCTGGGCCCAGCTCTCAGCCCCAGCGTTGAGTGCCCCACAGGAAGCGCATGCACCCCGTCTCTCGGACATCCTCGAGGACCCAGAAGGCTCCCAAGTATTCCTGAGACAGATGACCCAGGGAATGAGATGTTTGCTCCGGAGCTGGTAGACAGACCACTCCATCCACCGGTGAAGGGCCGGGAGGAGAATCTTTATTTACCTTTATTTCCTTTGCCGCACACCCTTCGGGCTGCATGACACACACATTCTCAATAAAAGAGCAATTTTCTCATTCCCTGGGTCACCTGGCCCGCAAATGTTGTTCTCACAGCAATCCGGTGCCACACTCCGGCAGTCCTGGCACCCCGGACGTGGACCCCTCACCTCCGGACCCACGACTGCTTTCCCCTGGCCGACCAGTTCTGATGAGTCCAGAGGATGCCTACACAGGACCTCCTACTCAGTCACTAACCCGCCTCTTGCCAGGTGTGCGGAGCAAGGTAAGGGCTTCGAGTCTTCATCTCAGCACCAAAGCCTCGGGATGTGCTTTTTCCTCCCGACGCAATACTACCTGCTCCGCCCCGCTGCGAATCCCCGCCAGGTATGTCAAAAACGATTGTCCCCTTAGTGTCCCTCGCACAGAGCTTGGACGCGTGGCTTTCACTTCCAAATCAGTCGCGCTAGCTGGCCAGGACCATCCGACTCGACTACACGATCCAGTTCACCAGGGCCCCGCCCCCTTTCGGCTGGATTGGCACATCAACTGCCTAGAGTTGCTGGCTGTAATTCTTGCCCTGCGGAGGTTTCTCCCACTACTTCGGGGCAAGCACGTCTTGATCCACTCAGACAGCCCCACCACAATAATGTACATAAATCACCAAGGCGGCGTGCGCTCTCGTCACATGTCGCAACTCCTCCACCATCTCCTACTTTGGAGGGTATCTCGCCCCCATGAGGGTTCGAGCACACTCGACGAGAAGTGTGGTCTCCTCATGGGCACTGGCCTATGGCACCCTCCTAGCAGACATCTGCAGAGCGGCGGGCTGGGCAACACCCAATACCTTTACGAGATTTTACAATCTCAGAGAAAAGGTGCGGCTAGTGCGTCCTGCTCCTATGCTTGGCACAACGCTTTTTCCCCCCTTCAGGATGCCAGGAACCTAACATACACAGTTCAGTGCATGGCGTGATTGAAAAGGGACCCCTAGTGTCCCTTTATTTGACACAATGTCGAGTGAGTGACAGATGGGAAACGTCTAGGTTACTGTTGTAACCTCTGTTCCCTGATGTAGGGAATGAGACGTTGTGTCCCCCCAGCCACGATGCTGAGCTGAGCCACTGTAAAGGCCGAACTGTATTCTCGTCAGTGCAATACCTGAATGAATAGATGCATGATTCCCTCCTTTAATACCCGTATATCAGGGGGAGGGACAAGCAAATTCTGTTTGCTAATTTCTCATTGGCCTTTTCTCAAGTTCAGAGGTAACTGAGGCCTTCAAGAAAGTCCCCTAGAGTTGCTTCATTCGACACAACGTCTCGTTCCCTCCATCAGGGAATGGAGGTTACAACAGTAACCTAGACGTTTTTGTGAGAAAAAAAAACACACTAACGGTGCGTTTACAAATGCAAAAAAAATTTTAGCCTCAAATTGCTCGCGTGAAGTTGTCCACTTGATTATAAATTTGTATTTAAACTTGTGTTTGCACGAGTAACGCGAACCCGCGAGTATTCCCCCTTCACTTTTGGAAAAGGACAGGAGGAGGGGCTTCTACAACTTGGTTCAAATTAAAGTACAACCAATAGCTGGAATCAAGTAGATGCGCATATTTTCAGAACTTACCAGGTAGTAACTTCCTCGCTCACTTTCCTCAAAGCAATGTCTTTTTTCATCCGGTCTCTGTTCATGTATGACGTTGTGTTATACAATTCCGGGTGCCCACACATCGCTATATTTTTTCATTCATTTTTCCAGATTTCTTCTGCTACTATGTCAGAACTTCAGTGACATCCAGACAATCTAAATTCTGATAGGTTTTCAACGACAATGCATCATGCAATTTTTTTTCAATTTGAGCAAATATGCGAATGAAGCGTTTTCGCCTGTTCGAGTCTATTCGAACCTTTACATTGACTTTGTATGTAATCACACAACGCGAAACGCTCGCTTCACATTGTATGTGAATGCACCATTAGGAGTGATACTAGAGACACGAAACTAGCACAGCCACGTAGCCACGACATCATTGCTTGGGACAACTGTCAAATATACAGTTTAGCACTCTTTATACTAAAGTGTCACATACTAACCAGTTAGATTTTAGATTTTTTTTATATTCCAGTCATGATTTTTTTAATATTTCGATTAAATATTCCTGGGAGCCAAGTAAATATTTGATTAAATTTACACAAAAAAATTATATTTGAACAAGTGAATAAATAAGTTGTACCATGTGTTTTTTGTCCTCCTGAAAGTGCTTATCGACAAACAGCCTACCGGTGGCGTAGATAAGTGTGTTTTCTACGTAATTTACACACTTGTCCCATCGAGGCGTCAAAGAGGTGGTACCTGTGGTCACCTGAGGAGGAAAGTATGCATTTTACCCCAGTGTAACATTGATACATAAAAAAGTTGCTCAGTAAATTGTGTGTATGTGTGTGTGTGGGAGGCATTTTTTAGCCCCCACATTTTACATTTTGTTTATATATTTGGAAAATACTTTAGAATGTGAATCTGTCATATTGAGACAAAAAACTGAAGTCCCCCCCTTCATTGTACGAGTTGGTATCGCCCAACCAGACAGAGGTGTTACGTGGTACCAGTTACTTTTCTCAGCGCTGGCCAGGATGCATAAACTTACAGTCGTTTATTATTATAAAACTCACAAGATAGTCAGTGGCTGAAAACATACAATTTTTCATATGAATTTAGAAAACATGAACCATATCACATCAGTCATATATGAGTTAATGAAGATGTTAAAGGTGTCCATATAAATGATCAGTTGATTTTCATGGTGAGGAAAGCAGATAAGCATTTCAGATGAGCAGGTAAGAATTGTAATGTTCTGAAAGGTTTCTGAAATATAAACCCTAATGCTTTTTCTGAATGTTTGATATGATACGCTGTATAAATATTTAAGGGTATCCATTGATTTAGGGATGCCATGATTATACGTTTTTACTATTAACCGTGATTAAAAATATCACAGTAAATTTAACAGTAAGAATTTAGAATCCACGGTTATAAACTGTGAAATGCTTTATTTACATGTGCAAAAATATTATACATAATGTCTAAATATATAATATAAAATCGTTTTTTGTAAGATTTTGTAATCTTAAATGGCTAAACTCTGTGGGAGCCACATGTGCCTGTGTGGGTACTGAAGCTGTTGCTATGGTTATGGATGGTGGACGTGTGGCGTTTTAATGGCCAGGTGTTGCAAACTGAATGTGAACTTTCAATTCACATGAAACTGAAGCTTAAACATGAATAACAAAATATAACAGTGGAATTCGATCTACCAGACTCAAAAAAGAGACTCAAATCGGCTGTTTGGCAGCATTTAAATAACTGACTGAAGACAACGGATGTAAAACAAGCAGAGAGATGTCCTAGAAAGATACACATCCTTCAAATGAAACAGGATGCTCCACTAGTTGTCCAACAACAAGCTAATAAGTTTAATATTTTTAGCTGTGGTGATTTTAAAGTGATGAATAAAAGATGGCACTTTTTTTTTAATGTTAAAGTGTGCTGACAGTGTGCGTTGCATTGCGTGTAGTTACCATCAGATTGTAAACTTCAAAAGTTGCGTATTAAATCGTCCTCATTATTTTAATCATTGCTTCTGTACAAGTTCACAGCATTCAACAATAAATGTCAATTTTAGTCATGATCAAACTTTAAATTGCCTGCTGTAAGCAAAGTTCCCATTATTATGCAGAGTCCAAAGGTTTATTTATGAGATGCTGTGGACCGTATTTTAATAGCGACTGTTGCCGATTCTTTATGCCGGGGCGTCTGACAGACAACAAATTGCTTTAATAAACTGATGCAGAAGAAATGCAGAAGAAAACATTTTTAATGCAGTGAACTTCATGTTGCGCACCCACAATAATCTTAAATGAATGCATTTTTGAAGCACTGTTTACACTTCAGCACATAACAGAGCTCGGGATGCACATAAGTAGTGTCATGGCCTAGATAGGAGTGGCTCTTATTACAACTATTGTGAGTGTATGTGTGTGTGTGTGTGTGTATTTATTAGTTTTATTATAATAGGTCTTCCCTTCGCATCCACATATCCCCCAGAAATAAGTCCACTTAGATATTCAGTTGTTATATGATATGCATTTTTTGCATCAGAGCTGTTGCATATTAAGAAAATTTGAAAATATTTCAATTTTTTTCTCAAATGGTTATCTAACTGGCAAAAACTCACACAGCGGCATCCCTACATCAGGGACTAAAAACAGAAAAAGCAAAGGAAACTGAAAATGAATTAAATTTTTAGCAGAACTTAACCAAAAACCAGAACAAAGTGATTTTCAATGAGTGAAAAAATTATTTTTAAAAACTGGTAACCGGTTAAAAGCATTCATTTTGTTCTGATAATTTTATCATGATACTAAAGTCCAAAGGGTTAATCACAGTACATTTTTGGAACTACACCACTGCCCGAAAAAATTAAACATGTGCTTTGATACTGAAGGAAACTGCTGCATCACACATTTCTTTGCCTAATTCCCCATTGTGGATGTCACATTCTCTAGATGAAGACCTTTTTGACAACAACATTTGGTCCCCATCAAAGTTCAAACCAAATCTACACCATTGCTTCAAATTTTTAAAAACACCTGCATTTTGTTCCATTCTCAGCACTGCATCTATTTTATTTATTTATTTATTTTTAAGCAAAGACACGTTTGGTGTAAATGGTCCCTTAGAGAAAAAAAAAATGCTTTATTCAACAAATAGTGAGAGACTATTTAAAAGAGACAGGCCACTTCTATTAAAATGAATGGGAGAAATTGGAAAGGTAAACGGAAGTTAGTCCACTCGGCAGCCATCTTTGGAATACTTCTGGGCAGCTGTTTTTGTTTGTTTTTTTGGATGCAAGTGACATAAAACAACAGCTCCTATCTTCTTGAATGGGGAAGTTCAAGAAGAGCGGTTTTTTCATTTTTTCAAGAATACAATCATATACCATATTTCAAATAAGCAGTAAAATCTGACAATCATGGCATCATAAATTGTGAATATTTAGCTCAGTTCAAGCAACAACAACAAAAAAAAAGACTGGTCCCACTAATGCACATGCGTGTTTTAGAATTAACAGACATATAACGTCTGTATCAAAAATTTATTGGCTTTTTTAACTTGTATGGCCGTATTTCCTCTTCTAAACCCACCATGCTGGTTATTCTTCTAATTTCAATACGAGTGGTCCATCTCAGGCTAAATAGTCTCTGGTTTTATCTCAATAATCCCCTATAATTGGAGGCTTTCATTCGTGAATGTTGCTGCGGCTTTGCCGGCGTGGAGTGGACCACTTGAACCTTTGTTCGCTATGCCGCAGACTGCAGCCGGTTTGTGATGTACCACCAATCAATATGGTACTGATCAATGGGGATTCTAGCCCCTTCTCGGAACTGGTGCTGCAAGACTATCATTTTATCAACTCTCCTCTGATCACAGGACAGGGCGAAGCGTTAGCCACTATTTTCAAAAACAAGGTTCTCATTCGCACCCTGCCGACTGAAGTTTATCATAGTTTTGAACTGCAAGCTGTTGGACTCTACAAATCTGATGGTTGTTGCTTTGATTTATCGTCCAAACTATGACAGAATTTTACCATTTGAAAATTTTAATATTCATGTGTATGTTTATCTAATCCATTATCCAAGGAGTTTTTAAGTCTTATTCATTCCTTTAACTTTGAACAACTGGTGAAATGCCCTACGCATATACAGGGCCATACTTTAGATCTGGTTTTATCGCACTGAATGTCTATCATCCTGTCCAAACGGCTAAATCTTTTGTTCGTCGGTCTTGGATGATCTGCCCTGCTACTCAGGGGGAGTTTTCTGCAGCGTTCAGAAACTTGCAAATTGTTATCCTTGGACTCTCCTGACCATCTTACCTTATTTAATTCAAACTGTTTAAATATTCTCTGCTCAGTTGCCCCACTGAATTCTAAGTATGTGAAATGCAAGTCAGATCCCTGGTTGAATAATACTGTCCGCTCGCTCAGACAGATTTGTAGGAGAGCTGAACGAAAATTGAATAAAGATAAATTGCAGGTTTCCTATGAAATTCTTAGGTATGCTCTTTTTAACTTTCAGAAAGTGGTGAGGGATGCGAGGAATACACTGTTTTCAGATATCATATCATTGTTAAGACTGCCAATGCAACAATGTTCCTCCTTATCAGACTGCTACTGATTCACCTATTTGTGAAGTTATTTGGAAGAAGTTTGCTTTACAATACTATTGGTCAGGTAAAGTCTACTGCCTCCCATCATAATATTATTCCTACACATTTTCCTAAACAGATTGTTGATACTGTTGGGCCTAGCATTCTTTCCATCATAAACAAATGTCTTATTACAGGAACTGACCTGATTATTTTAAACATGCTCCAGTTGTGTCCTATCTCAAAAATACAAACCTTGACCCCACCGTCTTAGCTAATTTTAGACATATATCAAATTTGCCTTTTTAATTATGGAAAAAAGTCATTTTTATGCAACTGCAAGCATTTTTGAGCACCAACTAAATTTTTGGAAACATTTCAGTCTGGCTTTAGAACTCATCAGAGTATGAAAACTGCCCTGTTCAGAGTCCTAAATTACATCTAACTATCTACTGATACTGGCGACTCTGTGATTCTCATACTTGTAGATTTCACTGCAACGACTGATACGGTTAATCATTCCATTCTTATTACTCATTTGGAGCACTGCGTGGGAATGCAGGGCAACATTCTCAATTGGTTTAAATCATAGGTGACCAACAGGAGATTCTCGATTAGCACTGCAAATTTGAATTCTTCTTCAGCTCATCTTACCTGTGGAGTGCCGCAGGGCTCCATTCTTGCTCCAGTTTTATTTTCTCTTTACATGCTTCTATAGGTGCCATATTTAAGAGACACGGGGAGTCATTTCATTTCATTGTTACACTGACGATACCCAAATCTACTTGCCATTGAAACTAGGAGACCCACAAACTATTTAACCAATTTTGGATTGCCTAAACAATATAAACTTATGGCTTTCTTCCAACCATTTGCACTTAAATGAGAGTAAGACAGATTATTATATTTGGACCTGCACATACTAAATCAAATCCAAAATTTAACTTGGATCAATTTGCACTTCATATCAAACAGCATGTAAAAAATCTGGGCTTTTTACTGGACAGCGAGCTCAAACTTGATAAGCAGATTAATGCAGTTATTAGAGGAAGTTTCTTTCAACTCAGGCATCTAGCGAAGGTAAAGCCCTTCTTGTCTTTTAATAATTTTCAAATAGTGATCCATGTTTTTATCTCCTCGCATCTGGATTACTGTAATTTTCTTTACAACTAGTCCAGAATGCTGCTGCCAGACTTTTGAATGGTACACGGAAGCATGAACATGTTACTACGATTCCTGCCTCGCTTTACTGGTTACTGGTCGGCTACAGAGTTGACTTTAAAATACTTCTACTGGTTTATAAATCTTTGAACAGCTTAGCTCCTTCCTACCTCATGGAGCATTTATCTGCTCATAATCCATCCAGAGCTCCTAGATCATCTGACCAAGCATTGCTATCGGTTCCTAGATCTATATTGAAGAATAGAGGTGATCGTTTTGCCATAGCTGGCCCTAAGCTTTGGAATAGTCAACCTCTACACATTAGACCTAACTGTTTTTAAATAATTTCTCTCTGCCTTTTGACCATTCATAATGACACTCCTTAAACTTGTTATATGTTTTCATCTTTATTCTTCTTTTATTGTTATTATTTTTATTTTCTTACTATACTATTGTTATTACAAGCATTTCTACTTTAGGGGATTTATTTACTGCTGCGAAGCACTTTGGTCAACTTATGTTGTTTTTAATGGTGCTATACAAATAAATATGACATTGCCATTGCCATTGCCATTAATCATGGCTGACTGGAAATGTTGCATTTTTACAATGACATCTTTAACTGAGAAAGATTGTTTTGCGTGATGCTGCATCTACCCCACTAGGTGTCAGTGCAACATAAAGACAATTTTTTCTGAGTGCACCTTTAATGCAAATATGTTTTATTATTGATTGTGAATACTGTGGAGGGTTGAAATTAGGAGGTGGTACACTGACCCGAGCAAAGTCTAGGAATCTGTAGAGAAAGCGTCGACTCAAGGTGGTGATTCGGGAGAAAACTGACCTCCATATGACATAATTGGCAACCGTCCTGGGGCGAGAATGAAAAAACAGAACATAAAAACAGTTATAAATAGATAAACAAGTTATTTTTGTAAAACTATGAAGTATTTATAATGTTATTTGTTTTATGGTTGTCAAATTATACAGAAATTCTGGAAACAGTTCACATCTCTTGTCTGAGAAATATAATTTTGTATAACATTTATATACGCCTAGAATTATTTGACTGTGTAAAGAATCTGCCTTTAATTTATATTTGATTTATATATTATGGCCCATTCTCTTATGGCCCTGGTTGTGTTAAATAATAAAAGCAGGTAGCAGGTACAACTAACTGAATTACAAGGTAATTGTGAGTCTGTTATTGACCAGAGCAGGTAAGAAAACATTTATAGAACAGAGAGGATATGTCCAGAACACACAAATACGGCAACACACACATATTAACACTGTCCAGGCAAGCAGAAGTAGATGATTAATTGGGGTATGGTTGTCTGGGTACCTGGTTTCTGTGGCATTGATGAGTTTGAAGAGGTCTTTCAAGTACTGAGGAGCACGTACAATCACCTGCTCTGAAGAGGAGATTTTCATTTCTGGGTACAGGTCAGTGTTAATCACTGCTCTGACAAAGCCCAGCCAGTTAAACTGAAGACAGGGAAAGAAAATGAATTACAGAGAGATGATCACATGGCCTAATAAAAGTGGTAAGAAGTGTATGCATTAATATGACAAAGCCTGTTGCAATAAAGTGATAGTTCACCCAAACATGCAAATTCTGTCATTTTTTACTCTCATTTTGTTCAAAACCCATTTGACTTACATTTTTAGTGGAACAAAAACATTTATTTACATTTATGCACTTGGAAGACGCTTTTATCCACAGCGAATTACAGAACTCTTAATACAGGGACAATCCCCCCAGAGCAACCTGGAGTTAAGTGCCTTGTTCAAGAACACAATGGTGGTGACTGTGGGGATCGAAGCAACAACCTTCTACTTAACAGTTTAGTGCTTTAGCCCACTACACCACCACTACTCCGTCAAGGGACACATGTAAAAGGGACATGTTAGGCAAAATGTTGGGAACCTACAGCCTCTGTCAACTTTTACTTTCATTGCATCTTTTTATTCAATACAATGAAAGTGAATGGTGACTGAACCTGTCATTCTGCCTAACATCTCTTTTTCATGCAAACAGAAAGTCATAGTGGTCTTGAATAACATAAAGAATTCTCACTTTGGATGAACCATCCATTTTTATAACTGTATTTTTATGAACAAATAATGTGCTTACTTCCGGAATATAGCGCTGCAGTTTGGACAAACTGTATTTGGTGTACATGTTTTCACTGGTGCGGTTTTCTAAGGGAATCACTATCTAAACACACACACACACACACTCCATTGAAACATCAATTGCCCGGACAGCATTATTTTTTTCTTCAATGACAATAATTTGAAGGAATTTGGTCACTGCATGTTGAGTTTTTCAGTGTTTAGCCACGTACCTGTGCAAGTTTTATTTCAAAATCAAGTACTTGTTTCATCTGTGCTTCAGCTGCCTGCTCATTGGCTCCCAGCATGACAGAAATATCCACCATCAACCTCAAAAGTGCCTCTCGATACTGCAGGGAAAATCACAGAGAGAGACAAAGGTTCTAGTGGTTTAACAAGGGCTGTGTGTGACTGCAGATCATAATAAGTGTTGGGCAAGTTACTCTAAGAAGTAATTAATTACTAACTACTAATTACATCTTCTACAGTGTAATTAGATTACTGTACTAATTCCTCTGTCTGAAAAGTAACTGCATTGCTTATTACTACTTACTTTCTAAAACCCTTATCAACTTCGACCAAATGGAAAAATACAAGGATAGACATGAAACCGTTCTTTTAATTCTTTCAAATAAATCATATAAAATCAAATAAATTATTAATGAACTTGCCAAAGAATTTAAGGGGGCAGCGTTAAATTAGAAAACACATATTTTAACATTAGACGTTAAATTTAGATTTTAAATGCACTATTGTTTTATATAGAATTGTTCTATAGTCTTCACAGTATTTAACGCAATTACATCAGAAGTAACTGTAATTAAATTACTGAAGAATTAAGAGTAATCCCTTTACTTTCTTCAGTGAAAAAGTCATTTACAGTAATTAATTACATAGTAATGCACTGCACCCAACACTGCTCATAATGTACAGTACAGTATATGCTAACAAATATGTTTACCATTTGAGCCTCAGCTGTGTTAGTGATGTAGTCCTCTCTGGATGTCAGCGACAAAGAGGCCTGATCCAACTAGTATAAAATAGAGTATAACAAATAATTCCCAGAAAAGTTCAAATCATTTATCACATTTATTAAAGCATGCTGTCATTAGTCAGACTAACTTACATATCTGTGTCTTAAGACCTAGTGAGTAGACTCACTATTTACTGCCACCTTGGACAGCTGTCTACATTAACAGATTTCTACCATAAATGGAACCTTATAAGTGACTGATTTGAGTGTCACCTTGATGATGTACTGATTTGAGTTCTTGTCATCATAAGAAACAAAGAGGCGTATGAGGACGGACTTGCTGTGCTGGTTGCGTATCTCAGCCAATGTCTTCAGCAGGTCAAACTGAGACTCCTCCCACTGCGAGGAAGAACCCAACGCCTCCCCTAGAACCGGCCAGCGGAATTCCTTCTGCTTTAGATTCTTTAGCAGAGGCTTTGCGTCTAGGATCTCCAGGGCAGCTGCCATGATAGAGGGAGCAAAGGGGAGATAAAGAAGTAGAGGAGGTTATAGTGAAATCAGATGACTAGCTATCAGTTAATTTAAAAAAGACTAGTATGAAACGGTAAAGAGGTCTTCAGTTCTTACTTTCATTCATGCAGGAAATGTAGAGGACTTTGGCCTTCTTCACTGCCTCAATGTCTTTATCTCCAATGGGCTGCTCTAACAACTCTGTGGCACAAAGATTCCACATTAAAGAAATAGTTCACCTAAAAAGGAACATTCTGTCATAATTTGCTCACTCTCAGGTTTTTCCAAACCTGTTTTATTTGCTTTCTCCTGTGGAATTCGAAAGGAGATATTTTGCAGAATTTCCTGAATGATCTTTACCACACTGTAAAAGCGAATAAGGACATGGCTGTCAAGAACAATATACGCATCATTATAAGTCCTCATTCACTATATTCTTCTGATGCCATACGATAGCATTATGTGATGAACAAGCTAAAATTGAAATAGCTATTTGCTAAAAATCCTTCCCTCTGCCATAGCTTTCCAATTGAATTTGCATTCATTCAAATATGCCACATCAAGACACAAAGCATCAGATGCATTACGTTTTGATGCAAAAATTTGAATGCATGTGAAATCGAATTATATTTTTGGTGGTCAACCTCATTCTGCAAAATAACTAATTTGGTGTTCCACGGAAGATATAAACTTGTATGGGTTTAGAACAACATGAAATTAATAAATTATTACAGAATTTCCATTTTTGGTTGAACCATTGCTCATTAGAAGTGCACAGGTATTTATTTCCGAATCACGTGGATCAGCGCACCTCTCAGCTTGAGGTCCACATTCTGCCGGAGCCATGGGTAAATCCCATAGCTAGAAGAATCCTCTGGAATAGGGTTTTCACGGAGCCAGCCTCCGCATGCATACTGGAAGAAGTCATCACATGGTTTTACAGACTGGTCCATCTTACTAAGAATAGAGCCGGCTAAAGCAGACATAAACACAATCATCATGAAGGTCATCTCAAACTCTACATAAGACACAATAACAGCTTCTCAACTCTCTTTCTTAAAGGACAGTTTGCCTAGGTTTTCTGAATGACAATGACAGTGAGCTTTTATGTGCAAGGTAAGTGTGAGTGAGTTCAGGAAGAATGACTTGAGAAGTTTTACCTGCTTCAATACAGTGTGGGGTAAGGCAATATTCTTCATTTCTTGTTTTTTGTGACACTACAAGGGAAGAGAAAGATAACTCTGTCAAGGGGGCGCTCCGGATCACTAGCCAACTATGGCCTGAAATGGCCGCCACACACACGCATGCGCGCACGCACGCACGCACACACACACGCACACACACACACACATTTGCTCAGCTATCTAAATGAGGACATCCTGTACCATAGACTTCTATTTTTTTTTTTTTTAAGCTGACAATAATTACTATAAACTTACCCTAACACACACACCCTTAACCTAACCGAAAACCTTTTGCATATTGGATTATTTAATTTATTTATGGATCATTGTTCTAAAGAGGACATCCCAAAATGTCACCAGAGGGAGGTTTTGTCCAATTTCGCTCACTTCTGGGAGCAAATTTGTCCCCAAATTATAGCACACACAATGTTCCCATTGTGCTCAGGATCCAGCTGTCCAGGTCTGGAAAACACTGGGAAAAAAAAACGTAGCACTTGCTTTACTACACACATACAAAACAAACAAGCATTAAAGGGACAGTTTCTAGATAGATGATTCTGTCATCATCAACTCACCATTATGTTGATACTAACCTATATGTTTTGTGTCATAATAGCACCAGAAAAGATTTTCTAGTTGTAAATATTCAGTGAACAATGACTTGAATTTCAGTCTGTTTCTCACACAAAGTTCTCTCTAATGGATTCAGAAGACGTGGAATATAGCACTTGTTGTATGGACTACTTTTATATTGCATTTTTGTTGCTTGAAAGACACCACCATTGTATTGAAATAAGCGGCTTGGATTTTCTGAAAAATATCTTTTTGCGAAAGATCTTAATGTCAAAGTTGTTTCATTATAGTAACAATTTTGTGTTCCACTGAAAAAAGTAATACCTGTTTTGAAAGAAATGAGGATGAGTAAATGATGACAGGACTTAAATTTTTGGGTGAACTATTTCTTTATAGCTGCAAACATTCAATTACAATATACTGTACTCTGCAAAGTGACAATTGTTTTCCTGCATTAGCTCAGTTTGCTGCACAGTACATGTTCGTAATATCCATTTTACACAATATAAACTACAGGTCAGTGAAGCTGTGTGAATTTGATTAAGTGTGAGTCTGTTGTTGTAAATGATGGACAAAATGGCATTCCAGAGTGGTGGGGCCCCTCTCTAACATATGGAAGAAAAGTTGCTCCATTTTGACTGGATCAGGGTGAACCAACTCAATCAAATGCCAAAAACCCATCTGATTAAGCTTCTCGTAAAACTACAAAACACCTCTGACAGAGCAAGAAAGAAGGCCCAGGATCCACCTCGCTATTGGAAGGGACTTCTCATAGGTCCACGGGTGGTTTCTTATTGCCAAAACTTTTGCCACATCTCAAAGAAATATTCAATTTTCAATACAAGTCAAGCTAAATCGACACCATTTGTGGCATAATGTTGATTACCACAATAGTTTACCAAAAATAGTTTCAACTTGTCCCCAAAAATCTGGGTTACAGTGAGCCAATGCAAGTGAATGGGGGCCAATCTGTCAAGACAAAAAATACAACAAATATAGACACAAGACATAAAACATATGCTTGGAACATAATTTTGGTGTGATAAAATTGCAGCCAATTTTTCAACTTCTTTGCCACGATGATATATAATGCCAACAAACCCTAAAACAACTGTAAATGACTATTTAAACAACTCTACAGCTCAAATAATTCAGTTTTAACTATTTTAACATAAGATATAATTTGTGCTTTTAAAAAAATTATAAGCTTTACATTTCTGCCTTAAAACCCACCAAATATTCACTTCCATTGTGTGTCTCACTGTAGCCTCCATTTTTTATTTTGAACAGCACGACTAAGCTCTTACGAGTAAAACTTCACTTAAACATCTCAGCATCAACAGACAACTGTCTGAACCTTTTAGCAATGAAGCAATCTACAAATGACCCTGTATTAACAGGCATTACCTAGTCCTCACAGATCCTTTAAAATTGCAGCTCACTCTACAAAGGAACCTGTGACATCTTTATCACCAGCTGCAAACCCAGATTTCATGGACTCTCCTGGTACTTTGTGGCTATGACCAGTGGTGGATTTAGGCATGGGCAGTTGCCCAGGGCGGCATTACCCCCCCAAACAAAATGTATATGCATTTACCACAGACTACAAATGGATTTCTTATAAGATACAATATAATTCTCTTTTATTGGTTTATTCAACTCAAAAGCATTACATTTATATCCATTCTTTTTAATTCAATTTATAGCTTTCATGGATCGAGTATTCCCTTATCTGGTTTATAGGTATTACTCATAAGTACCTGAACAGATGTTTAAACACAGAAGGGCAGACAGAAACAGCACGGTGACGAATCAAAGTTTTTATAAAAAATATTGATCCACAAAAAATAGGGGAAGGTAAAACAAAGGTAAATCCAATTAGTATAATACCAAAATATAAAAAGGTAAGAGTAAATCCAACAGGGCACGAGAGCAAAGGTAAGAGAATCACTCCAGAAATAAGGCAGGGAACATTTAAACACCAAGAGAAAAAACAGAGAACTGAGGCAACTTAAATACACAATGGGTAACAAGACACAGGTGAGGCACATGACACAATTAGCAAAATGGCAGGAATAAAGGGGATAAAAAAGGAACCGAAAAAGGCACACTGAGGCCATCTAGTGGCCAAAACAATAATTCAAACGTTGACAAAATGAGAATAGTTACATTCAAAAAGTGTTAAAATTACTGCAGAGACGTTGCAGATTTTTACGGAAGCTAAAAGAGGCCTTGCGTTATTATTTTTTCCTGTCTCGTTTTCTCGTGATCTCGACATAACTATAAGGTTGTTTTCTCGTGATCACGACTTAACTAAGGTTGTTTTCTCGTGATCACGACATAACTAAGGTTGTTTTCTCGTGATCACGACTTAATTTTCTCGTGATCACGACATAACAAAAAGTTGTTTTCTCGTGATCACGACTTAATTTTCTCGTGATCACGACATAACAAAAAGTTGTTTTCTCGTGATCACGACTTAATTTTCTCGTGATCTCGACATAACAAAAAGCTGTTTTCTCGTGATCACGACTTAATTTATGTCGAGATCTCGACAAAAAAAAAAGTTGTTTTCAATAAGGATATCTGGTTGTCATTGACAACTTCCAGATTAGTGTCAGACACCTTAGAAGAAGACTATCACGTCTACAACTTTGTCGTAGACAATAAAGTGACCCTGAACGTTTGGTCAATTTCATTGCAAGCCAACTCGATGGACCGGGACGTCTGCATGACTGCGGTCAAGCCAGCCGCGATTTAGATCCGAGTGCGCGCATATTGCAGTTCTTGACACCTGTTGAGTGCAGAAGAAAGCGAGTCTTGCTATATTGATGAAAACGCGTTTATTAAGTGTTTGTGATGTGCTGCCTGGCGTTTAGTAATATGTTTGATTTAGCCTATGTGAAAGGTGCCTAACTTTACATTTATATATAATAAATTGTACTTTTCTGCCAAGGATCTCTCATTGTCCTTCATACCTTGTAGGTCAATTAAAAACTGTATAGAAAATTAAAGGGAAAAACAACTTTTTGTTATGTCGAGATCACGAGAAAACAACTTTTTGTTATGTCGAGATAACGAGAAAATTAAGTCGTGATCACGAGAAAACAACTTTTTGTTATGTCGTGATCACGAGAAAATTAAGTCGTGATCACGAGAAAACAACTTTTTGTTATGTCGTGATCACGAGAAAATTAAGTCGTGATCACGAGAAAACAACTTTTTGTTATGTCGAGATCACGAGAAAATTAAGTCGTTATCACGAGAAAACAACCTTAGTTATGTCGAGATCACGAGAAAACGAGACAGAAAAAAAAAAATAACGCAAGGCCTCTTTTAGCTTCCATAGATTTTTGTCATTTGTTTAATTTAATATTTAGTTTTTTTATTTGGAAAAAATGTATCCATATAAATAATGCGATCTAAAGTGTATTGAACAGTAGTGAAACACTTTCTTAAAATGTATTACATTCATATGAGCAGACACAGAGCAGCAACAGAAATAAAAATAAACCTTGTGTAAATTGTCATGCGAACATTTAGCTTTATGCTAAGCTAAAATGGCTATAAATAGCATTAGCAGAAAGCTAAATGTACACATTGTTGCCAGGCATATTTTTTTATTAAGAAAATGCACGTTAGATCATATTTTTTCCGCTCGAGTAAGACCTTTGATATTAGGGAAAACATTTTTATTCCTGATGAGAATTTTTGCATTGTTTTCCTGTAAAAATATTTAAAAAAAAACAACAAAAAAAAAAACATTAAAACAAGATTAGTTTGCTTTATCTTGTTTTAGAAGCAACACTGCATAAGTTATTTATTTTTTTCAGAGAATGTATTTCTAACATGCATATTTTGTCTTACTGTACAGACAGATTTTTTTACAGTCAAAACAAGTATAAAAACCTACCAGTGCTGAAGAAGTAATCCAAAGTATTTAGATTATGTTACAGACTTTGAGTAATCTAATGGAATATGTTACATGACATTTTAGAGCATGTAATCTGTAATCTGTAGTGGAATACATTTTAAAAGTAACCATCCGAACCCTGTTAGTACCGCATATTCATTCATTATTAACAATCTAAGATGGCGCTGTGGATGCCGCCACGGTGTGGAACTCTTCAGTTCTTTTGCTGTTTTGTTTGTTTGTCTTGTGTTTATTAATGTCTATCAGTTTCACCAGAGATGAACTGTTAAATATTCGGCAGCAAACATCAGATAATTTTTTACAGGTATATGATTATTCTGACGATTTGTTGGACATTTTATTTGGAGGAGCTGCAGTGCTGTGCAAGTGCACTAAAAGACGCAGTTGAGGGCTTGAACTACGATCCTGTTTTGACTGCACTGATTGGAGTGTTTTTGAAGCTGCAGCCACTGACCTGGACGATCTCACAGATACTGTGACATCAAATATCATTTTCTGTGAGGACATGTGCATTCCTACTTGGACTTATTTAACATATAGCAATGACAAGCGATGGTTTACAGCAAAACTCAGGCAGATTTGTCAAGCCAAAGAGGATGCTTACAGAAGTGGGGATAAAATCTTGTATGATCAGGCCAAAAACACACTGAGAAAGGAGATTAGAGATTAGAGACTTGAAAACTGGAAAACAAGTTTTCAGCTAACGACCCTGCATCAGTGTGGAGTGGCCTGAAAGACATTACCAGCTACAAGACACCATCCCCCAACACTGTAGGGAATTAACACCCCAAGGGATGTGTGCTCTCCCCACGACTCTTCTCCCTGTACACAAACGACTGCACAGCCAAGGACCCCTCTGTCAAGCTCCTGAAGTTTGCAGACGACATTAAAGTCATCTGCCTCATCCAAGATGATGACGAGTCTGACAAGGGAGGTTGAATGGCTGGCTCACTGAAGCTGAACACGCTCAAAACAGTGGAGATGATTTCGGACATTAGGAGGAACACCACTGCATCGACCCCGCTCACCATTCTAAACAGCACTGTGGCAGCAGTGGAGTCATTCAGGTTCCTAGGCACTACCATCTCACTTCGCCAGCTGAAGAAGTTCAATCTGCCACAGGTGCTGCTGATCCAGTTCTACTCAACAGTCATTGAGTCTATCCTCTGCACTTCTAGAATTGTCTGGTTTGGTTCAGCTACCAAGACTTCAAAGGATAGTCTGGACTGCTGAACAGATTATTAGATCTCACCTTCCCACCCTCCAAGAACTGCACACCTCCAGTGTGAGGAAAAGGGCTGGAAAAATCACTTTAGACCCCATTCACCCAGCACACTACCTTTTTGAACTGTTGCCCTCTGGCTGGCGCTACAGAGCAATGAACACCAGAACAGTCAGGCACAACAACAGTTTCTTCCTCAGGCCATTCACCATATGAACAGTTAAAACTGCCCCAATACTCTCCATTGTGGCAATACAATCATGTGCATATTCAACTATTATATATCCTAACTCTTCTGCACAATACATGAAATCACCTTCACATAACTGTATTTGAATATAACATATTTGAAAAACAATATTATTTCCCCTACTGTAGTTTCCTCTATATAACATTTATATGTTGTATCTTATTTTTATTATTATTTCACTGTTTAAGTATATATGTTTATATGTATATTTCAAATGTTTGATGTAAATGTTGTATATCTTTTTTTTAATATTCTCTTTGCACTGGAAGCTTCTGTCACCATGACAAATTCTTTGTGTGTGTAAGGATACTTGGCAATAAAGCTCATTCTGATTGTGATTCTGATTATTAGCATTCAGTAGTGATGTTTACTCTTGCATATCTTGTGTTAATACAATTAATTTTATTCTAATTGTGTCTTACTTGTGTTGGTAATCAGAGGCTCTATTAGTTATCAAGAATCTCACAAATCCTTCAGATAAGTCAGATGACAAACTCCCTCTAAAATGACATATTTTCTAATTCACTGAACTATCCTCTCGGCTTGTTCATATACTGTTTTGTTTATAATTAAGGTGAAATTCCTTAGCTGGTGCCCCAAAGTAAACCGAAGGAGGGGCCATCTGCCACTCACACACACAAACCTAAGTGATGTGTGATCAAAAATCACTGTGTTTGAAGATCACTACACAGCACAAAACTTTGTGTGTTTGTGTTGCCTGTGTTTTGAAATGGGATAATTAAGCATTCCTTTTAGATGCCTGTATTTATGGTTCAGTTCACAAGTGGACAGCAGAAGACCACAGCAGGATCCAGCACCCGGCCCAGTGGGACTGAGCCTCATTAGTCCCAGAACCAGCAGATGTGTGTGTGACTGAATTATGTACAGACAGAAATGTGCATAATTACACTCTCGTCTCACCACAAATATGCAGGCAGCCAACTGAGAACAATAAGAACATCATTTATTTATTGTCTCAACTGCATACAACACCAAAAAAAAAAAAAAAAACTGAACCCTCCTAAATCCCAAAACACTTCCACACACTCATACAGAATTCACAAGACCAACAGCTCATGATGATTCATGTTCCATGAGAGTCGTGCTCATTCATATCCTTTTCTTTACTTCTTTGATTGTCTCTAAATAAAGAGTAGAATTTACAAAAAACAAAATTATGTCATCATTTACTCATCCTCATGTCCTTGTACAAAGCTATTGTATGGTTTCAGAAGACTTGGAATATTGTTCACAAGTTGAACAGACTATTTTTATGGTACTTTTTGGAGTTTTACATACAGCCACTAGTCACGATATCCTTCAATTGTATAGCAAAGAGCAGCATAAAAATTCTTCACAACATCAACTTTTGTGTTCCATGGAAGAAAGAAAATGATCACATTTTATTTTTTGGTGAATTATCCCTCTAAACACACTTTCAGTTCCAAACTTACACATTCCCAAACTGACACAGAAGTGTGTGATCATAGTCCTCTTGCCTCAAAATTTTAAAGACACATATACCATATTCTTCCTAACCAGGACTCTTACTTAGACCAGCCCTGTGCTAATTACAGCCTTCAAAAACACGCTACGCGTGTAACAGAATACATGCCTAAAATAATCTCACACACAAACACAAATCTAAACACAGTTCAAATGACAGAACATAGCAGACAGAATCCTACCACTTCTTTATCAATCAATCTATCAATCTATCTATCTATTTCAAGAGTCTGTCTGTCTGTCCGTCCATCCTTCTATCTAATTTTCATAGCAAAAGGTTTAAAGTCAGGTAAAAATGTATTTCACACAGACAGACAGACAGACAGACAGATAGATAGATAGATAGATAGATAGATAGATAGATAGATAGATAGATAGATAGATAGATAGATAGATAGATAGATAGATAGATAGATAGATAGATAGATAGATAGATAACTTTACTGCTAATAGTAAAGTAGGTGAATTCAATGTGTGCTTACTTACCCGTGATGACAGCTATCAATAGTGCGAGACAGATGCAAACACACACTGCCAGGCTGACTTTCAGGAGAGCATTGGGGCCCGCGCTTGGTTTGGTTCCTCCTCTCCCCAGCCTCTCCATTTCCATTCTGCCACTAAACGGAGTGTGTTCTCTCGCTTTCTATCCCTCTCTCTACTCCTCTCTCCCCTGTTGACTGTGCACTGTTTTCACCCCCGTCTGGCCTGAAGAACTGCACTTTAGGTCCTGATAAAGATTAGTGTCCTATCTGTGGACCCTGTGGATTGCTGTGGGACCATGCAGAGGTGATCTCAACTCACAGGCCTCAGATCAGCAGCAGATACACTCTATGGAGATCAACAGCTCAATGCAAGTCATAACGAACCAAAGTCTTGCTCTACTTGATAAAGAGAGTCCCAGACTATGAGAGAGGATGGCAGAGAGAAAAATAGGCAAGGAGGGAGGGGAAAGACAGAGAAAAAGTGTGTGTGTGTGTGTGTGTGTGTGAAAGAGAGAGAGAGAGAGAGAGAGAGAGAGAGAGAGAGAGAGAGAGAGAGAGAGAGAGAGAGAGAGGAATACCAAGAGTAGGAGGAATGGCCCTCCATACAGCCAACTGGAGCACCTTTCAAACAACCCTAATTATATAGCTTCCTGAAGGAAGGGCGGGATGATTCTACCAGTATGTGTGTGGATCTACTGAGATATAGTCTGTATTTATGCTGCAGGTGTGTGTTTGATTCTACACACCTGCCCACTCAGCACTAAGTTTGAGAAATGAGCCCAATGATTAAATGTAGACACTTCCCTATATATTCCCTGAATGTCAGATCACAAATCATAAAATAGAATGAGGAACATACACTATGTAATTATGAGATGCATCTGTGCAAGGAACACAAACTTATATAGACACAAATTTTCCTAGACAATGTATATGAGGGTTTGTTTCTGATGTTTGCATACTGTCTAATATACACTTACTGAGCAGTACCTGGATGGGAGATCTAGTCAGTACCTGGATGGGAGATCTTCTGGGGGGAACTCATCCAGGTGGATGCTGCAAATTGGTGGAAGTTAAGGAGAGTCCCCTTTCACTGTGTAAAACTATTTGAGTGTAGTCTTAGAAATGTACTTTATAAATATAACATTCATTAATTTATTTGTTCACTCAAAAACAAACAAAAAAAAAAGCCATTGAGTGGCAGTTCTGCGGATGGAAAAGACTTGTTGATGAGAGAGGGATACGGAGAATGGCCAGACTGGTTCAAGCTGACAGAAAGACTGCACCTTTTGGTTAAGATTAGTGAGCAGTTTAGTGAGCAGAATAGCATCTCAGAATGCACAACACACCAAACCTTGAGGTTGATGGTTTATGACAGCAGAAGACCACGTCGGGAAGTTTATTAGGACCATATCTTTATCAATCAGTAGTTTAAGTGCTTAAATTGCTTGTAAATAAACCACATTTACTGGTAAAATCAAAAGATTGTCTTTTAAATATAAACTTTTGAAGAATTGATTTGGTAATGTGTGCTTTCCACATAACTACCAAACAATCCCAAAACTCATGACAATATTACCATGTTTTTTTTGGACAAGGAACAGTACCATGGTATTCTCTAAAGTCCTATGTAAATAGTACATGGAAATTCATATCATTTAGTGCCATGGTTTATTTAGCATTGCCATCTGATGCCATCACCGTACCATGGCACTGACACAGTATTTTTATTGTAATATTTTTGTAAAGGTGTCCTGCTAAATACAAAAGTACAAAACAGATCTACTATATTTTGTAATAATTTTAAAGCAGCATTTTAGTGTTTAAGACCTTAATTTCCAGTGTTGGAAATGGGTTTAAAGGAATAGTATGGGTTTAATACAAGTCAAGCTCAATCAACAGAATTTGTGGCATAATGCTGATACCACAAAAATGAATTTCGACTCATCCTTCCATTACTTTTTAAAAAAAGCAAATATCTGGGTTATAGTGAGGCACAATGGAAGTGATTGGGGCTAATCTGTACACATTATAATACTCAACTGTTTCAAAAGTGTAGCCACAAGACATAAACAATATGCATGTTAACATGATTTTAGTTTGATCAAATTGCTTAAAACCGTTTTCTGTGTATTATTATTAAATTGTATTCAATTTAACAATGCAGTAACCCCGTAAAAAACATAATTTAAACGTTTACTGATCAAATAATACACAAGTTTTAACATACAAATTAATGGATAGTGCTTAATAATAGTGCTTTTTCTGTATAAAAACATAAGATTCAAATTTCTGCCTTTAAACCCTACACATGCCACTAACCATAATTTTTGCTTTTTTAAAGAAAAGAAGGGTCGAGTCAAAATTGTTGTATTGAACCAGGAATATTCCTTTGGTTATTGTTTTCAGTTTGAGTGAACGGGGCTTGGGATGCACAAAATCGTATGAACTATGTGTGACTTCTACAAATTTGCCCCATAGAATTAAACTTACAGTATCTTCTGTTAAAACATATAAGAACATGCTGAGGAGTAGATGACATGTCTATTGGTTTGTATAGTTAGGAAAGTTCACAGAATGAGAAAAAGGAACAAGGAGCATTTGTTCAGAGGATGCGCTCACTAAATTTAAAGAATGAGCATGTCACATGGGAAGTAAAACATGATTGCAACAGCAATTAATAATTAAAAAAACCCACCTTTATTTTTACTTCACTATATAGCCTACATTGCGTAATCATGGGTTAGTCTTGGGTTTAGAATTTTACACATTATATAAGGAGCATAATATATAAACAATGTGTACATAGAATTTCAAGATGATAGTCTGATCTGTTTTGGCCACCCTTTGCAGAGCTTTGCCGTTGAGGGCTGTTCGCGTACCGATGCTCACCACAGTGCAGCTGTACAACGATTTGAGAATCGTCTGGGACTCTGGGACACATCCTGAAGTTCCTTAACTACTGATGTAGATGAGGTACAAACCATGTGAAGTCTTCATTGATACAGTATGTAGATAGAGGAAGTTGTTTAACCAGGCATTCGGTTTCCGGTCCGGTCACCTGTAGTCCACCACTAACTGCTTTGACATAGAGTGAGAGATTTCCTAGCACCAGGTTTGTCAGGATGCACTTTTTTTTTGGTGTCTTTGTATAAAACACTTATCTTACAGAGGAAGAGCACAGTCATAAGGTTTAATTTTCCTGAGTACTTCCCAACTAATTCAAATCTGTTTGTCAGAGTTTAAACAAGTGGCAAATGGATCACAGAACCAACAACCTGTTTTGTCATGTCCAACCATAAAAACTCAAAATAAATAACATATGAGCTTTGGATCACATGTTTGGAACTAAAAGCTATCTATTAACATTCCCATTCATCTCAATGGCAGTTGCTCTGCTGGAGCAGGACCCCACTGAACTTTTTGATTTGACATCTACCATCTTTGCTCATGAGTGCTTGGTTCTGCAGTAAGGTTGCCAAACTTTATCACACAAATACAGGATGCTTAGGCATTTTATCATGGATCGAGGATACAAAGCCTTTAATACGACAATATTTTGCCGTTTGACCGGGGTCACGAGTGTCTCATTGCTAAAATATGGTACAATAGCTGTCCCATACAGGATGTTTTTTTGTACAGGATGTAATTTCAGGGACAGTTCACTTGACAACACTGTTCTGCAGCCAGGACATTTAACCTCCTGACACCCCTGCATGACTACTATGTGCTTTTTCCATTCTCTCTTTTGATTTGTAACTAGTAGCCCCGAATAAACATGCAAAAAAGTATACTACATTTGTATTTTTTGTTTTAATGTACGTGTATGCATTTCTTTTTTTTTGAAAATGTATGACCACATATGTGTACAGTGGGACTAAGTTGTGAATTTTTAAATAATACCAAGCTATAGAAGGTCGATTTTTTTTTTAATCAAATTGTTTATTGTTTCCAGGTGAGTTGGTAATTCGTGTTTTTGAGACATTACAGACATTACATCTGATATTAGCATAATTAATTCTGATTCAAAGTAATGGCCAGTATCATCCAATCGCTGCCAAGTTGTAAATATAAAATTATACATTATCAATTCTGAATCTATGTACTGATTATCATTGTACCATGTCTGCCAAACAGGTTAAGTGGTCCAAACATCATCTGCAGCCTGAAACTGAACTTTAAATGGGAAGTTTGGATTAAATGAGAGAGCTATATGATGCTCTCATGCTCTTTATTTCATTACTGCAATGTTGCTCGGAACTGCACACAAGAATTTCACCTGCTGTTGCACTCGTGTACACAGTAGTGTGACAATAAAGTGATTTGATTTGATTTGATTTAGAGAATGACTTATTATCCAGTGTGCTGTCTGCCTGCAATGGTCTCAGAATGGTTTGAAAACCCCCTTATTTTCATCCGAACTCCACAAAAAGCTTCTGAAAGAAACGTTTTCCAGTTTTTGGATGAACCCATTGATTCTCAATGTGATGATTCACAGTAAATAAGATTTTTTCACAGATTTTTTAAACTGAAACTATGCATACAGTCCACAAATGTGGTCATTGTCTTTAACAGCGTGCCGTTTCGCAATAAATCGCTCATTTTAAAAATGCCATATCGGGTGAAAACAGGTATAACCACCACCACTATTAGCAGTATGCAGCTATATATAGGCCTATCTGAAATAGGGGAGGGGCCCACCAACTATTTACTCAATGCTGCTATTTAGGTTTTCCAGTGGGTTGTCACAAACACTAGAGATAAGGAATCTTGTTTTTATATATTTATGTGAATTATGGTTTTGTGTAACTCAGATGAAATAAACAGAACAGTGCACGTACATGTAGAAAAAATAGAAATGAAACAGTATGGTCAAAAACAACAATATACCAAAAGATGGTCTGTAAAGTAACCAATAGAGAAAAAATGGCAATGGCAATAAACATAAACAGAACTTATCAGATCGTATCTGAGTGATTCATTAGACAAACATGGAATGCTTAACATGAACTTCTGATATAGTCAATGTTAAGCAAATGTCCAAATCCCTTCGATGATGAAGAGGTAAATCCACTCATACAAAAGTCACCCTTCAAGTGCTTTTCAAATACTCCAAAATAACAAGATAGTTCACATAGGTAAATCCTTGGTGATTTCAGTGAAACAATCCATTGGAGAGAAAACATTTGATTTTCACATATGTGTTGTCTTTGCAACCATATATAAAAATTCAGGATGAACAAACAAAAAAAACAAGAAATAAAGAGTCCATGTGATTGACCTGGAAACCAAAGTTTCTCAATCAGGACTCCTTTGGAGTTTAGTTTGACACGTAAGGACAATCCCATGCTTCCAAACAAACTCACTTCTTCTATCAAACATCTCAGCTTTTATACCGGGGATTTTATCGCTCAAGCGCCCCCTGGTGACTGAATATGATACAAATACAGACTGTGACAGCTAAGACTGATACACAGGTTTTAATGTAAAAACTTAATTAGGTTTCTTACCAGATGTATATTTGTTGCCATTTTCCAAAACACAAACTCCTCTGTGATCGACGGCATATTGTTTGATTACATGACTCTGTGCGTTTAACCCTTTACTGACAGACCAAAGACTCTTGAACTGAGATCAGTCGGTTTAAATAAAATATAATTATGCAAATAGTGAAGACAAAACATAATGTCCATGGATGTGGACGTGGGGTCTCCGGAGGTTAAGCCAATATCATGTGAATAATCACTCTGAAGCCACAAGAAAATTGTCATCGTAATGGTAATATGGCTAAAAGCACCACAAGGACGTGCTCAGTCACACTGCTTTCACTAGTGACTATCCTGTGCAGTGTCTCTAAAGGTGACAGACAAGTCCATTTCACACTTTGGTGGCACTAAAGCTACTTCACCAACCAGCACAAACACCAACTGAAGAAGTCGAACAATTACCTGACTGCAAAACCGTGTAATCAGCTTTGTTGATTACAACAGAAACTTTCTAGTTCTAACATGATGTTGTGGTTTTGTGTTAGTTATGTTTTTTTCAAAATCTTTGCTGGGACATTTGCTCTCTCTTTCAAACCAATGGCCAATCACAGAATGAGAATTATGTGAAACATGTCAACAAAGACATAAAAAGACATCTTATCACAAGTGACTCCCACTAATTGACATTTAAATTTCAAATGGCTTAACTTTCATGAATTACCCTGAAATAAAATAAATCTCTCAATGTCTTTGTATTTTCAGAAACATAAACACGCAAAGACATTTAACCTAGTTCAGAGGAAAGCATGTGTAAATTTGTTCATTATTCGAAAAATAACACATCCTATGGTTTTCTGTACACAAATACTAAATCACACATCATTTCACATAGACTGAAGGGGGAAGAGGACAGTTCTTGTGTTTGTGTGATGAAACGCTCACCTTATTTTTCCTGACAGATTGATATATAAAACACTTTCATGTAGACAGTCAATAGATAGAACATCAGTAAAAGACTTCCTGAACTGATAGTCACATTCTGTCATTCACCCTGAAGACTGAAAACCCTGATATCAGGATGTGCCTTATCGTAGTGTGTGGTTTGACTATCATTTGCAAAAAGAGGCCTTCCCTTTGCAAATAGAGGCATTAAATGAGTTCGATGACAGCTGCTGTGAAACAGCATGAATTCTTTTGACATAGCGCGAAGGCATCACCACTCCCCTGCTTTTATTCCCTTTGCTCAAAAATGTCACGTCTACTTTGTTTTGGTAAGTTATATTTACTCACAAAGCAATTTTGGTTTGAGAGGGGGCGAAAGCTTCTTTTTACAGACATCATTATCCCAGACTTTTCACAGACTTTTTTTCACAGACATATTATGAGGGGCGGTATCGTATCTCATTATGTTGTTAGTGAACAGGAGGCCATAGCCAGGAAGACCAACAACACGGAGAGAGAGGGTCACATTCTCAGCATGGGATGGTTACAGATAAAATCACAATTTTAAGCAAAGACAGAGAATGACACCCAGTCATTAGCTTAAACACTGGAGGTCGAGACATAGAAAATATGGAGACTGAAGGAGAAAAAGGAGTGTAAGCATGGAGAGGAAGGTTAAGGTAAGAGAATAAAGATAGCGCGGAAAAGGGTGCCTGACACATCTCAGGGCTCAACCACATGCTGTGGCGGCTCTGTTTACAGCATGGAGAGAAACAGCCTGACAGTGTGTCATTAGATAAGCACAGGCTGAGGCCCAAATACAAACACACACTCACAGTGTTCCTCAATTCATACAGATCTAAGAAATCATTTACAATTAAAGAATACATGTTTATTCACACTAATCCTTTACAAAAATGTATCATGGTAAATAAATACCACCAAAAATACCAAATTTACCACAATTACTGTTACTACAGGTAAACTTACATTTATTTTAACACATAATTTAATTTAAAAGCCAATGTAAATATTATTTATATCTAAAGTTAATTTAACACCCCCCCCCCCCCCCCCCCCCCATTAAGATTAACCACTTCAGTTTGATGCAAATTTGTCATACAATGCATAAATCTTAAAAGTAGACTGAAATATAGTATATACATTTAAGTAAGAATAACTGTATTAAGCATGACATTTTTGTAAGCGATATTATGGCTGAACTCATCATCATCCTGCCAAATGGCATATCCAAAGAACAATGGTGTCATTTGATTTTTCTAAACTAGTCATACACTGCTGAAATTTGTGGTGTCAGTGCCTGCTTTAACAGGACAACCCTTCAATTAAGAGGTTTATGGGAGAAACAAGTAGCTCTATCAATCATACAGTGTAGCTTTTGCTCTACTAAAGAAAAAACAAAGATTTGACAGCATGAGATTTTTGGTCGGTCAGTCAAACACACATCCAAAAACAAACTCTCTGAAAGCACTTATCATCACCTATACAGTATGTGGCTTCTACCAGCCCTAAAATAGTTGTCTAATGATATGTTTAATATGTTTTGTGCTTTGCTTTTCTGGGACAGACAAGTTACCTGAAATAGACACCTTTCCATTACACAAGCACCTGCAGGGACTGACATTTGTGTAACACTTTTGACAATTGTTTCAGTCTAAAAGAAGACTTTTAAGTTTTACTAAGAGGTGCCTGTGACTCGTTTAGTATAAGGCATATTCAACCTTGCAGTGGACAACAGCAAGATTCTCTAATGTTTTTCCTGTGGTGCCAATAAGATACATGCAGTACCAGTCAAAAATTTGGATAGTAAAGTCATCAAATTTATGAAATAACACAAATGGTTGTATGGGGATTATGCAGTGACAAAAAAAGGTTTCCATACCTATAAACTATAGACAGTAAACAGTGTATTTATTGTGTAACTACATGTTCACATTTGCTGCTACTGAGGTTGAGGTATGGGTAGGGTTAGGATTTATTTTAGGGTTAGGAGTAAGGTTAAAAATGTAACAACAGATGTAATTAAATGCAGGTTGGTCAACTGTAACTACAATGCAACAACATGCATGTACATAATAAGTACATTGTATCAAATGCTTAAATATAGTAGGCATAGACACCTAATACAAAGTGGTTCCAAAAAAATCTCTTTACAAAATGAATTTCAAGCATTTAAGCATAGGCCTACATATCAAAATGACTTTTAGATCATGACAAGGGTATAGCCAGGAAATTACTTTTGGGTGGGCCTTAATAAAACTGGATGGGCCAAATGTTTCATCCCAATTTTTTTCTCTCCAAATTTTACTTCGTAACAAAGTTGGAGCATTCAAACAGTTCTTTCACACTTTCAGAAAGCAGAATTTATGCATTTTTAACTATTTTATAAATATATATTTGAAGCAAAACAATTATCTGTAATATTCTGGGTGGGCCTGGGTCTAATAAGCCCACCCTTGGCTACACCAAAGGATCATGAATAACATACATGGTATAATAATGGTGCAAAATTTGTCAGGTACCAACCATACATTAACATTCTCAACATTTGAGATGCAAAAATGGTCACAGACCATATACTTTAATTGTCTCTTCAGCAACAGGTGTCTGAAACAGCAACTTAAAGCAGAAAATATAATTTTCCCCCAGTGGGTTAGTGGCAGAGAGATTTGTGGATTCTGAATGTTCATTTGTAGCCCTCCATTTTAATCATTGATGTGATGATATTTATACCATACCAATTTGCCAATACAAATATGAAGTAACATGATGTCTGTTTCTTTAGTCATTAAAAATAATGTGCAACTCATGAAATGTGGAGACAGGTGGCAAGACGCCATCAATATTTACAATTACATTGTTTAGTCTTGTGTTACCCTCGGTACGAGATGGGGCTGAGCGATTATCCCAAGGCCTACCTCGACTTATTTGAAAAGACAGACAAGGTGTGGAGATGGCCACCCAACAAATGGGTGGTCTGCCTGTTACCTTGGCTCTCTGAGGAAGTGCAGCTAGCAGCCCAGCAACTTCCTGCCACCGGCCTCCTCAACTAGAGACCTGAAGAAGTTTGCTTTCGTGCAACAGCTCCAGGATGCCTGTCGAAGATGGCTGCTGGCTGAGGAAACCCGCAGCACCGTGGATATCGCCGGCCTGGTGACACTGGAGTGGTTCATCTCTTAACTCCCTCGGGGATGACCGAGTGTGTCAGTGCCACTGCCCAGGCATCACTGGAAGAGGCTGTCCAGCTGGCAGATGACTACATGATAACGTTTCCATGAAGCAGTGAACCAGAGGCTCTCTATTCTCTCTCTGTCTCTCCTACCTCTCAAACCGTGTCTCACCCTCACCAAGACCAAAAAGAAGGTAAGACAGTTTCTGGGGCTGGCTGGGTACTACCTAAAGTTTGTGCCTAGTTAAGGTCACCAGCCCATTGACTGATCTTACTAGAAAGGGGGCCCTCGATCCGGTCCAGTGGACGGAGACGAGCCAACAAGCTTTCCTAAAAGTAAAGTCCATGCTTTGTGGGGGACCTCTTTTACATGCTCCTAACTTCTCTTTCCCCTTTATTTTGCAGACGGATGCATCCAACAGGGGTGGGTGGCAGTGATCTCGCTGGAGGTGGGAGGGGAGGAACAGCCGGTAGTGTTCATAAGTCACAAGCTCTCCTTGAGGGAGACAAATTGCAGTACAATCGAGGAGTGTCTTGCGATCGAGTGGTCTGTCCTCACCCTCTGCTACTACCTGCTGGGGTGGGCCTTCACCCTCTGCTAAGATCACGCCCCACTCCAATGGCTCCACCGCATGAAAGATACTACCACGCGGATCACCCGTTGAAACCTGGTACTTCAGCTGTTTAAATTCGAGGAGGGGTGGAGTAGGCAGGCCAGATGTTGCCCCAGCCTGAGTCAGGATGTGGGGGTATGTGAGGATGGGGGCATGGTTGTGTGTCTATCTGCGGTAGAGGGGTAAGGCTCATCACATGGGCTGTCATTATCATTAACACTTGTCATTAAATTGATGGCGGAGGGAGACCTGAAAAGGTAGAAAAGTGCATCAATACACACGTTGACTGTTTCCGCTGCTTCCTCCATTTTCCCTGAAAATACGAACTCTGTTGAAAATAAACTCTGTTACACCTTGATATTATAATTTTACATTAACATAAAATAGCTTATTACAATATTTATAGTTATAAAACATTTTATGAAAAAAATAAGTGGCATTTTATTTAATTGCAATCGGTTTCAAGAAAACAAATCGCCTCATAGATGCAGTAACTGAGCTGAAGCGGTGGCATTATTGCACTTCTACATGTGTGTTTCGCACTGCTTCTGTGAAAGGAAAACGCCTGTATAAGCAAGAAGCAGCAAGACCGTAAGCAAAGCCTGCCGCCCACAGCGTCCCATGTAAATCCACCTTCATTCACCAGACACTGTTCTGAATATATTGTATTTAAGCCAGTAATTAGTTCATCCCCCTTAACTATGAGCAGACACACACATAAACAGTCCCGCGGCGTTCTGGGTGACGGTGAGTGGGGAGGAGTCTGGTCTCCCCACGCAGAACCACATCCGTGTGTAATTATTTTCCTTCTGAAATAGCACAGGCACACAGCCCTATATTTTCCCAGGGGGGCAAGTCCCAAATGCAACGTTAACACGCCCTGCTTGGGAGGAAATGACCCCACCTCCTGCCAAAAAAAAATAATAATTATATATGCAATGAGGAACACAATGAGAGCTGATTATAGCTATGCATCTGGGACATATACAGCCTCCGAGGAGCCAGAGAGCAAGGAGCCTGAAAGACAGATAGATTTCAGCTCTACACTTTCATCAGTAAAGATTTAACAAAAAATGAACATGGGGCATGTCCCAAAAGGAAAGTAGTAACCAAAATAAAAATAAAGCAACCAAACTTTAAAAAAAAGTGTGAGATAAAATCACTCTGACTACCTCAGCAACTGCATAGCAACGTCCTGGCAACCAACTACACCTTAGAATTAGTACCGTGAGTTCTTTACTTTTATAGTTTTCATATCAGTCAGTTGTTCTCTTCATATTGCTCCACCTCTGCCATTCCTCAAAAGAACTTTTGGTATGTTGAGACAAACATTCTATTCATAATATATTCAGTTGGTGAAGAATAAAAGGACCACATCATTGCTAAAGTGGTCAGTTTCCCATAGTGTATTGGCCTCTTCCTGTCTGGGGAAAAGAGACATGCAGAAGCCATTAGCGAGACTTTTATGAACATATAATTACAAAAACTGATGTTCTTGAGAAATTTAAATGAGACACACACACACAACATAAAGCAGTGTTCATGGGCCAACACACTTACTACACCCTTCTCTGTGATGTCTTTTCTTAAATCTGTTTGGCTAATACATAATATTTCCATAGCTGAATCAACGCTTCCATCTCCACCTCATGAAATCCGAATAAAGATCTGACTGCAATCGGTTAACCACTGAGAATTTCATCACATTTTACAACACATCCATCACAATCCTTTCTGGTGGTTCTGACTTGTTTTGAGAACAATCACAGCCAAGAAATACACGCCAGCTTTATATCACCCATAATGCATCTTCCTGCCAGCTTTATCTCGTTTTCTTCTGGATATATACTCTTATTTTCTCCAGTAGCTCTCCTTTGCTGTCATTTCATTTTTGGCTGGTTACACAAAGTCATTTTGGTTAGACTAAGAACATAACAGTAAATGCACTCAGTAGTGTTTGCAGGTCCAATTTCTCCATATGGCGAACTGTAATGGTTCTTGGTAAGCCATGATAATGGTTTTTGATTTAAATGTCCAGTTTAAATGTCTAAGTCTTATCATTTTCTACAGTGACCATGAGGAGTAAAATTGAATACCAGATGGCTAATTTTGAACAATGCTGACATCCAGTGGTAGAATTTTTCTACAACATTTTAACAACACATTTCCACATTTTTTTTTTAATTTTGCATGTGACATAATTAAAATATAATTAGTTGACTGTACTTAGATTTTTTTTAAGGCAATAAGTTTACATGCTTTTTAAGAATACTTTGGCAAAATTTAGTTGGCTCTAGTAAAGTGAACTTAATTTTTTTTTTTTAATTGTTTAAATTGAGTTATAGCAAGTCTTATACAGTATAAGGGAAATTATAACTGGAAACTTGGCTAGCCATTTGGCACATTAGATTCTACTCTGTACTTAGTGAACATAAATGTGCAGTTTTGTAAAGTACACCTGAACAAGGGCATAGATTCCATGGGGGAAGGTAGCCCCCTCAATAATCAAAACAAACAAGTACACCAGAGTATAGAGTGGCTTAAATTGAACAGGATCCAAGTTCACCAGAGGTAAAATTAATCACCCTAATGATGCCTTCACACAAATCAAAACCATAACCTAGCTACAATAAAACAATAGAAACAGTCATAAGAATGAAAACAATATTCATTTTTTCTTATTCTTGTTTTAACAAAACATAAATAATTTATACAAGCACAAGGGCTTATGGGTACTCCACATAGTTGCAATTTTGTATTTGATCATTTTGAGTTAGTAGTACTCTAAACCAAAGTTTAGAGAGTATATATATATATATATTTGTGTTATGATTCCAAAATGTGACATTTCAAGTACTGTTTAATTAGGACCACTTAAAAGTTTTATTCAGCTTGAGTTGAGTAAACAGTTTTATATATATATATATATATATATATATATATATATATATATATATATATATATATAACTATTAGTATTTACAGTTTACACAGTACAGCATGCACCAAGCAGTTTGCTAGTATTCCATTCCAAACATAACCATAGTTTAATGTCTTCCATTTTCCTATCTGAGGGTGTAGAGTATTGGAAAAAAAGGAGCAAGACCAACCTCTCAAACAAATAAGCCAATGACATTAAAATGCTTTTGTAAATCTCATTTATAAATTGTGTGTACAATGTCCTTCCTGACCGAAATAATAAAATGGAGATCAAAGTACCTTTACCATATTCATGTACCATATTCAACATAAACCATATAAATGTACCATATTCAACAAGTAATTCCTAGTTTAGTGCAGTTGTGACCAATAGTCTGGCTAATTGTTGTTGGGGCAATCCAAGCTTGTGTTAAAGGCTGCAGTTCTGATCTTCTAGATGGAACAATGTCTTTGAACATTTCAGTAAAGTATACATACATATTTACATTAAAACAGATCATAACCAGTATTAACACTTCCCATCAGCTGCAATGTGAATACTATTACACTCTGGAGCATGTTTAGCAACAGACTGGTGTATGTGTACAGTCAATATATATATATATATATATATATATATATATATATATATATATATATATATATATATATATATATATATACAAATTTATATTCAATTTACAGATGTGAGTTCTATTTTTAAGATATAGCCTTTAGGCTTTTTTTGCAGCATCAAAATTATTTTCACAGCTTATTTTTGTTGCAATTCAGACCCAAGAACAAATCGATCAAGCAGTTTGCTGCACAAACTCATTTTGAGGTACAGCAGGTTTCGATCCCTCTGGCCCTTTCTTTGGTGAGTGGGGAAAATTGCCAATTGCAATTTCCACCACTACAAATTACACACCAAGACTATTCAACTGGTGGTTCAAGCAGGTTCTTCAATAAACACATCCCCCAAGCAGTCTGATTGGAGGAGAAAGTGAACCGTTACAGAGCTGTGAACATCCTTAGGCCCAGAGCCACGTTGGCTGCTAGAAGGGCACTGCCCCTTTGGAGAAATAAGACGCAAATCAGCTCTCGGTTGTTACTCTCTGGGATCAGGGAGTCTACCACTGCCAGAGCCCATGACAGTGATATCAGATATCTCAACACACAGGGTTAAGGCTCAAATTCATAAAACATGGAGAAAACAGCTATACACTAATCTTAGTTAGGATATGTGAAAAACTGCATTTCATTGGCTCTGTACCAGTACTCTGCAATATGACAATAAAGTTTAATCTTAATCTTAATCTTGTGGCATAATGTTGATTACCACAAAAAATTATTAAGAGAGGGACACTTACAATGGCAGTGAATGGGCCCATTTTTTTAAAGGGTTTAATGGCAGAAATGTGAAGCTTAGAATTTTATAAAAGCATTTGTTAATTCTTCTGTTGAAACTCATGTATTATCTGAAGAGTAAAGTTGTTAAAATCATAATTTTGTCATTTTAGAGTTTGTTAACATTACATAACAAAACATTTGTCATGGCAATGAAGTTGTGGCTATAGCTTTACACATAAAAGATTAGTAAACTATTTTATCACACTAAAATCACGTTAACGTGCATTTTGTTTATGTCTTGTGGCTATATGTGAAATACTGAGTATTTTAATGTTTACTGATTGGCCCCATTCACGCCCATTGTAAGTGCCTCACTGGAACCCGGATTTTTGCTTTTTTGTAAAGAAATGGAGGTGGAAGACAAAATACATTTTTGTGGTAATCAAAATAATGCCACAAGTGCTGTCGATTGAGCTTAAATTGTATTGAACCCGGAATATTCCTTCAAAAGACCCCATTCAAATTAATTTAAGGTGTTTTGTTCAAGTTCATGTCTATTATCTTAGAGAACACCTTTTTGCTAATGTACTCATAAAAATAGCCAAAATTAACAGAAACACTTTTTTCGCTCTAATATTTTCTCCAGGAAATGTTATTGTTCCTTGATGACATGGATGACTACTGATGACATCATCTTCTTAAAAATTGTTGTCCAACAATACTACATGTATCTAAAGGCTATTGACTATTTGTTAGAGGATAACCCATATCATGGGGCTTTAAGAGCACATCGAACTGCGGAGAGATGCAAAAAGTGATTCTGTGAGAAGGATACTTGCAGAAAGTCTCCAGCATGACAGGAACATTAGGGTTAAGAAAACCCAAATGAGGATCAAAATTGATGAGACTCACTAAAAATATAGTTATCAGTTTTATATGCAGGATCTCTAAAATAGAAGAGCCAAAACAGCACCAACCCGCATTTCAGAATAGTATTCTGAGATTAAATTCTTCTCACTACAATTGTACAGAGTGGTTATCTGCATTACCGTAGACTATGTCAGTTCGAACCAGTCTGACATTCTCCGTTGACCTCTCTCACCAAAAAGGCATTTCCGTCCACAGAACTGCCCCTCACTGGATGTTTTTTGTTTTTAACACCATTTGGAGTAAAATCTAGAGACTGTTTGTGAAAATCCCAGTAGATCAGCAGTTACAGAGATACTCAAACCATATAATTAACCCTTCCATGGTCTTAACGGTCACTATATTGAACCTGCAGGGTCAAATTGACCCCTTTTTAACTTAAATTTCAAAAGCTTGTAATAAGGGCTCTGTTTGCTCTTTCTATCTACTTTTCTAGGTGGAAAACACTGAAAGGCAAGTGATACCCCAACGCAACTTAAAAAAATCTTGAAATTAAAAAGCTTCAGCAGCTTGAAATAAAGGCTCTTTTTCTCAATCTCCCTACTTTTAGTCTTACATCATTCCACTAGATGGCAGCAAATACTAGAAAAAAATCTGTATATTGTGATAGGGAAATTAAATAAATATATATATATAGTTTGCTGCCACCTAGAGGAACACTTTAAGACCAAAGGCAGAGAGATGGAGCAAACAGAGCCTCTGTTACAAGCTTTTGAAATTAAAAAAAGTTTTTTTTTTTTGTTTGTTTTTTTTTTTAAACTTTTTTTTTGTAGCTTTGTTTATAATTTATAAATGCATGATATTTAAAAAAAATGTACATTATCAGGTTCAGATCACCTCTGTAGAGGATGTCATGAAGTTTCAGGCCAATGTAAATCAGTGTTAAAAATGGGTCAAATTGACCATAAGACCATGGAACCATTAACATGAAAACTGGCAATTCTGTAAATGCAACAGCAGAAGTGTGATTCACCAGCACAACACATGGAACACATATCCACAGTTTTTCTGAGCAACCACTGGGTGGCGCCAAAATGATTCTAATTGCCTGTTTTGTATTTCTGGTCTCAAGACACCAAGTAAAAACTGCCAAAATTAGCTATCCAGAGGAGAACAACAACCATTTAATTGACAATTGTTGTAAAAATTAAGTTCAGACTCAATTTGTGCCATTGTTGGCTATCATAACTCATTCTAATTATAATTAATAATCAATTATATCAATGTAACTAACCTCTGACCATCTGATGTCATCTACACACTCAGGTTGAGGCACGGTCTATAACAAAAAAATGGTCATCTCGTCTGTGTGAAGTATCAGTATTTTTTTTGACAAATTTGACAAATGCAATACCTTAAATATTACATTACCCGCTAAGAATATACACTGATGTGACCGGAAATTGTAAACAGTCGAATCGTGGAACACTTCCGCGTTCAGGAAAAAGATGAATAGATTTAGTACTAAGTGACAGATGAATTCGCAACAAAATAGAGTTTGATTGATTTTACATCAATAAAAGAAGCGTTTCTTCTCCCTTTTAAAAACTCCTTGCTATTCTCACTGTGCGTGATTATATGGTTAATTGCGTTTAATTATTGGCATTCAGCATTGAGGCATACCAGGCTACACCATCTTACATCTCAATCTATCAAATGAAACCCATAATCTTAACCCATAAACTAATAATCTTTAATCTGACCTGAATACTGGAGGTGTGTGAAGGGTATCCAACAAACAGCATATCTGTCTGCGGGGGGTGTTTGACCCGAAACAGTCTAGTCTGGTTCTCCAGAGACAGGATTAAACACAAGCTCGGGATGAAGTCTGTTTGACAGTCTGTGTTTGTATGGCATGTACTGCTTGCTTCAATGGGTTTTCTAACCAGCAGGCAGGCAAACTGGCAGGAAGAAAAGCAGCAATAGTTTAAAATGTCAAAAATGCCAAAGACTCTTTTTTTTATGGCTGAGAGGGAAAAAATATTTCTTTCCTTTTGTGAGGTATAATGGCTAATGACCCATGTTTTCATTTAAATGACCATGCATAGACTATTAAGCCATCAGCCTTAAAATTGGTTTAGCACATAACCAATTTTACTTGCCATATAATTGTCACTGACAAATTGTTCAGTGTGCTTAGCAATAGGGGTGCTATTACGGTTTACTAAAATGTTAGTATAATTAGCCTCAAATGCAAATAGCTTTACAGAAATTGCTCCAGCTTAAGTAGCCGACCGTAGTTTGATCCACAATTCCAGATGTGTGAAACAGATGTTTAACATGTGTCTGTGTACTGTCTTACAGGTTTGCGCTCTCGGTTATTACTGTAAGAGAAGCAGAGGTTTGTCATACTGTTGTTACTACAGCACTCCATAGTGCCATCAAGGCGTTTATATGCTGTGTAGAAGAAAGAAATCAGGAGTTAGAGGCATCATCTATCAAATATTACCTACAGTTCTCTGGCCAGCCATGATAATGTGATTATTAACAAATAACATACAGCCAGATGGTTATAGTCTAGAAATAAACCTTGCATTTCTCCTATCCACAAATCAAAGAATTTAATGGCATGTTTTATTGTTGGATTTGTTGTTGTAACACTTTGTGTATTTCTTTTTCTTGGTGCTATTTTGTCTGTTTTATTTACTTATCGTGATGTATGTTTGTTTTTATATTTAATTAATAATATAGTTATATAACTGAAATTTACTTACATTTTTTTATTTTATTTTTCCAATATATGTACAAATAAATTGTGTATAAAAAAAAGAAAATTATTGTACAGAAAAAAAAAAAACCTGACATCAACTTGAAGGGGTTTATTTTGTAATAATGACCAGCTGACTGTACATCATCCAGCTTTTTACATGGATAATTAACAAATTAAAAAAAAAATGGGCATCAAATATTAATTTGTGTTGCTTTGGGACTAAAGTTACTTATACAATTTAACAAAAACATTTAACCACAGAATGCAGCAATTGACCAATCAGAATCAAGTACTCCAAAGAGCTGTGTTATAATTAGGAACATTTAACCTAAGGAATGAATTCTCTTTATTTATTAGGCTAGTCAATACCTCTCCCTGCCATCCAGTGAGTTGTAGCTTGGCATTATGGATGCAGTAGCCTGTCTGAGGATTATGGGATAGATGTTTAACACAGTTGTGCCAGTCTTGCACTCCCCTATCAGTGCAATCTTCCAGCTGGGTGACTAGATCTCCTAAAAACAGCTCACAAGGTCCACTCGAGGGTGGTGGAGAGCCCTATAGCAGAGAGTGACATCAAACAAGGAGCATACAGTCAGATCATAAGATGCCCAAATTGTGTTATAATTGAGGAGTATCCTGACCTCCACCACTTCAGTGACCAGCGCTCTTGCTCCAGTGTAGTAGAAGGGAAACAGAATGATGGGCAGCAGGATCAGGAAGCTGAGGGCCATGAAGTTGTACCAAACACCTATACAAAAATGGGCAACATAGGATCAAAATGTACACATTTATCAACATACATTTTTTTTTTCAGTTTAGTTTAAAACATTTTGTGAATTCAAATTATATATTTTTTTTAATCATGTAGTGGACAAAAACAAAAATACAAAACAGGTTCTATAATAGAGTGTGCTGCCATCCAGTGGAGGTTCTATAAAACATTGTGGACAGTCTCACCAGCACAGAATATTCTTAACTGCTGTATCAGGGAGATGAGATTCAAATGTGTGGTGAAGAGATCAACAAATGCTCCGGGGGTAAACCACAAACATGAACATGCCAAAACCATTCAACCTCACCTGCTCTCTATGAAAAAATATAAATAGGATACATCTTTAAAATCCACATAAAAATAAAATAAGTGATTTTCAAACAGAATTCATCACTTTTGTATGATTTTCAGGTAGACGTTATAATGGCACAAGCCTTCACTTATATAAAACACAAACTTCAGCAACTTTTACAAGACAAATGGATTGAGTTTTGAGCTTGTAAATGAGTGGCCCATCCTAAACACAGTTGACACTCACTTTATCTTTCTTTCCCTCTTTAACACACATGCTCAAAAAAACAAATTTTTGTTTTTTTGAGTTCAATTGAGATATTCAAGTCCTTTTCATGATTAAAGTATAATCCTACCTCAGTGCTGCCACCCCATGGCCAAACTCATGTATAAAGCCACTGACCAAGATGGCAATGAGGAAATAGGCCAGCTGACTGACAGGCAAGCAGGTTCACACCAGGCACCTGATAATAAAACACCACAAATGTATGCAGTCAGAATTATCACTGGAGTGGTAGGCTGAATACGGACCCAATCATCTTCTACACTCACCAGCACTTGCAAGATTTGTTCATGGGATCCCTCTGGCATCTGCCAACATCTGACTCGGAGTCTGCTGTAAAGTTTTGCTCAGCAGAACCACAGACACAAACAAACATCACCAGAACTCCAAACACCATACCAGCACTGAACCTGAAATGACAGAGGTTGCACAGAAAAGTTGGTTTTGATGAATACCTCAGCCAATGGTAAGCTATGCCGCATTTCTATGACAACATACAGAGAAAGAAAGTTTGAAAAAATTAAAAGAGTAGAAATAAGTACTTTTACATTCTTTATATTGAAAGAATACATACTGGTGGCCAAAAGTTTGGAATACTGTACAGACTTTGCTCTTATGGTAATAAATGGGTACTTTTATTCACCAAAGTGGCATCCAACTGATTACCGTCTTCTCTTTACTGTTGTACATGAAACTGGTGTTAGCAGATAGAATTCAATGAAGCTGTCAGCTGAGGACATATGAGGTGTCCATTTCTCAAACTAGAGATTTTGATGTACTTATACTCTTGTTTAGTTGTACATCTGGCCTTCCACATCTCTTTCTGTCCCCAGTTGTCATTTGTCTTTGAAGACTATAGTGTACACGATCTTCAGTTGTGTCAATTTCAAGCATTGTATAGCCTTCATTCCTCAAAACAATTATTGACTGATGAGTTTATAGAGAAAACGGTTTCTTTTTTTGCCATTTTTGACCTAATATTGACCTTAAGACATGCCAGTCTATTGTGTACTGTGGCAACTCAAAAACAAACACAATGTTAATCTTCAATTAACGAACCAAATAGCTCTAAACTGTGTTTGATATAATGGGAAGTTATTTTCTAGTACCAAATGAGCAATTTAGCATGAATACTCAAGGATAAGATGTTGGAGTGATGGCTGCTGGAAATGGGGCATGTCTAGATTAGATCATAAATGACTTTTTTCAAACAGTGATGGTGCTGTTTTTTTACATCAGTATTATCCCGACTATATTTTGTGATCAGTTGAATGCTACTTTGGTGAATAAAAGTACCCATTTATTAACATAAGAGCAAAATCTGTACAGTATTCCAAACTTTTAGCCACCAGTGTAAATTAGGTCAGGGTCCTATTAGAAGCTTTAGATAATATGAACTACATACAGTGCATCCAAAAAATATCACAGCGCTTCACTTTTTCCACATTTTGTTATGTTACAGCCTTATTCCAAAATTGATTAAATTCATTATTTTCCTCAAACTTCTACAAACAATATACCATAATGACAGCATGAAAGGAGTTTGTTTGAAATCTTTGAAAATTTATATATATATATATAAAAAAATCACATATGCTCAATACTTTGTTGAAGCACCTTTGGCACCAATTACAGCCTCAAGTCTTTTTGTGTATGATGCTACAAGCTTGGCACACCTATTTTTGGGCAGTTTCTCCCATTCTTCATTGCAGGACCTCTCAAGCTCCATCAGGTTGGATGGGGAGCATCAGTTCACAGCCATTTTCAGATCTCTCCAGAGATGTTCAATCGGGTTCATGTCTGGTCTCTGGCTGGGCCACTCAAGGACATTCACAGAGTTGTTCCGTAGCCACTCCTCTGTTATCTTGGCTGTGTGCTTAGGGTCGTAGTCCTGTTGGAAGATGAACCCTCGCCCTAGTCTGAGGTCCAGAGCGCTCTGGAGCAGGTTTTCATCAAGGATGTCTCTGTACATTGCTGCATAAATCTTTCCCTCGATCCTGACTAGTCTCCCACTTCCTACTGCTGAAAAACATCCCCACAGCATGATGCTGCCACCACCATGCTTCACTGTAGGGATGGTTTTGGCCAGCTGATGAGCGGTTCCTGGTTTCCTCCAGATATGATGCTTGCCATTCAAGCCAAAGAGTTCAATCTTTGTTTCATCAGATCAGATAATTTTGTTTCTCATGATCTTAGAGTCCTCCAGGCGGGCTGTCATGTGCCTTTTACTGGCTTCCGTCTGGCCACTCTATCATACAGGAATGATTGGTGGAGTGCTGCAGAGATAGTTGTTCTTCTGGAAGGTTCTCTTCTCTCCACAGAGAAATGCTGGAGCTCTGTCAGAGTGACCATTGGGTTCTTGTTTACCTCCCTGACTAAGGCCCTTCTCCCCCGATTGTTCAGTTTGGCTGGGCGGCCAACTCTAGGAAGAGTCCTGGTGGTTCCAAACTTCTTCCAATTACAGATGATAGAGGCCACTGTGCTCATTGGGACCGTCAATGCTGCAGAAATTTTTCTGTACCCTTTCCCAGATCTGTGCCACAATACAATCCTGTCTCGGAGGTCTACAGGCAATTCCTTGGACTTCATGGCTTGGTTTGTGCTCTGAAATGCACTTTTAACTGTGGGACCTTCTATAGACAGGTGTGTGGCTTTCCAAATCATGTCCAATCAACTGAATTTACCACAAGTGGACTCCAAAAGTTGTAGAAACATCTCAAGGGTGATCAGTGGAAACAGGATGCACTTGAGCTCAATTTTGAGTGTCATGGCAAAGGCTGTGAATACTTATGTACATGTGATTTATTTTTTTATTTTTAATAAATTTGCAAAGATTTCAAACAAACTTCTTTCACGTTGTCATTATAGGGTGTTGTTTGTAGAATTTTGAGGAAATTAATAAATGTAATCAATTTTGGAATAAGGCTGTAACAAAATGTGGAAAAAAAGAAGCGCTGTGAATACTTCCGGATATACCTTGCACTGTACCTACCATTCAGAATCTTGAAAATCAACAAACACACAAGACTGCTAGCTCTACATTTTACAATGGTAAGGTTACGGAGATCAAAACTAAAACTGAAAATCCTTGTAATATGAACACAAAGTTATTGATCTGAGGTCAATAATGATGAACAATCATACCAGATGTACAAAAAGCGAGGGTTAAGATAGGCACATCTGGCAAAGAGATGGTTGAAGATGCCAGTGTGCCATCTGATGTGGAAGGGACAGAGTAAATCCATTAGATGACAACCATGATTCATAGTGGTTCTTCACCAAGCTGGATGACTGCAGAAGAAACAAAAAATAAAAAATATTTTTTTAAGGACTATATAATCACCTTTACAAGGTTCACCTTTATGATAGAGCTTCCTTCAAAATACTATAGTAACTACAATAAGAGTTACTATTGTAAAATTATAATATATATAAGACTTCCTTTAAATAATTTATAAAGCTTTCCAGCCTTTTTTGTTTATTTATATTTATTGTAACAATAACTTGTAAATATGCTGTTGTGGCAAAGACCGTTTCCCATTGTCAAAGTTTAGCTTGACCATAAAGCCATTTTCAACGTTTCATAATATTTTATATATTTTATTTCTATAATGCCTTTAAATATATCTTAATTTTGTAAATTGTGTAGAATGAACAGAAATAAGCTATCTTTTAATTATTATTTTTAATATATTCCTTGAGGTTCACTTATAATATTTGTATAGTTTTTTTTTGGTTGTTGCACAAAAACAGTCAAATATTGACTGTAAAGCATGATCATTCTCCACTCTCATTCTGACCCTCTGTAAGAAACGCTTGGTTTTGGTGCTGCTTCTTTAAGACTTGACAGAATATGCCAACTGTTACGATTGGCTCTTTGCTCTTGACTGACCTGCTCCGTCTTCTTGCCATCTCACTGATTACCGCTACTGTGTGGGCTACAGAAGTGATAAGATAAAGTAGGCATTGATGTGTTGTTGTGGAGGTGGTCATATGCAAATATCTGTGTAAAGGGAAAGGAGGCGGCGAGAACCGGCTTGACAATATAATAGTTTTAATATAAAACTAAAACAAAAAGACAAACACACAAAGGTGTCCGACAGCTGTCCATAAATCTCTCGCACTTCCAGTCGGCCTTTATCCCTCTCTGAGGCTTGATTAACCTGATTAGGGGCCGGGTGTGCGAATCACGACCTGGCCCGCCCTCCGCCCTGTCACATTCCTCCCTTGTTCTCTCAGGCCAGGGAGCCCCCGGCATGGCGTACATCCCCCCCCCACCCTTTCCGAGGAGGGGCGTACCTTCCACACCATCTACCAGCAGGTCATCCCTGTCTACCTCGATGACGAAGGGGAGGGAATGAAATCTAGAGGCTATGAATTCACCCTCTGCCGGTGTTATGGATCAACTAGAGATTGTGATAACTGGGGATGTGCACAGGAATAATTTTACTTACATTTTCAGCAGATTTGTTCAATGTGAATTGCCAAGGAGCCAAGAAAAGGTGATTTGCATATCATTTTTTTTATATATATATCATTATTAACCTGCTTTCTATGATCAATGTCTGTTCCAATTAATGTTTCACAGGGTAACATGGTTGCCCATGTTAATGTGGAACATTGGTTTGAATGGGAGCTGGTGATTACAGTTGTCAGAGCAGTAAATTGCATGTGGAAGTGTTTTATTAGCAACACAAAAGCATCATAGGCTTATGTGTCAACAATAAGCCCTCACTCTTAAATTACATATATATAAAAACATTAGCTTGATAAAGTTGATAAAACGATTGATATTGATCACATAGAAGGTATGTTGGTTTAGGGGTAGTGTGTTTGCTTACCATGAATACAGACCTGGGTTCAATTCCCTTTGAGTATCTATATTGTTGTAAGTTTATGGTGAACCATGACACCACCAAAAGATGATCTTTCAGAAAAGTGCAAGGTTTTTGGTGGAGAGCAAGTACAAAGGCCAATTGACCAATGGGTATAAATAAATGGTACTCTGAGAAAGTTCATCATAAAAATAATGCTTTTAAGCAAAATCTTAAGATTTTCAAATTAATCTTAAAATAGTTTGACAAATTTTAAAAGCCTGTAAACTTTAGAAAATGTACTTTGGGGGGGGTTTCAACGTTTCTCGATTTATTGATTGATTGATTTATTTAAAATAATGTAATAAAACTATGTATGTGATTTACAAACCTGTTTAAAATACATAATCTGCAGCAAACCTACAAATATGTCCTGATTGATCGGGATTTGATTACGGGTCGCCGTTTACTCCCAGTATGATTTACCACTGGACCAGGTCCCATCTATAATTATTTGAAATGATTAATTATTGAAAACATATTACTGACACATATCAGCATATGATGCTTTAGTATTGCAAAAAAAAAAAATAAATTAAAAAAAAAAAAAAAATAAAGACTTCCACATGACAAGTGTAATCGCCAGTTCCCATTCAAATGTTATCCTGTGAAACGGTTAAAATCGCTCTTAAACTGTGAACGGACATCGATGGAAAAACTTGGTTTAATAATGATACCAAAATGTTTTACAATGTGTAAAACGTATTTTCTTTGCTCCTTGACTTCCCATTAAACGAATCTGCTGAAACGGCGAATAAAATTATTTACGTGCACATCCCCAGCTGATCCACAACACCGGAAACACAAGTTATAACGGGTTGTAATGGTGAGATCCGCCTATCCGTAGCAGTGTGTCCGTCAGATACACCGTACACCACCCACCCATCACACAGACCACAACCGCTATCGGAATCATGGCACACCAGGCTGCATGCGTCTCAAGAGCGCCCCATATCCGCGACAATTGAACGACTTATTTAATTTCCGATTGAAATACCTGTGGAACCTTCCACTTCCGTGTTAGTGTGCACTGTGACGTCAAAACGCAGTACTACAAGTCGCGTCAGATTGTTTACTTTTGTCAGACCATGTAGTGGCTCACGGTCTCTGAGCAATCGAGCACCTTGCTTTGTCATTTCATTCACTATCTGTGCTTTTCATCTGCATTCGCTGAAGCATCAGATCTCTTTTGCACCCCGAGACCATACAATTTATATTTCAACAAAAGGTCAATGCATTATGACTGCACAATAATATTTAGCAGGGTAAAGTTTAATTTCAATTTGAACTCTTTATATACACCACCCCACTAAACCCCAAATAAATAACCTTACACTAAGTTCAACGCACGTCAACCTAATAATATTAATACTGCAACTAAACGAGGGAGAGAGAACAGAGCTGCAGAGTTGATCCTGATGCTTCTCTTACAACCGAAATCCACGAGAAGCATTCAAAAGTTTAGAAAACAAGAAGATGACAAACGCATTTATCAATTAAATACTTAACACGTGGCGCACCAATCACAAGGGATAGGCACAAGTGTGCTCAATAATAGACAATTGCGCTTAATATTAGCAACAGAATTCTTTAATAAGAATGCTCAAGCGCACTCAATACGGAATGAGCATACACTGACAGACATAATCATATAAAACACACATTAAAGCAATCTTTTTGGTCACATATAATTACTATGCATGCCACTTTTTTAAACTCTGATATAGATACATACATTTAAAAATCCACCTGTTGCACTGGACCATTTAAAATGAACTAGTGAATTAAAAAAATATCTTAAAAATTCTTAAAAGAATCTTAAAGAAAATAGTGACCTTTTACAAGGCATGTAGCTACATGCTGATTATAGCCTACAGTTTAAATTCTTGACATGTTGCCCATCACTCATTTTATCCAATTAAGAATTTTACTGCATTAGTTATTCTAAAGAACAGCATGGCTTAAAGTTTGTGGGTAAAACCAGAATGTTAAAGTGTATTGACTCATTGAAACATTTGTCATGAGCCTATTTGTTTATATATTTTCAAAATGTTTACACAAATTTGGTGAATCTTTGATTGTCTTTAAAAAAAAAATTGCATGTCCGCAAATATCAAAGCAGCAAATTATGTTTTATATGTGTACAGTGGACATTTAAGTTATTATACAGTTGCCCCCTTACAGGCACACCTGGCCCTGCACTTTCCTGATATATGTATCAATGCATGAAAGACCTTGTATACTTCTAATAACCCTTACTCTTTAGAGGTGTGAATAGATCAGGTGGTTTTTTAACAAACACCACTGTGCCTGAAAGGGTTAATAGAGTTATATCAGGCAGTTGACCTATAAGCAAATGATGCCAGACAATTACCAAATTTGTTCAGTATGCCAGATGCAATGTAGAGGAAAGAGCAGTAAAGCACATAGGAACATATTATGGTTTCAGAACTGTTAGTGTACAATTTTTAATGCCGACCAGCGATAATCCCGCACACATTTTTCGATGCATGGTCTTTACTGGGTAGGAGTGATCTCGTCTGCATGTACTGTATTACCTCTGGGCTTAGGCTTTATGAAAAGATTTGTTATCTGAAATGTGTGGTCTAGATAGACAGCAATTTTGGAAGTTTTTCACACAACCGTGAGAGAGGAGACATCTAGTTTAATAAATCCATGTGCCCATAGAGACAGAATCATGTGAAATAGACAACAGACACTGAAAGGAGATAATCATGCTACTCATTATAATATGCCACTCACCTTTTATTACCAGCTAATGAAATTCAACATTATTTGCATTGGGCTGCTGTGTTTCCCCCACTTTCAAGTTCCACTGTAATGGGATCTTCACAAATGATTGTTACACGCACATTAGACCCACATAAAATTATTCCAATGGGCCTCAAATGTTCAACTGCAAGAGAATCAAGAAAGATTCTCCCTTGTGTCAAAAGTATAGAGAGACCCCCCATCTTATTGATATGATTGTGTTCTGTTTGATGGACTGGTGCCAGTGAACCTGTATGCTAACCGCCAGGTTAAACACAAAGTGTGTGAGGCCAGAAGGAGGAAGGAGAGTACAGGTGAGTATTTGCATAGCTCTGCTGTATGTAGAAGACACCTGCCCCATCAGTTGTGAGTTTCAGTAGAAATTAAGTCCTCAGCGGTGGAAGAGCTGTGAGCAGGGTCACAAACCAAGTCCTAGTGGCACCTCCAGGTAAGGAAGGAAATGTGATTTTCAAGACTGCTTTTTCCATTTGATGGTTGTAATTTGATACCTACCCTTGCATATGTTTAGTTTTTGAATAATAGATTATTCCAGGCATCTGTCTGAACATGGATGTTGAATTTTATACATTTGTGCATATCCAAGGCAACAGTTTGTTAGAGTTCACATTTGATCATTCTAAGCATGTCCTGGGAATTGAACCCATGACCTTGGCATTGCTATCCTGCAGAAAATAACTTCTTAACCCGCATGGGAATTCCAGTGCTTGTTAGAAGTGGTTTGGCGTTGGTTAGCTGGTAAACCAGCATTGCCATTTTGTTCACCAGCTAAACTTGGTTGACCAGTATGTTGTTTTTTTTTGTCCAAGAAAGTCTTGGTTACTAAGCTAATCAAAAAGCCTTGTTGGAACATCATTATACTAGCATCCTGCATTGTGGACCAGCATTCAAAACTCAAAATATGCTGTGACCCCCTATGCTGTTTTTTGTTTTTGGTTGTAATTTGATGCATAGCATTTGAAATATTCAGTTTAGTTTAGCTAAAGGGATATTTTCCCCGGAAATTATAATTCTCATATCATATTCTCACCCTCATGCTGACTAAAACTCATTTGATGTTTTTCTTTTGCGGAACACAAGACAGGCGTCTTCTAATTTCAGAAGACATTACTTAAAACTCTTGAGTCATATGGATTACTTATATGCTGCCTTTATGTTTTTGACCTGATTGACTTACATTGTATGGACAAAAAGACCTCATATTGTACATCCTTCATAATATCTTTGGTTGTGTTCTGCAGAAAAAGTAAATCATATGAGTTTGAGATGGCATGAGGGTGAGTAAATGATTAACTATTCATTTAAGCTTATTAAGTTCGTTTTTCATTTATGCTTTTAGTTGACGCTTTTACGCAAAGCAACTTGCAGTCCATTCAGGGTTCACATTTTACCTATACATTCCTTTTGAAGTGTCGATCTGTTCTGCTTCCATAGTTTGTTTATACCTGCCCAGCTGTCATTCAAAATCAGCTTAGTTTAGGTTTTTAAATGCCCCCAGATTGGCAGTGCTGCTTCCACTGGGAATGGGTTGTCATGTCAAACCGTGGGCCAATCAGAGGAATCCCTGGGCTCTGCATGCTGGAACCTTAATTAGGTCATGATCTTAATAATTATTGTCGCTTTGTAATTTTCTGACTGTGTCTCTGAGAGCAGATGAGAACCTCACAGAGAACAGGCAGGGCTTCTTTTTGATTTACTAGCCTTCGGAGTAGAATACAAAGCAGTGAGGGGGTGTGGACCTCACGCAAGCAGCTGAGCAGGTAAGGGCATGGAGAGGTCATGAGATCAGGGTACGGTTAGTCCTGTCACAGAGTGTACTAATATCACTATTTTATTCTTGTCTCATCACATTTCCATCATTCTAATCCTCACCTTGAAGCATTGATGCAGAATACACATTCAAGATCATGGCTAGTGTAATGCTCTAGTTTGTCCATACTCGCTTACATTCAAGAATATTTAGGCCATTTTGATCTAGGCTTTAATCTCCTAAATATACCCACTTGGCACACATTTAAGTATGCAGTATGTGCATCCTGCACAGGTATAGTAGCAATTCAATTTTGTAAAAATGTATTTTGTTAAAGTGATGCTGTTTATTGAATTTTGTATAAAGGGAAGTTTTAAAATGTACATGTCCACGCTAAAGAATATTTTTTCCTTTAAAATTTGTTCACATAATTTAAAATGATCTAATGATGGCAAAGTTTGGCACACCTAAATTCAAATTTTTTTGTGTAAATAAATGTTAACCTCAATTCTTCATGTTGATAAAAAAAAAAAATAATAATTCATGGATATGTTTTGCATAACGTCAACTACCCAAAAGGGAATGCAATGTCACAAATTAGATTATGCTTGTTTTCATATGTGCATTACCTACACTATTCAGTAATGAAACAGTATTAAAATGTGGGTTTCTGGTGTGAATATGCTTACATATGGTGACATAGTTGTGCATGGGGCTTCTGAGTAACAGCAAGGGTAAGCGTATTGTAATACGTAACGTGTATGTTGTAAATAATGTTATGAAGCATACAGTATATACTAAAAAGGCCCTCTGCGAAGTGATGGACTGTGAGCATGGACAGAAAGCGGGTCCCCTCTGTGTATCACACTGCTATTTATAGTGTGAACAAATCCCAGATATGAGTGGAATCCTCTGCTCCTCCATAGCCTGGAGTGAGTGAGAGAAAGAGGCAGAGAAAAAAGAGAGAGGGGAACTAGTTCCGAACCACAAAACTCCAGTTTACTTTAGACCAAATTGCGATAGACAGAGCCAGAAGGCAGAAGAGAGAGAGATCAGCACTTGTCCTGCCTATCTTACCACGGGAACAGCAGTTTACTGTTACGGCAGCAGGTATGCATTTTTGTGGTCAGAAGGCTGATGTGTGTATGATTGAGTCTTTATGCTACACTATAACAGTGTTAAAGGGATAGTTCACCCAAAAGTGACACTTCAGATCACTCCAAGCATATATAACTTTTTTTGTTCTGTGTAACACTAAAGGAGATGTTTTGGCAGAATGGCTGGTCATCATATAATGAAAGTGGAAGGGGACCAGGGGCTGTCAAGCACTTTAAAGGACTGAAATAATACAATCAAAGCATCATTAAAGTAGTACATACAACTTTTGCTCTATATTCCAAGTCCTCTGAAGTCATACGATGGCTTTGTATGAGAAATAGGTTTAAGTTGAAGTCGTTATTCACTGAAAATCATGCTTGACAGTGGTTGTAACCTATTTTTTTTTATTATTGTATTAAAAAGAGAAGATATTCTGATATAAAGAGCTCCTTTTGTGCTCCACAGAAGAAGGAAAAGTCATACAGGTTAGGAACAACATAAGAGTCAGTACATTTTCATTGTTAATTTACTATATCTTTAAATGTCACAGGTGATATAGGAGATGGAGAAGCAGTTTCCTTTAGGTAAAGTACATTCTTCAGATCAAGCCAAGTAGCGATAGGATTCAATCAGTCCAATATAAAACAGTTCAAACTTGCACCTCTTTAGATTAGAGATCTACTCCCCTTAGCCTCTTAATTTATAGATTTATTTTCTTCCATACATTTTAATCTCTAGAAGTTCACTGCTTTTCTAACTAATTTCATGAGAAAGTATGATATGTTTGTTTGTGGGGCTTTGTAATAACAAAGACTTATGGTAGGATTTGGGCCTATGTAAAACACTATAGACAAAGGAATGTTTATTTAGAACTACTCTTCACACTTACATGTGGCATTAGCATTAAATTTTAATTTTCCTGTGTTTTTATCTTTGGTTTTAGTGCTGGGGCATAAGATTGCATAGAAGTCTGTTGGGATATTTGATGCTTTGCATAATAAACTGTGTTTATTCTATTCTGCAATTCCCAATAATTCCATTAATCTTTTAAAAGAGCCACATGGCACAGGGCAGTTTTGTTGGATATCAACCTCATTTGTCATGGTGTCAAATACTATTGATTTGAATAAAAGAGAAAATTGTGTCAGACAGATTGGAAAGGTCTAGAACTTCTGAGATGGTTCCAGTAATAGTGCTCATGTAATGCAAAAATATTATGCCTGTGAACAAATTGTGGGAGGTTTTGAAAATGTTATATTTAGTGTGTGATATCAGTGTCTGGCTAGGTTTGTGGAGGTGAAATTTATAGTTTGAGTTGGTGTGGAAAAGAAGACAATTTTATGTGAACCTAGTTATAGAGTTTTCATGGTCACTGGAAACTTGGAAATATTAAGTAGATTTAACATTGTGATTTTCAGGCCTGGAAATGTCATGGAATCTTCTATATTGAATATCTATGCTATGTTCAACTCTTAAAAATGTGAGAATATTCTATATGAAATTGCTCTTTCTGAGTGGAATCTCTTAAAAATTATTTTTAAAAGGCAGAAGCTATTTCAACTAAGTGCAAACAGCAACAAAACACATCTTCGTTGCACTGTCCAAATAGTGGCAGATACTATTTGTACCCCTAATTAAATACTAACATACAGTATGGTGGCATAACTGCATCATGTTTTTTTAGAGTCCCACAGACACCCTACACTAACCCCTACTCCTACTCCTACCCCTAAACCTAACCCTAACCTTCCCACACAAATTCTTGTAACCACAAAATAAAACATGGTTACTACATTAAAACAACACCATGGTTAATTGCATTAAAACTAACTCTGACTTCGCTAAAACATGGTTACTACCATATTACTATAGTAAAACCGTGTTACTGGGATCAGACCAAATCACTGCGAGGAAATAAACAAAAGGTCTTAAGCTTCTACTGGATATTGAGGTTTATGATATTGACACAAAGCCGAACACTGAGCACATGGTGTGAGGTGGTTGTATTTTGGGCATTGAGGGACTTTATGGTTGTGGCAGTATTATGGAGCATGTGCTGAGGAGTTTCAGACAGCTGCTGTAGTCTCGTTCTCTGCTGCTCTCTTTGAAAGGTAAATTTAGCTCAGCTCTGGTCCGCAGTCACTCCACACCACTTAAAGTACTAATACGCCACTGCTGATATGGACATCCTTGGCTACCGTTGCTAAGGCCGTGAACAATCTCAACATGCGTTTGGCTTGATCCTTGCTATCCTAATTAGGTCTGTTTCAAAAGGAGAAAAAGTAAGGGAATTAGAATTTAAACCAGAGAAAAAAAGAGACCGATTGACCCGAAGAGCACTTTAAAACATTGCTCTGTTTGCTTGAGCATGCTGACCAGCCCAAAAGAGCAACATTTGCTAAACCAATGTGTTAGCTTGGGGCAGTACTATCTGTTTGTTTGACGAATGGAAGACAGGGGGAGTATTTATTAAATGTGTTTGATTATTGTTTTTGGGATTCCATTTAGTGCCAGTACTGGTGCAGAAATAACACACTTCATCCTTAAATCAGAAAGTATTGATATAAATATTGGAGACACATTATCATAGTGGCTGTAGCACACAGGAGGATTCCTTTTATATCACAGGTTCTCTCAGCAGGATATTACATCAGCAGCGGAACTGAGCAAACTACAGCCAGAAACCTAACTAAAGCGCATCCCATCTGCCTACAGCTGTGGTAATTAGGGCACTACATTTGACATATTTGTGAGCAGATTACTGTCTGAGACACAAAATGAGTAAGATATAACATTCGTTCCTCTCCATTGGAAATGTGAAGGTGAAATATTAAATGTTTTCTTTGTACATTTCTAGAAAGTTCCACCCATGGATCATTCTCAGGCAACAGTCCCATTTGCCTTTTTATCTGAAAAACTAATTTGCATGCCAGTACATTTTAATGAGTTATATAGAATAATAAAACTGAATTCTACCTACATTTTGCTTCATATGCTCCATATTTCATCTCTAATGGAAAAAAAAGAGTGATTTTGCAGTAGTATAGAGTTTCAACAGTTCAAATTGCACATGTTTATGCTCATAATTTATGGACTGTAAGGCCTAGAATCATAGAGTCGAATGCATACCATTGTTTCCGCCCAACTAGATTTTCTGTCATTTTGAATCCCAAACCCCAAAAAAATTTACTTTTTCAAACTCCTCCTAAGCCGTATGTCCGATTTACACCAATTTGTACACTGCTCTCGTTTACTGCATCGACGAATTTGACGGCAAGCACGCCAAAATATACAAAAGGCTGTTTCTTTGTAATGCTTTAGCGCATTGACAGGAAGCTTGGTATATGTCATCACAACCACGGACCAAGTGTACCTGCAGTTTTGGAGCAGCGCCACCTAGTGTTCAAGAAATATGAAAATGGCTATTTTTGCTTCTAAGTTCTAAATAGTTTAGCCTAAAATTATAAGACTGATCTCTTTTTACATTCCTTGGCTTTTGTGTATTGTGGTCAAATGCTATAACAAAATGTGTAAAATTGCTTAACACTATCGTTCTGTGACTGCTCTCTTTCTGCTCTTCATGCCGATTACGACGATTCCTAATTTGCCATGGTCAGCCATACTTCCTGTCTGCTATTTTGAATTTCCTTGAAAACATACTTTTTATAGCTCCCCATAAACCTTAAAGTCAGTTTTGCATGTTTTATTTAGGGACACTCATGACATAAAGCCAAATCATTAATAATAATAAATTTAATGGCAACACACCAATAATGATCTGAGGCTATATCTCTGCAATTTTTTTGCCATATTGAAGTGAAACTTTACAGTATCACATAGATTTGGTGAAAAGTTATAAATGATATTATTGTAACATTAGCAATTCTTCCTATGTTTTTTATGTTGCTTTTCTTAAAGTCATAATTAGTGATGTCCAGTGATACTTCCTTATTCACCATTGGTGTGCTTGGCCCGTAATTGCTGCTTGCAGCTATATTTTTCCTTGAATTTTTTTTCTACAGTTTTTATTTTTCATAATGTGAATATTTGCTAGTTAAGGTCTTTGTTAGCCATTTTTGCACAGATCTTCATCCCTGTAACATTCAACAATAGAACATTTTAAATGTAACATGTTTTGAAAGAGAAAAGGCATTGTTTACATATTTTTTTATTTATCACAAGGCACACTGAAAATGAGTGATACCATATGATTTTGCTCAGCTTACTATATCTATTCAAATTAAATAAACTCCAAATGTACTGAGATCAGTGGTTATAATTGTGTTGCATTTTAGAGCTAGGCTTTGGGTTATTAACTACTGTACAGTAGCAAGGTTGTAACCACAAATTTTGGATTGGGGGAAATAAGTTTAAAAAAAAAAGCCATTGAAAACCCCATATGTATTGAGTACTAATGTGAATTTGCCTTTCAACAGATATTATTAGGCACTGTTTCCTGAAAAAGATCTGGTTGCTTATGAAATTTTCTCGGTGCAAGTTTGATCTGCCAATTAATGTCCATCAAAATTAAACAAATAAACTGCTGAACTTTCAGTATGAGAAACTTAGGAGAGATTAAATTGCAATATCAGTGTATACATATTCCACCCTGTGTCCCATATATAATGTGTGGGTTAGTGTGTCCTGTCCTCTCACTCCCTGTTAACATAAATGATTCAGGGGTAACTGCTACTACTCTCAACTCACTGCAGGAGTCACTAAGCAACCGAAACACTATCCACAGGCACCTGAGAGCTGCAGGGGGGCTTCACTTTTCCCAATCTCTCTTGTTCTCCCTCTCTGTAACATACATACACATAGTCACACACAAATTAGAGGACTCAAACCCACACTGTGTCACTCTGCCCGTTTGATCAATGCATTCAGTCTCTTTCTGTCTTTTCAACAGTTGGAACGTGGGCATAACTGCACAGAATGTCTAAACAGCCATCGACCAATGTAAAAGCCCTGCAGGTGAGTATAATACCAATGGTGTGTGTACAGTATGTCTTTTTCCTTTACATACAGTAATCTAAGAAAAGTGCACCGTATATTTAATTAGTGTGTGTGAATTTGCTTTTGTGGTGATTTTCTATACTTTTGGGTACCTTGTTGTGGTTTTCTCATTCAAAAACACACCTGAGCATGTCAACATTAAATAATTTAATCTTAAAATCCAGTTCCCTATTTTAAACATTAAGTTCTACCTGTAAAAACACATTTCAATGCACATTGCATTACAGTGCCACAACTCACAGCAAGGCCATTGACAAGTACATGACATATGTGATGTTGTTGATGTATTAGTAATCCATTTCCAGCTTTGCTCATCTCTGTAGGAAAACATTCTTTATCCAAACTGAACCAATGTATATAAAAATAGACTTGTACACTTTAATTAAAGTCCCTACAACCATTTACTTATTGCCAACCAGTATTTACATCTGCCTGGGAGATAAGATTATAACACAGATAGAAAAGAAAGAGGGAAAAGATAGAGAGATATTTTCACAACAGTGCAGAAACATTTCGTAGAGAACAATTTACAAACACTGAACACTTCAGCCAAAATAGACACATTTATATTTTCATAAAAACTCTCCATGTATAGATGAATCCATAAAAAGTCTGAACATACACACAAGATACAAGACCCATCATAGAACACACAGAGAAAGGAAGACTGGCCATGCATGCAAAGACAGCAACACATGGTTACAACTGTACAGCTTAGGATGGCAGCCAACAATCAGCAGTTTCATCCAGCAGCTTTACCAGAGAGAGAAAAACTTGGAAGAAAAAAGGAGTGGTGAACTCAATGTTTTGATGTAGTGGACCTTGAAGTACATGCAAAACTGCCAGGAGCCAAATCTTTAAAAGAGTTTGCGATTGGTCGAGGCATCTCACGTTCTTTGATTGCAACACTGAATGATAAAATTGTAAATTTAAGTAAGACTCTTTGACCACCTGTGGTTAAAACAGCAAAACAACAAGGTATAAAGATGCATAAAATGAGAGGGACACCAGTTGATGGTTCTACATGAATCGTAAAAAGCCTTTCAAGAAAAGTTCAGGTCATATTTTAACCCAAAACAAGGAACAAAATGAGAAATTATAGTTTGCTTAAAGAAAAAGAAGCCAATATTAGGATCATACTTTTATGCATTGTTTTTTCATTATAAATTAGCACAGTTTCCTGCCACTTTCCTTTAACACAATTAATCATACTCCTGACCTTTTCCTAATAAGGAATTTTCCAACTATCACAACAATACAAGTTTGAAGAACTTTTTTGCAAGAAGCAGTCAGTACAGGGCTGTTTACTGAGCCGTAGTCAGCACAGCTCTACTATTAGTACAAGCACCTTTAAGTCTCAGGTACCTGAGTAACTTTTTGGAGAAAATCTACTTTTAAGAGTAGATTTAATGGTGGGTACGTTTTGAAATTCAAATGAAATTTTTTTTTACTCTTCGTTACAATGGGAGACGTTACTGTCATTACATTACTGGTTTTAATTTAATAAGTGCAATAAAAAAAATCGTAATTTGAGAGAATTTTTTAATGGACTTTTACGGCACCGGAACTTGACAGCGGTGCTCTGTCACTCGACTCAAGTTCATCACTGCAGCAACAGCATTAAGTGCCCAAAACAAACACTTTCTGTATTTCACACAGTGAAAATGAAAAGTTACGTTTTTGCGATGCCTTCATTCAACACCAAAACAAGCGGGAATTTCAGCATACAGAATTACAGATTCAACTAAGAAAACACGTTGCGGTTACACCGGGCTCACAAATCCTCTGTCAGCAGCACATTTAGTTTCGGCGCCCATATTAACAGATGACACCATTTACACTGCAAGCGTGAGTCACAAGGCGATGCATCCCAGATCGTTTCGGCAATGAACCTATTTTTGCCATGCGGCTCACGCTGAGCTCAACGGCTCTGGTTGCAGTACAGCACTACAATAATCAGGAGATTCAAAAGCAAATCAAAATTATTTTAACCAAACCTATGGTACACTACAATATATATGTCTGCATGCAAGTAAACTCAATAAAATAACTTAATAAAGGAAAGAATTAATAAACTGACGGATCTTTTGCCATCCTGTGTGTATATAGGTGTACAGACACAACATTAACCAATCACAACCAAGTGTGCTGATAAAGATGAAGTGCACGTGACTGCCCACTATTGTCCTTGAAGCTGCTATGACCTCAGCTTATTATGACCTTATTAAAGAAAACATATACATATATATATGTGTGTGTATATTTAAGCAATGTCACATGAGCAAGAGTGCGATATAGCATGATTGCGAGTGGGATATTGCTTATATACAACAGTTCAACAAACAAATACATTTTAAAAAATGACAGTCATTCAGTCATAAAAACACATTTGTGCCTGGAACTACTTTCTTACGCGATGGATCAGAATCTGCCGTTGCTGGTTCAAACCAAATGATGCGTCCAAGCTTCCGTTAGTAATTCAAAAATGTCACTTCAGAAATAATATCATGGCTTGTGCTGTTTCTAACAAGTTATTGGATAAACAAGGATGTGTGTGTGTGTGTGTGAATGAGAGAGAGAGACACAGAGTTCGTGCGATCACCTGTTGACACTCCCAAGCAGAGATGCTGTCAGCTTTCTCAGTGGAAAAATAGCATCCAAGCGGGGGTATTTCTAACCATTTTGCAGTAGCCGGTGCACAAGAGTCAGTCACTATAGAAACTGCAATGTCCTCCGCCATTTTAAACAGCACCCATTCTGTAATTAATCAGTCTGTTGTGTCTCTCAGCTCTGATGAGCCGTAATAAAGAAGTTGTTAGTTTAAAGCCATTTAAAGCTGTTTCCTAGCTTTAGTAGTGTAGTAGTAACACAAGCGATCACAAAGAGCTGTTTTATGTAATCACTAGTTGACGCGGATTCACTTCACGTCACGTAACTGGCTCATATTACACACAAAAATTATCTTTTGCCACCACCTGCTGGCTAACAAATGTAATGTAAATAATAAATAAAAAAAAGACAAACAAGCTCTTAACACATATGCACTGCTCTTACACTTTAGTTTAGAACAGCACGAACACAAGCGGAATGATATACAGTGAAGCGTCGGCGTGCTGATGGTGTCAGACCATCAGTACTCATGGAACGTCTCTCATCCAATCAGATTCGAGGACCCTTGTATGTAGTTGTGTATGTGTGTATATATATATATATATATATATATATATATATATATATATATATATATATATATATATATATATATATATATATAGTACTGTGCAAAAGTCACATAAGATGTTTCACAAAAGTATTTGTCTTAAGATGGTTATTTATATCTTCAGCTTTAGCATGTCAATAGGAAATATAAATGTTAGACTCCTTAATTTTGCAAATATAAATGGTTAGAATAGAGGAGGAGCCCTGCAACAGATGTCATGGCCCCCACAAAGCCCCCCACTGAACACTGTGTCAGTCTGAGATTACATAAAATGCTTGGAACATCCTATCTGCCAACAACCAAGAAAAACTGTGTCCAGGTGTACCTATGGAATTGGTGTTGTTTTAAAGGCAAAGGTGGTCACACCGAATATTGATTTTAGCTTTTTATGTTTACTGGACTTTGTATGACATTAAGAGATAAATGAAAGCTATTTATGTCATTAGTTTTGGAGATATCCTTACTATGCATCATTTTTCACAAGTGCCTAAATGTTTTGCACAGTACTGTGTGTGTGTGTATATATATATATGTGTGTGTATGTGTGTGTGTGACCTGAACATGCTTTCATGAGATTCAAACCATGAACAGGTGGGTGAATCTAACGAATAGGATAAAAAAATACAATAGAGGAGATGTGGCAAAAATAGACACTTTCACTTATAGCTTCCTTGTGTAAACTTGTAAAAATATAAACATTTTCACATTTGACCGCTTTGTTTTCATAATACATGCTGCGTCAAGACCACCAAATATAGACCAGGCTAAAAGAGACAAGCAGTCCAATTCAAGCCTTAGCCAAACAGAGTGATCTCTGTCATCTCCCCGGTTTTATCTGTGTTGACCACAGCTCATTTCCATACAGGCACTTTGCTCTTTATGAAATACAAACTCTAGCAGGAAGACACGTCCAGCAGGTTTTGTGGAAAGGCTTCAAAACTACACTTGGCCACTGTACATTACGTGAACTAGACTTTGGTACTGTGGGGATTAGATTATTGGCATGGTTACAAAAGCAGATCAGGAATGTCTGTGAGGGTGTGACAGTCATGCCAGCATCTCACTTGTGCTTTTTCTTGTCTGTTTCAAAGGCCAACCTCAATATTCCAATGGGGGCTTTGCGTCCTGGGGCGGGACTTCCTGCGAAGAGGAGAGAGGATACAGTAGAAACAGAGGAGGTTAGATTCTGCTGGAAAAACTTATCCATACCTATTTACACTAATTTATTTAAAAATGTACATTATTTACACAAAATAAAATTTGATTTTGGTCGCTCTGGAAGTAAAGCCAATAGCAGCACCTCACAAAAAAACAAATGTCCCGGCCACATTTCTACCCATAATCAAAAGAAAAAATAATAAATAAAAGTACAAGGCTTTTTTACAATAATTTTATTTAATTTAAATCAGCATAAAAAGCAGGAAATACAACTTATACTATCATGATGTATAATTACTTTCAAATTAAATAATGCATGTATATTTTTTTCCTTTTTATGGGGTTGATGTGATTAAATGTCATGAAAATAGTCACAATGCAAAAAAAAATATTAATGCTCCTAAAAATAGGCTTCATTTTCATTAATATATAATTTCTTCTTTATTTCTTTGATTTTGGGTTGAAGTATGATCCTAACATGTTTTTGACAAGTTTCGCGAGTTCACACAGTAGTATATCACAATAACAATGAATGTATACATTTTATATAATTAATTCATTTTAGCAATTAATAAATAATTATTGAATGTCTTCATGTGTTTAATGTGTTCAATAGGGATCCCCAGTCACTCCAGATGACAAAAAGCCCCTGCCTGGTGCTGTGAAACTACCGGGCCCTGCAGTCAACCTCTCGGAGATCCAAAATGTAAAGAGTGAGCTCAAATGGGTCACAAAAGACTAAACAACAGGTAAATCTTACAGTCAAATATACACAAACACACCCATTTTTCTCTTTTCACTATATTTGGTTAGTCAACCATCAATGGTGGTTGGTATGCTCTTTATCACACTCTTAAATAAACACACAAATGCAAACGCAAACGCAAACACACACACACACACACACACACACACACATCTAACAAGGCAGGAATACAGAACATTTCGGTTTTATATCTACAGCACAGCAAAGAAGGCATGTGACCTTCTTCTAGACTAGAGAAGGCCACATGCAGTGTTCACAAATAACCACATAGTGTCAGTAGCTGTAACAAAGTGGTTTGCACCTATATGAGTGAGCATCTTTCAGTGGTAGAGCATGTGAGTTTGTGTCTATGAGTGTATTAAGGGGTATGAGGGTGAATCAGGCTCTATTAATACCCCACAGATAGCTTGCCCAATCACTGGGATAGTAAATGTCTGTCTGTTGTGTGACAATCTCAGCATGCCTCCCTGTTATAGAGCAAAACATGTGCTCTGTGACCCATCCATAGCATACATGTGAGTGTGTATGTCAGAAAAGAGACAGAAAATGAGAGAAAATGTGTGTTTATGTATGTTCAGGCCAGAGTTGCCATGCACCTTTTTTTAAGGTGCACCAGTAACAGTCCTGGCTCACTATGGGAGATAAGACATAGCTATAGGAAAATTAAATAAAAACACAAGCAATTGAGCAGCTTATAAAGCAAGATAATTAGTCCAGTGATAAAGTTTTTATTTAGAATGCAAAAGCTGAAGTTCGGATTATCCTGGCTAAATCATAAAGCTTAATGTGATTAGTTCACACAAAAATGAAAATACTCTCATCATTTACTTAACCACATCCGAAATGAAGCTTTTTAGAAGAATATCTCAGCTCTGTAGGTCCACACAATGCAAGTGAATGGTGACCAAAACTTTGAAGCTCTGAAAAGCACACAAATGCATCATAAAAGTAATCCATAAGAGTCCAATGGTTTAATCCCAGTCTTCTGAAGCGTTCCAATTGGTTTTGGATGAGAACAGACAAATTGGAGTGTGATCAACAAATCTTTTGACATCTGCAGTCTCCTTGGCAATCATGATTTCAAGCTTGATTACCATCTAGCACTCTATCAAATCTAATAGAGCTTTAAACCATGATTGTGTCTAGAGGTAGCAATAGCATGATGTACAGTAAAAAGTTCAATTTAAATTTTTGAGTTAAATTTTGGCCTATTCTGACCCAAATCCGGCTGGATCACGTCAGAAGACATGGACTGAACCACTTGAGTTTTATGGATTAATTTTATGCTGCCTTTGCACTTTTTTGAGCTTCAAAGTTCCACCTACATTGGACCTACAGAGCTGAGATATTCTTCTAAAAATCTTATTTGTGTTCTGCAGAAGAAAGAAAATCATACACATTTGGGATGGCATGTGGGTGAGTAAATGATGAAAGAATTTTCATTTTTGGGAAAACTATTCCTATAAATACAAGCATAGTAGTTTACTTAACATCCGTTGTTTTTCTTAGCTGAAGCAAATGTGATCTGCAGGTATCAGAGTATCGAATTTCAAGGAATAATGTGACAGCGAAGGAATTTGACAAGCAAACTACTTTGAGAACATAACGTACATACAATATGTAGATGTAAGCAGGTTTTTGAATGCAAATCAAAATTATTTTAACAGAACGTATAATACACTCTTGAACTCATTAAGATAATGTTTCTTATATTCACAGGTGACTCCACCCCTAGCCTCTCTGCATCCAAGGCATTGGTTACTCTCTCCATCCAATCAGATAAAAGCATTTACCATAACATCCCTGAGCATCAATTACGACAGAATCAATGACAAGCCTTAATGACGACACCACTGACCCAAGAATGCGCGAGGGGGTGGATATTAGCAGAGAAAAGACTGATGACAATTTACTAGTTAGAAATGTCTGAATTTACCAAACATTTACCATGTCTGTCTAAAATAGGTCTTCTCTGTTTAAACCTACCTGTATGCTATCCTGTTCTGTATTTTGTATTTTAAAATTTACTGTGTATAGTATAGGAATTCTGTATTCTACTACTATAATGTATAGAGTCATATAGTGCTTTTTATCTTGAATCATAGAAAATGTATAAGGTTGCTGGAATTGAATGGAACAAAAATATAATGCCGTAATTCATCCATGCTCCAAGAAAATCACAGAAAATGTCTTGAAACATTAATCTTGATCAAATGTGACACAGAAAAATCTATTTTCTTTATAGTTTTCTCTTAAATCAACTCATCATTTTCCATTCCCTCTCTATCTCCCTATTTGGATTCGTTCTTGTGCATTGCAGTATATGAGTAGGCTGTTGCATAATAAAACACGATTTAGCGCTCTATCCAGTTGCAAGGCTGTAGGAGGATGAAGCCAGCACTTGTTTTCCTTAAACAAAAAGAACAGGATTTCAAATGGCGCACCATCAGTTTGTTATGTACTTAAACCAGGAGTTGTTTAACAGTGTAAATCTCCTCTTTTCCTCCCCTGTAAATCACATCACTTGAGTCTATACTGCTTAAACAACTCCTAGCAGTGGAAGGTGTCCTATACTTAGAAAGTGTCCTTATTAAAGATCATGTATTCATCCTTAGATCAGAGTAACTCTGCATTTTGTGCTACAGTTATAGTATCAGTAAAAGGTCTGCAAACAAGCCTGTTGAAAAAGCATCCCAGGTGACATCTCATGTCTCAAGTTGGTTGAGAGAATGCCAAGAGTGTGCAAATTAGTCAGTGTAATCTAGGTAAAGTGTGGCTACTTTAAAAAAAGGTAAACTATTTTTAATTTTTGTTTCTACATTTTTTGGTCACTGCATAATTCCCATAATTCCATTCGTGTTATTTAATAGTTTTGATGCCTTTACTATTATTCTAAAATGTACAAAATAGTAATAATAAAGAATAAGTGTGTTCAAACCTTTGAATTGTACTACATATGGCAAATATGTAATGAGGGACCATTAATCCAACCAAGGTGTAAAAAAACAAAACAAAAGCCAGGCAATAAAGTGTAAGTGCTTTAGCCATTAAGTTGCAGTGGAGTGCAGTCAGCCCCTTTCAAACCCTTCAGAGAAAGGGTTACATAAATGGAGACTGAAAAGTTATTTAAATTATGAAAAGTTATTTCCGTTTATTAAAAAAAAAATGCATTCAAGAAATAAATGGTGTGGTGAAGTGGTACCCATTTTATGCACTGCACTTCCACTGTAAAGGTGTAGTCTGTTATGACTGTCAGGATGATGCTGTAACAGCAAGTCTAAACTAGATAGTTTATCAGACAAACTTTATTAATGCCTGAAAGTTTAAAATAGTTTTAAAAGCTTAATGTTTGAAGGTGATAGATAGATAGATAGACAGACAGACAGACAGACTAATGAAAATGAGTGCATGTAAAAATACTCAGTGAGGAGTGATGATTCAACTCCCTGAGGAAAAGACCAGCATAATGCTGACGCTGGTCACCAGCACAGGATTCTGATGCACTGGTGTTCACAGCAGGCTTCTTAACTTGGTTAATCCTACAAGACTTCCTAGGCCAACCTGCCTCACAAGAAAGAATATATTGGTTGACCAGGGTCATCAGCTAAGATTTGCTTGTCACCCAACTAGACCAGTACCAAAATAGAAATTCATGCTGGCCTAAGCTGTTTTTTCAGTAGTGTTTATTGGGAATCAGAGTGCACCAATCATTAAAAAAGACAATGTAAACAATATAACAATGCAAAGACAACAATGGAACAGGACCTGATCAGGATTAAGCACCTGGCAGGAGCACTGGCACAAAGGGAGGGCAGGCTAACCAACAAAGCCTTCATAATTCCACCAATACCAATAATGCAATTCAGAAAGAGAGAGAGAGAGAGAGAGAGAAAGAGACTATAGTTCTAAAACTTCTCACCAACAGGCTTTGCACACTTAAACTTCCATCCATTCCTTAACACAACTTCTTCAAACCTTCACACCAGTTTCTGCCATCATGCATTTAAAATTGTATATATTTATACTGTATTTGCATGCTTACATGCTTACCAGAGAACATCAAACTAATTCACCATGACCACCAGGGCCAACAAAATCCCAAACAGAAAGAACAGACAGTGTTATATTTAGAACGCCTCTCAGGTCTGACAGCATTCTGGACCAAAGGGTCAAAACTGTGACACCAGAGAACACAGACACACACTTGGACAGTGCCTGGGTGCATAAATCACATGTATCACCAATTACATTTTCTAATAAACCAATTTTATTTCTAAAAATAAAGCGTAAAATGTTCAATACAGAGCAATCTGTTTTACAAAGATTTTATAGAGGTGAGGAAAAGGCAAGTTCCAGTGAAACTTGAACATACACACGCTGAACTGGAGTTGGGTTTAGTTGACAACATAAAAAATGTGCAACGTAACTAGTGCATCTAATTTAAAGTTGTGATGTGCAATGAAATAGACCTTCTAATGCAGTGATGCCAGCTAGGCAGAGAGGAAGACAGGGAAGAGTCTCTAAAAGACCATAACTCAAAGTTGTTGCAAGATGAGCCCATGAAATAGCAGTGAAAACTTGGAGTCTACAAAATGTAAATTATATTCTTGCCAGACAAGTAGCACACACACCCCTTTTGATTCATCACCCATCCTTATACTCCTTGCAGAGTGCTAGTAATTTTACAGGTGACTCCAGTTTCCAAGTAGTTTGTAGATGTGTTGTATTGCAAATGCTCTAGACAGTGGAGAAACCACTGGAAGGAGTGTGATCAGTGGAATAGGGTGTGAATATGTAACCAGAAGCTCAATCATAATTTTTCCTCGCTCATATACAAAATACTCCCCTTTGCAATCCAGCCTGGTGCTGCCCTGTCTAAGCTCTGAGCCAGCTGCTATTTGGGGAGGATGATGGGTAAAGTATTCATGAGGTTGGGATGTGCCCTTTTTGCTGTAGATCCCACTTATACAGACTAATACAGCTCTATAAATCTCCCTCACTCATTTGCAATCTATCCAACATAAACTAGCCCATCCCACGTGGTCTCTTTCTCTCCTTTTTGTCACACTTCTACACTTTTGTTTGCATGTATACAAACTTTATTTCCTTGTTGTTTGAACCTCCCTATGGTTCTTGTCTTCCTCTGGGCTGCATTTGATCCCTTTGTCAATCCTCTCTCTTTCTCTTCTCTGTCCTAACTCTTTGTCTGATCAACCTTGTGTTTCTATTTCTGTCATTTTAGTGATGTGTGTGGAGATATGGCTTCTGGTGGTGACAGACAGAAGTCCTCAGTGCTGACTAACTCTTTTATTTATCAAGTGATGACTTCAGATCTGCTGATCATAATAAAGCCCCAGCCTGACCCCCCCACTCTGTGTTTCTATCAGAACTAAAGGGAAAGGCCAGAAAGATTGGGGTGGGCAGGCTGTTTACTCCCCCTGGCACCATAATGTCAAGCCTGACCTTGCCTCCTCTCTTTGAGAGAGGTAGTAGAACCCATATGGCTTGTTAAAAACATATGGGTGGTTTGTATCACCAAGTAGTTTGTGGGCTGTCCATTGGAGCAATGGTCAACCCTCCCCTTTTCTCTCCCAAGTTTATGCATTTGATACCTGCAGAAGACATGAACCACATCCCAACCTTTTTTCTCTTTTGTTCATTTTTAATCTTAAAGATTCTGCAAGAGGACTAAGCCTTTTCTCTTCATTCCTTTCCTCTAATCCCCTTTTTCCTATTCTATGACTTTCTTTGAGACCTGACCTCAGTTTTTTTCTGCACCTTCTCCCTTCCTCTTTTAGTGATGAATTATTTCCTGATGCTCAGCAACAGTCACGGAGATGGCATTTTGTCTCGGTACCAGACTTTGCGTCTGGAGGGTCGAATGGGCGATGTTGTTTTGGAAGCAGAGGACGTGGAGTTCCTTGCTCATCGCACTTTGCTAGCCTGTTCTAGTGACTACTTTTGGTCCTTGTTCCAGGACTACACTCTGGAGTCTAGAGCCCACACTATTAGCTTGCCAGCCTTGTCTTCAAAGGGCCTGGAGCAGATCCTGGACTTCATCTATACGTCATGGATCGCATTGTCACCTTCCACTTTGGAGGTCACACTGCAGGCTGCCTGCTATCTGCAAGTCACACCTGCTGTGGATCTCTGCAATGAGTACATCTCTGAAAGCATTGCGCTTGACAACTGCTGCTTTTTTGCTAATGTAGCAGCTTCCTATAGCCTTTCTGAAGCATTCACTGTCAGCAATTCTTTCATTGCCAGAAACATGTGCAGAATACTTGCAGCTGAGCAATACAAAGCTGAGCTATTGGAGTTAAACCTTGATTCTCTGCTAGAGGTGCTTGCAGCCAAGGAAATGCAAGGAGTAAAAGAGATGGCTCTTCTACAACTCACTTTGGATTGGCTAGAGTACAACCCTCAGTCTGCCCTTCAAAGCAATGCATTGCTTTGTCGTATCCGATTTGGTTTGGTTCACCCTGATGAGCTGTCTCGACTTAGTGCAATTAAACCTGCCCTACGCACTCCATTCCTCCGCAGCGTAGTGCAGAAAGCCCTTAACTACCATCTTCAGGGTCCCCTCCAACCTCTACTGCAAAGTGTCCACACCAGCCTAAGGACCACAAACAGCAAAATCCTGCTGGTGGGGGGAGGACCAGATGCAGACCGACCCCAGAATCAGATCTTGGCCTACGAACCATACACAAGGAAGTTCCGCCCACTTTCCACAACATTACAAACTAAGCTCCAGCACCAGGGAGTATGTGTGGTGGGCAACTTCCTGTTTGTGCTGGGTGGTGAGGTGGTGGAGGTGGATAAGGATAATGAGAAGTCAGCTGTGATGACAGTCACTGACCAAGTGTGGCGCTATGACCCACGGTTTGACGAGTGGGAGGAGATGGAACCGCTCTTGCAGAAGAGGGCGCACTTTGCCTGCTGTGTGGTTGATGGTGTTATTTTTGCCATAGGTGGTCGGGGCCAGAGGGGTGAGCCTGCTTTATCATCTGTTGAGAGATACACTATGAATGCAGGTTGCTGGCGCAGTGGTGTGTCCCTTCCACATCCAGTCTACGGGCAAGCCTGTGCCACTATAGGGACAGGAATTTACATCTCTGGAGGCAACGCTGGCAACAGCCCAGAGAGCAGTAAGGAGGTGCTGTTTCTGCATGCCTTTGAGGGTGATGCCTGGCAGAGACGCACAAGCATGTCCATTGCCAGATTTGGCCACAAGATGGCGACTGTGAGGGGCAGAATTTATGCCTTTTTGGGAATGTATGAGCCATTCTGTGACATTGAATGCTACAATCCCGTGCAAGACCTGTGGACCCGTCTGAGGCCCCTACAGAATGATCGCTTCTGTTATGGTTTGATGGCAACAGGAAGAAAACGTGTGCTTGTGTTCGGAGGCAGGAAATGGCAAGAAGGACAAGAAGTGTGCACAACTAATGTGCTGGAGTACGACACTGAATGTGACACCTGGAGGGAAGTGTGTAAACTACCTGGGCCCTTGTGTGAAACTCAGTGTGTCATTATGAATATTCAAGAACATACAGAGACATAAAAGCCCTATAGAAACACCATCCCACATATGCACAGGCAAATAGATGGCTGTCACTCTTTATTAATGGAGAAAGGAAAGTTAAAAGACAAGCGGATCTTTGCATCACTCTGGACCGTAAAGTGAAGTAAAGTGGCATGGACAACAGGATTTCCAGATGGACTTTGCACAGCAAAAATCATTCTCTTAATCAGTAATTATTAGTCTTGTTATCCAGTAAAAAAAAAGTATCTGAACATCCTTAAAAACTTAATATAAGATATTAAGACTTGTTTTTAGGGAATATATTTTAAATTATGCTTATCTTCCCTACCCCATTGGCAAATTGTTTTTAACCATACATAATTCAAAATATAAGACAAGTCTTCTTATTTTACAAAATATTGCATCAAGTAATTTCTAGATTTAATGATGTTTAGATATTTTGTTTATAAAAATAAGAAAATATTTTTATGCAGTGTGGTGCTCTCAAGAATGCTTTACAGCAAGCAATAAGGAGCTCCTGAAAGTGGGTCACTATGAATAGGTAGTGAAAGACTTGACATTGATAGATGACTTGTCATAATGATGTAGGACCTGAGAAATGGCAGAAAGTTCCTGCACGGACACTAAAGCAAAGGACTGAACTATGAAATGTTAGACAACTCTACACTCTGATCACTCTATCTTGAAAGTCACAAAGAATAGGCTGTACTACAACAGAATAAAAAGAAAAGACATTCTAGACAATGAGAGTGGTAAACATAGATGTAAATATATTGTTTGAAGCCCAGTTTTCGAAAAAGAGTTGAATATTCAGTAAATATCAAATGTGATCATTATAATGTGTTATGACGGAGGGACAGCTGCCATAAATAGACATAGACAGACTGTGGATAGTAAAAGACAGCAGTGAAATGGAAGGAGGGTGCACTCACAGACACTGAGATAAACAGCCAAATTAGACAAAAGTTCATTCTAAAGGTTACATGGAAAGTCAAATGGGTAAGGATAAGTAGACCTATGAGTGTATGTGGGATGCAGATAAGCCAAAGGAGGGCGTTTTGCTTAAAACCATATTGACACATTTAATTCAGACAGCTAAAGAGTCCGGTCCTGCATGGTAGGATGTCTAGAGTTCTTTCCATAGATCATATTTTGTGATTAAAAAAAAAACTTTGAGGTGAATTACAATAGCCGAGCAGACAGCTAGTAAAACTAATGTGAAATGCTTTGAAATACCACTGCCATCGATAGTAGTAACTATTTCTGTGTTATGTTTTTTTTAAAGCTGTAATATATATAATATAATATATAATATAATAAATCAGTCTGTATATTAAATATTGAAAACAAATTTGAAAAACAAATCGTTTGAAAAAACTGCATGAATAAAGATCACAAGTTCTCGTTTCTTTGAAAAAACATTTCATTTTCTAGTTGTTGAAATGAGCCAGAATAAGTTTAGTGATTAATGAGAAATGTTAAAAGTGGTAGATGAGATGCTCAAGGGACTAAACAGACCAAGTTGTGATAATTAAGGCAAGTGGTTCAGGTCCAAGGGTTAGGGTTTGGTTAATATCCACGGCATATCAACAAAATGACATATCAAACAGAAATATATGTAAACTGCCTATGTTGAAGCATTGAAGCCCCTGCCATATTGGTTCTTTTTTACATATTACGAATGTCAAGTTGGGGCTTTCATAGCATTCAGAGTTTATAAAATGTTACAGTGAGTTCTACAAAGACATAAATGCTTTTTACTAGTCGGAATTTTGTAATTACAGTAAGTCGGAGATGATGTAAACACACCATTTGTATGCTACAGTGTTGTCCCAACATGACCTCATTTCATTGCATTTTTAATCAATCCAACAACGTCAAAACATATATTTATCTTTTCTTTTATAAAATTACTTGACTGTTCTACGGATGCAGAAACTTTGCATACTGTGCACCATAAACTGCACATACTGTACTATGCAGTAGGCACAATTCAATCAACTCCTAATTAAGCACTCAGGGCGCTGACCAGTAAGTCGGCCATTTCTAGGGGTGTCCCAGTCACAAAATCGCTCTAGTATACTGAAACGTTCGCTACCTTAAAAATTCCCAGAGTGCAACTCAATATGTACCGTTACCAAAAAGTCATCATGTCGTCTGAAGTCTCTCAAATCGTTAGAGGTCAACCGCAAGTGTAAATATAAAATAAAGTCAAGGCTTCATTTTGTCTATAAAAGAGATTTTGCCTGTAAAATATTTCATTCATAATGTTCGTGAAAGGGAAACAAACATTTAAATATTACATTTGCTAAAGAAGATTTAAAATACACTCCATTGTATTTTGATTTCTTTATTTATGTAATTTATCTTTAATAATAATAGTGTATGTTTTAATATCTACAGTGAAAATGTCTGAAGCTTCTTTTATATAGTTACGTTGTTGGATAATACCAGCTGTGTTTAACCTCATTATAGTGCCGCTGGTAACGGAGTCACAAATGTCCCAATGTTTAATGGATGAAAACCATTGCCAGTGCCTGAATTCTTGTTTACAATATGCTGATTCAAGACACAGGGAGCTAGACGACATGCCGGAGAGAGAGAGAGAGAGAGAGAGAGAGAGAGAGAGAGAGAGAGAGAGAGAGAGAGAGAGAGCGCAATGGGGAGAAAGTAAAGGAGATCAAGTGAATAGAAGGAGAGAAGTACATAGGAATGAATAGGAATTGATTCCCATTAGAACTTTGTGCCCACAGGAAACGATTTTGATCTGTCTCATCCACAGAACCAGAGCTAACTCAACAGTTCACTTCTATCCTCCATTAATTTTGTAAGCTGAGTTCATTACCATAGTTGAACAGACTGGAAAGCTGCAAGCTGCTTGAAAAATAGAAAACAGCCTTCTGGGAAATTGACATGAGCCTCCATTCTAACTGCCTACTGGAGAAAGTTGACTTGCATTTTGCCTGACAGACTTCTGAGCTTCTACCCCTTCCCCTACATTTAGCATCCTAAACGTTTGGGCCGCCTGTCAGGCAATGAGCTAGGCATCTTTCTCCAATGTGCATTCAAACTGGCCTTGGTTAAGTTTTAATATGTGAACGCAGAAGCAATAAATAAAGCCTGCTTTTAAAGTTACATCCATAAAAGTTTATTGACTCGAGGTATAACCACATTTAACTCTGGAGAAAGCAATAACGCTCTTTTTAAATAATGAAATAAATAAGGTTTACCAGGTTGAATGCTAAAACACAACACATAGAAACTGCACTGCCTGAATTACATGCCCTATTTATAATAAAGACAGGCAGCAGCACAGATATAGAGCAACTAGATTGTTTACAACAACTCTGTGTTAAAAAATAGGGCTGCTAAGTAAAGAACATGATTTGCACTAAATTAGGAATAAAATGTATATATTAGTAAAGTAAAATATTAATAGACAATCTGATCTAGTAACTATATTTCCACTGTTAATCATTTCCATGCTGTCTTTCCTCTGAGAGCTAATGAAATCACATGGACACATTAGCACCACCGTCACTCAATGATTATAATAAAGCAAACACTCTCTTAAGTAACATATATAATGAAATGTGCTCTAATACAGTATCGAGAGTCATACCTGAAATTTCAATGTACATCATATTATACATATCTTATCATATTGTACAATAAACTCTCATCTGAACATTCAGTGTTCTTAAAAATCTCACATAAAAAGTCTTTGTGTCCACAGAGAGCCTGAGTGCTTCTTGGTCTTGAACAGCCTTCCTGACTCAAACGGTTTAAATACTGACGTTGAATTATTTGGCAGCTTCGGTTTAGACATTTTTTTTTTGACTGTGTTGTATTCTCAAGCCATGCAGCTGGAGAAGTTTGTGCTCGGCTATTTAAATAAATGAATCACCTCCCGAATTTTGTCATTCATTTAATACCAGTAGTTGATTTGCTGCTTCTAAAGATGTTGGGGCGAGTTTAGGGCAGCAGCTTTGCTCGGCAGAGCCATGCGTTGAGTCCCTGGGCTGAGACCTGCAATTGTCATAAAATCCTCAAAATGTTCCCAAATTGTCCACATTGAGCAGAATGATTCCATGACAGCTTGTAGAATGGAAAACGAAAGAAGCCCGAAAAGAGGTATGCAATACTAAAGCATAATACTGTTCTTTTCATTCTCCTGAAATAGCCGAATTAAACACAGTAGTCCATAATCCAAAAAAAGTATTTGCGATGAACAGCAAGTTTTGTGTGTGTAATAGGCACACAATTATTAACATAAGGGTGCAAATTTTTGCTAGGAGTACCACCTTTACATCTGTTCGTATTTATGAATGCAAAGAGATACAATTCCGCCTCATAATATCAAGGGATTAAAGCGGAAAGAGAACTTCCTCAATCCATCTCGAGTTACAGAGATAATGCTGCTTCTAGATAATGAAGCATATGCAATTTTCTACCAATCAAAACCCACTCATTCTCTGAAAACTCATTCGTTATTAGAGGCTTAGTTTGGTAGTCCAGTGCAGTCAGGTCATAAAAGTCCCGGCAAAGCCTGGTCTTAAAGGAGTATTCCAATTTCAAAACAATGTGTGATCTGTTAAATGCTCTTGATTGCCACATAAAATAATTTTGACTCGTTCCACAGTTTGTAAAAAAAAAAAAAAAAAAAAAAAAAAGTTTAAATTGGAAGACTACACAGGGCAAATAATTGCAAAGTAAAGCCACGTAATTTAATTTGTTCACATATTGCCTGTGCAAAGTTACATCCAGTCTTTACACGACAAACGCCTCTTTTGATGGTGTAAAGCCAGCATACCCTGTAACTTTTGCATGATTTATGCAAGAATACAAGAAAGGGACTGTCTACAGTACATAGAGAACAATTCACTTCCGTTCATCCACCTAGAAAAGTAGTAGTTAACTAAAGTAAAAGCTGCAAATTTCAGTTTTTAATCCCTCCAGCATGCTTTTCCCATAAACGTCCACTGTCAGTGCAGTACCATAAATTATCATTTTTATTTTCAAACTGAGGGATGAGTCAAATTATTGCCGGTGGTAATCGACAGTTCACAGATGCTGTCGACAAAGCTTTTGTGTTGAACCGAGAATATTACTTTAAATACTTATCACTATGTCTGCACACTTTGCAGGAATTCTGTTGAGATAAACAAATTTGTGTTTCACGCACATGCGCGCACGCACGCACACACAGACACACACACACACACACACACACCTTCCAAACAAATGTACAAATGCTATAAGTCGGGGCCAGCCGATGTATAACAGCAGTTCATAAATATATTTTATAATGCTGAAGTAGAGTGTATAGTATGGTAAAGTGGCACATAAACATGGTAGCTAACCGCTAAGAGATTTCATTCTTAATGACAGCCAAACAAAAACACTGGTACAGCAGCACGACAGAGTTAGAGTTAGTGTGTGTTTCAGTGTTCAAATGCCTCATGCTCGTATTTGCTCTCCATGTAATCTTAGAGTCGAGTCCGCAGGTTCCATTTCCCAGTCCAAGTTCTTGTTTAACTGTGGAGCCAGGATTGTTCTTGGTGTGATGGCACCATCTTTCCTTGTCTAAGCCTTTGGGAGGACTGGTAACCATGGCAACCCTGTGTGCAGAAGTGGTATACTCTGAAGCCTGCGGTTAGTGACTTGGACCACTGAGAGTTCTTTGTGCAGCAAATCTTTGCTTGCGTAAACAATGTTTCAAGTGTTTAAAAAGCTTATACTGCGAGCCTGCAATTGTAGTCAGGATGTGAAAGTTCAAGCAAAAGTGAGATGTGAATTGGTGCTTGTAGACCTTATTCAATGTATAGTGGATGCAATATATTACTCAAATGAAAATGAGGCCGTAGAGATTGAAGTACAATCAGTGTAAATCAGTGTATCGTTCAGCCAAAAACACTGAAAATACAGTGGGGTGCAAAAGTCTGAGACCCCATTGAAAATCTGGGATTCAAAATCTTATTTAAACCTAGAAATATGTGTGACCTTATTTTATGGTCACTAATCAAATAATAATAATGTTAACTCCAAAAGTTAAGATTTTTTTGAGTGCATTGAAGCACACAAAACATTGGAACATTTTCAAATCATGCTTGGATAACATGGATCATCAGGTTTTGGAGTAACATGTGGAGTCATTGCCAGCTCGAATGCATGCTGTCATTAATGGGGGACATACTGTACAAAATACTGACAATTTGAAACATTCAACTAAAATTGTTGTACTAATAATAAAATGCATAACAATTTTTTTTTATTAAAAGAGAAATATGCTAAATGGAATCATTAATTAGCAGTGGTCTCAGACCTTTGGAAACCACTGTATCACATAGCCTTGTTTTCATTTGTGTCAAATAAAACACGCCGTCTATCCAAACGACTATTAATTTTGTTCTGGAACTTTTATGCCATTATTATATTATCAGTGAAAACTTCTTCATACGATGTGGCGATATTTTTGTATAAAGTGACTGACGTGATCAAGGGAAAGTGTGCATTTGTGTATGTCAGACATGAGTCTCGATGTAGGAGTGTGTGTGTGAGAGGGAGGGTGTGCGGGGGGCCGGTTCTGGTGTGGCAGCAGGACTGGGCTCAGAGACGGGGCTGGGCTGATGGTCCCGCTGGGGCTCCCCTGAAAACAGCTCCATGTAAACTTTCTTCCATTCCTGGAACTCTGAGGATGTGAGCTTAGGATTGGCCAGCAGCTTGTCAATCAGTGCTACCTCGCCCTCCCTGTCCTATGGGAGTGAAGAAAGAGAGCAGGAGAGGGTGGGCATTATAGACACAGTCTCTTTTACACAGAAGTTAGGATTTCATACTCAAAGCACGCCACAGGCTGTTAGCTCAGACGATGCGGACTCACCTAGATGAGTAGAGCGGCACACACACACACACACACACACATAGCATGCCCAGACTTGAATGGAGTCCTCTGGCACTGTGGGCTTCGTGCCCCCAATTAACCTTTCATTCAAGTCTGAGTGATAAGGGATGCTTACAGTACCCACAATGCAACAGGAGTCTATGCCCCAACACAACAAGCACAGGGCGGCAGCATGGAAAGTGACCCAGTGTTACAGCAGAGGCACAGACCGACTGACCCGACCACAGAAAGATCCAACTGGGCACCAGGCACAGTCTAAACTAGACTAAACCAGACAGAAAAGCAGGGTTCTCAGCAAAGGAGTCAGGAATTTTGGCCACACCGTCCTCCCACACCAGGCAGAGAACTCCGTCTAACATAAATGGGATTCTGGGACAGCAGTTTGGCTTGAAAACATAAACAAACCTTAATGTCTTCATGTCAACAAACCTAAAGTCTTTTGTGACTACGGGCCTGACCAAAATGCCACAATTGATGTCTACTTGCATCCATTTGGTCTTGTTGTGGCTGTCGTGTGCCGGTGAAATTCGTATGACCGCAATGTGTCTTATTTGTCTATTTAGGTTGCACCCTCGTTGCACACTTTTGCCACAGTGGACTACTACCTGACAGCCTTTGTGGCATTAAGTCACCAAAGTGTGGATTGCAAGGTCTTAGGGTGCAAATGGGACTGGTCAAATTTCTACTTTCTAATTCTGCTGTCCTCAGAACCCCAAAGACATCAGACAGATGGAGGGGAATGGACAGACAGTACAGATGAGACAAAAAGGGACACAAGGTGATATGGGACCCATGCAGCAGCAAAGGTCAAGTACCTTGAGCGTGCTCTGCAGGATGCGGAGATGATGCAGTTTGTCATTTAGCTGCGGATCGTTGCAACGCCGGATGAAAAGGTGTTTGTACTCCAGACGGGTGGAAAGGCGGTGCTCACCAATGGGAGACAGGTTGGCACGCTCCAGCACCCGGTACAAATCACCAAGAGAATATGCCTGTCCGTGGCACTCCTGCTCCCCGCCTGTGGGGGTCGCCACAAAAAGCCAATGTTAAAGAGGGATGGCTTTAAAAGTAGCAGACCACATTATAGTGTGAGACTGCACAACAGACAAACAGGTCACAATATTCTGGCTGTTATTTGCCTCTATTGAGTTACTATTGAGGATAAAAATGACCTAAAACCAGCACAAGAAGTAATTTCTTCTGGCTGGCACAGCTAAATTCCTAATTAATGCTCAGATTTACATAAACAGATGAACATTTTCTCTTATCCTTCATTCTAATTCAGAGGAATGGGCAGGGGTGGAAAGAGTACTGTTTGCTTCTTGTACTGTTACTTCTTAAAAAAATTAGTTTGAGTAGAGTAAAAGTACCTGTCCTAAAAACTACTCAAGTAAGAGTAAAATAGTAGCTAATTTAAAAGTACTCATGAGTAGGGAGTATTGAGTACTGAGTTGCAAAATCTATGCCCCTTTTTAATAAAAACTGTATGCTACAATTTAAAAATATAGCACACATACTGTAATTTACATTCCCAGTTATTTTCAATACAACAATCCCCATTTTATATCATAATGTATGAAACAATTACATTAAAATCAGTTTATGTGTAAATGTCCCTTAATGCAGACAGAGAGAGTTACTGTTGTGCCTAAAACATGTTCAAAATAATGCAAGGAATGCCTTGACACTAAAAAAGCAGGGTCACTTGGTGCGTCATGTTCTGCACAATAGAGGGGGAATCATTTGATTGGTACAGGGGCCACATCAGGCTTTAAAGGAATAATTCACACAAAAATTTTAATTCTCTCATCATTTAGTCACACTTATGCCATGTTCACATGAACATTGGTCCATGCAATGCAAGTGAATGGGTGCCAAAATTTTGAAGGTCAAAAAAATCACGCAAGTCAGCATAAAAGTAGCCTAATCCATGTGACTCCAGTGGTTAAATCCATGTCTTCAGAAGAGATATGATAGGCTGGGTGAGAAAGAGATTTTTACTACAAATTCTCCTCCCTGCTCAGTCAATCTCCAATTTAACTTTCACTTTCTTCTTTTGATTTTTTGTGATTCACATTCTTCATGCATATCGCCATATACTGGGCAGAGAGAAGAATTTCTAGAAAAATTAACTTAAATATTGATCTATTTCTCATCCACACCTATCATATCTCTTCTGAAGACATGGATTAAACCACTGGAGTCTTATGGATTACTTTTGTGCTGCCTTTATGTGCTTTTTGGAGTGTCAAAATGTTGGCATTGTATGGACCAAAAGAGCTGACATATTCTTCTTAAAATCTTAATTTGTGTTGTGCTAATGAAAGAAAGTCGTACACATTCGGGATGGCATGAGTGTGACTAAATGATAAGAGAATTTTCATTTTTGGGTGAACTATTTCTTTAAGTAGCACATGAGGTGCCACATTGTACTCATTTTGAGAAACAATGATCCACACTGATTTAATTATTGTACCTTTTAAGCCCAGCAGTAGTTGTGTTCTCATTCTAATGCGTGATGCACAATTTTTTACATCTGGGGTCGGTATTATTTAAAAAAGTATTGTTATTAAAAATGTTACTGATTTATTCTATTACATTAATACTTTTAAGCTACTCAAGTTATTCAGCCAAAAGTAGTGAGTGGTTTCCTCGTTTTTTTGTTATTGTTGTTTAATCAATAGATTTTATATGACATTGCCTACTAGATTGCTCAATTGGGTTATATATACACACTTCAAGTCCAACATTTTGATGCAAATATGCTTTTTGTCCCACTGTTTATGTTTACTTTAGACAAAACTAACTGCATTTACATTAATTCCTCATCAAGACAGGAATTGGCGGGATTATAAAGTGTATTGGATCGTTTAGGTGCGTGGCCGCATTAGTGCACAAACATTAGCCGCCTGTCAATCAAACAGTGCGCAGCTACAGACATCAGGAAATAAAAAGTAAATCTATCATATTTTATCTAGATCAATCAACCAGTGGTGTTCTTTTTATATCCCGATCGATGAAATGAACACCCCTGGTCTAGATGTAGAACAGAGCCTCAAAAGTTTATCATTAGTATCGAGGACATCTCTCTCTCTCTCTTCCTTTCAGATAAAAATCAAGATTATTTTATAGCCCAGCCCTATTGATAACATTGCATTAATCGCTCACATCAACCCAATAATCTCAGTGATAGATAAATTACAGGCTACATTATAGACATGGAATCTAGTAAGCCGAAATATTAAATTTACCTCTATGTTTCTTCAAATTAGAGGCAGGATTTATGCTGATATCTGGCTTGAGCAAGTTAAACTCACATGACACAATCATGCATTTGGCCTTTTTCATTGCGAAAAGCTCTTTCAGGTGCGGCCGTGATGTTCTGGTGTTGAACTGTGTTTGAGGCCTCCTCCAAATCCATAACAGTTGACGCCGATCTACAGCTGCCATTCAAGTTTTTTACATACGATTTGATTTGACGGGAGTCACGAGACTCTCCCTAGCCAATCATGACGATTGATAGAAATAAAATCAAGACAGGGAAGTAGTGAACAAAGATGGAGGGAAAATAGTGTAGTAAAAGTATATAGTTACAGCACTTAAAATGTACTCAAGTAAAAGTGAAAGTATAAAAAAATGTAACTACTTAAAGTACAATTCCTGGGAAAAACTTAATTACAGTAACATAAGTATATGTAATTTGTTACTTTAACACCCCTGTAAATGGGTGCTTGGTTTCTTTGTGCCAACAAAATATTTTCCTCCATGTCTGTATGTCTGCAATGTAAAAAGGATTAGTTCACCCCAAAATTTTTAATTGGTTATAATTTTTTTTCCTTCATGGAACACAAAAGTAGAAGAATGAGAGGCTTTGTGACCATTCACTTTCATTGTATTGTAAAAAAAAATTAGATTATATTCTGCCCTTTGAATTCCATGGAAGAAAGAGTTTGGAAAAACATGAGGGTGAGTCAATGATGACAGAAATTTTAAGTGAACAATCCGATTAATAATGAACACACCGGCCCTCTCACTGTCACTGTGTTTTAGCACGTAAAAACAGACAAAATGGAAACAATTCACAATCTTGTCAACATCAAGGGTTGAGTAAATGGGGACATGAAATGCCAGACACCACAAGAGTGATTAAAACTAGACTGATTTCAGCCCAGTTTAAAATTAATAACCACAAGAGGGCAGCAGTCCACACAGAGTCACATATGCAAAGGGAGTGTAGAGTAGAATATTTTTTGTTGCATGTAGCAGGGGAATTATATTTTAATAAATAGAGCAGAGTGGCTCTAGATGGAAATCAGTTTAGTACTAAAAATCTCTAAATCATTATCCATTCAGCCACTATCCACTCACACACCAAGGACTCCAAGGACAGTCTGTCTACAGCAGTATTTCATACTCAAATTGCATTTTATGCTTTTTGTGTCAGTGTGGTATCTTGTGGATGGCTGACACTGCTATCAGGATCTGCATTTGTTACGCACTTGAAATAGAATATGTATGTTTCTATATTGGTAAGTTAAAATAATTCTAGAGTTTTTTCTACATTGCTTTGCAGTTTCTAAGGTGTTCTGGATGGATGTTAAAATTGCCAACTCCAAGTGTATATGATTAATCTGGTTCCAAGATATGTCTTGAGTCCCTCCAATTCAAGTGTATGGAATTTTTCATCAGTTCTATAATTCAATGGGTATAAAGTTCAGTCACTTAGAAAAGTAATAGCACGTCTCTTCTAGACAAGCCATATGATTTGATGTTCAGTATTATTCATGCACTAACAGTGTAGGACTAAATGTGGGAAGTTATGCTCCAAAGTTTAATACTGAAGGTAAGGAGTTTTGAAAAATCCCTACAACTAATAAAATAATACATTTTTAAAGCTTTTTGTGATCATTTTATTAATTATTATAGGGATAGTTCACCCAAAAATGAAAATTCTCTTATCATTTAATCACTCTCATGTCATCCCAGATGTGTATGACTTTCTTCTGCAGAACGTAAAAGTTTTTTTAGAAGAATATTGCTGCTCTGTAGGTCCATCCAATGGAAGTGAATGGTGACCAGAAATTTGTAGCTGCTATATCAGAATCAATGATAGGTGTAAGTGAGAAACAGATCAATAATTCTTTGATTCTTTGATTTAATTTAATTATAATAAGTCCTTTTTTTACTATCAGTTCTCTTCCCTGCACAGCAGGTGGTGATATGAATGTGAATCACCAAAAACAAATGAAGAAAAATGTGGAATTGAAAGTGGAGATTGATAGTTAAAAAGGACTAAAAAATGTATCTGTTTCTCACCTACACCTTTATCACTTCTGAAGTTATAGATTTAACCACTGGAGTCATTTGAATTACTTTTATGCTGCTTTTATGTGCTTTTGGAGATTAGAAATTTTGGTAAACATTCACTTGCATTCTACGGACCTACAGAAATTAGATATTCATCTAAAAATCTTGTTTGTGTTCAGCAGAAGAAAGTAAGTCATCCACATATGGAATGGCATGAGGATGAGTAAATTATGAGAATTTAAATTTTTAGGTTACCTCAATTTTTCTTTATGTGCACAATTCTCTCTAGAACTCTGTAGAAGTGCAGCAAAACTGTCCTATTCTGTAAAACAGTCTCTCTCTCCCATTCTGCCGGGAAACACACGATTGAGTCACGATCGATTGGCCGTGCCTTTCTTTTCTCTTCAGTATGTGGTACAGCACACATGGGCTCTTTGGATGACTAACAAATGCCCCCAACTCCTCCAGAGAGAGATAGAGACAAGAGACACACAGATAAGAGGGATACTCATTAAAAGCCACTGTGATTATTTATAGACTACTGCTGGAGTTCCGTCTGACATGACGAAAAGAAATAAAGGGGAATATTAAAATAAAGAGTGAACTAAAATAAGGAGGGCAGTGAGATGAGAAATACACTGCAGAGAGTGAGATAAAGGAAGATGGAAGTGAGCCATGACATGATAATCAGTGAGATTGGTTAGATGAAAAGAAATACGGGTAAGATAAACAGTGCTTAAGTGAACAGTAAATGGGCAACTTCCTGTGGGTAGAAGAGAGAAGTGTGTCTAAATTGACAGCATGACATCAGATCAAATAGAAAAAAATGACAGAATATCTTATTCTGATATGAGACTGTAAAGCATACCGCTCATTCACTGCTAACTACTGTACATGGTTAATGCAATAAGCCTGGAGAGCCAGAGAGTTACAGTTTTTACAGGATTACAGTGTGTTCCTAGGCACAAAATAAAGCGGCAACAGCATTATGATAAAAGACTAGAATAGATTTGTATTTCCTAAATCAAATACAAGTACAAAAGAATGGTGGTAAAGTTTAAGGTAAGCTTAGGTTTTAAGTTTTGGTTCTGGTTTAATGAATTGCTGCATCACAGCCATTTTACTGATGTTGTGAAACTGAGCATCATTTCATTTTCAGTTGGCTGTGCATGAAAATCAACACAATGAAAACATAATCAATGTGCAAATGGATAAATGAATGAAATGGATAGATATATGCAAGGAAAACAAGACCAATCACAATTAAGTATGCACACTGTATGTAAGAAATAATACAAATGGAATCAAGTATGCAAATATTATGATGATGTCATCACTCCTGGTTAGATTTCGAATGCCAAATATTCTATTAATGTTAGTCAATGAGAGATTTTAAAAATGTAATCTTATAAAGCATCAAGTTTACAATAAACAAAAATAGACGGCACACCTAAGGCTGAAATTGTCTACAAAACGTTTGAATGCCATCTGTATGTTGGAGCAGTCGAGCTGCATTAACAGCAGAAGTTTAATACTTCGGGTTAAATGAAAATTCTCTCATCATTTACTCAACCTCATCTCATTCTAGATGTGTACAACTTTTTTCTGCAGAACACAAATGAAGATTGTAAGAGGAAATCTTTGAAGCTTCAAAAAGCAAATAAAGGCAGCAAAAAAGTAATCCATAAAACTCCAGAGTTTTAATCCATGTTTCTGAAGCGATCTAATCTTCAAGATCTACATCTTGCCAGTGCAGTCTATAGGCACAATCATGATTTCAAGTTCAATTATACCTCCTAGTGCTTGATGCATATGAGTGCTAAATAGTGCTAGGAAGTGTAATCGAGCTTGAAATCATGATCACCAAGTAAATATGGATGTCAAGATTTATGGTTACACTTTCTTTCTCTTTCTGTTCTCACCCAAAACCGATTAGATCACTTCAGAAGACATTTATTATACCACAAGTCTTATGGATTACTTTTATGCTGCCTTTATGTGCTTGTTGGGGCTTCAAAGTTTTTGTTACCATTTACTTGCATTCTATGGACCTACAAAGCTGAGATATTCTGCTTTCCACCCTCTCCTCGCTGGGTATTACAGGAACTGTGCTTGACTGGTTTAACTCCTATCTCTCTGGTAGGTCCTTTAAGGTAGCCTGGAGAGGTGAGGTATCCAAGCCACATGAACTACTTACTGGGGTACCTCAGGGACCAGTGCTTGGGCCACTTCTCTTCTATATACACAACATCACTGGAACCCATCATTCAGGCACATGGTTTCTCATACCACTGTTACGCCGATGACACACAACTCTACTTGTCTTTCCAGCCCAACGACACCACCATGACTGCTCAAATCTCTGCCTGCCTGGGAGACATCTCGTCCTGGATGAAGGAACACCACCTAAAACTCAATCCAGCCAAAACCGAACTCCTGGTCTTTCCAGCCATCCCTGCTGTCGAACACAACATCACCGTGCAGCTGGGTTCGACTACAGTAAGAAATCTAGGGGTAACCATTGATAACAAACTAAATTTCACAGACCACATCTCAAAGACAGCAAGATCATGTAGATTTACGGTCTACAACATCAGGAAGATAAGACCCTTCTTATCTGAACATGCCACACAACTGCTTGTTCAGTCATAACTAGATTGGACTACTGTAACGCTCTCATTGCAGGCCTCCCTGCATGTGCAATTAGACCTCTGCAAATGATCCAGAATGCAGCAGCACGTCTGATCTTTAATGAACCAAAGAGAGCACATGTTACACCACTCCTTGTCTCTCTCCACTGGCTACCAGTTGATGCACGTATCAAATTCAAGGCTCTGATGCTGGCATACAGAACAGTCACTGGGTCTGCTCCAACATACCTAAAATCATTTCTGCAGAGCTACACACTCACTAGAAGCCTGCGGTTGACTAAAGAAAGTCACCTTGTTGTACCAACACAAAGAGGCAACAAAACACTTTCTCTGACTTTCAGCTTCATCATACCACGTTGGTGGAATGACCTCCCCAACTCCATCCGTGAAGCAGACCCACTCTCTGTCCTCAAAAAAACAACTTAAAACACATCTTTTCCAAGAGCACTTAACTAGTCACTAACAAAAAAATAATAAATTGCACTTGTATATTATTCTGATGCTAGTGAAACTTTGTAATATGGCACTTTTGTACCACTGTCTCCTTAAGATGATTTCCTTACGTTTTCCTCTTTTGTAAGTCACTTTGGATAAAAGCGTCTGCCAAATGAATAAATGTAAATGTAATCTTCTAAAAATCTTTGTTTGTATTTGCAGAAGAAAGATAGTCCACATTTGGGATGACATTAGGGTATGAGTAAATGATGAGAGAATTTTCATTTTAGGGTGAACTATTACTTTAAGAACCAGAATATTTAAGAAATAACAATACAGTGCAGACTTGTAAACACTATACTGAATATTTTAATTTTTGAATAATGATAAGCAGAGTCATGGAATGAAAACGTTCCAAGGAACGAAAATGAAAATTAACAAAAATCTTTGCAGAACGTAACTGAAAATTGGGAACAAAGTCCCTTTCACGTTATTTATTAGTTGGTAACCAGTAAATAATAAATGGTTTATTACAGTATATTTTCAGAATTACACCACTTCTGTTGCACAAAAAAATGTAGTTGACCATGATAAGTATTTGCTTTGATTCTGAAGGAAACTGTAACACCACACAATTCTTTGCCTTAATACACATTGTGGATGGAGCCTTCTGTGACATGCTGAAGACCTTATAGACAACTATATATAATTGCTATGTATGAATGCAAGGTTAATCCAGACACAAGGAAAAATATTGAGGTAAACTGTAAATTTCTTAGTTGTTTCCAAGTCTTCACTGAATTATTGTTAGATATAATGCATTAATAGAGATTTGATGCAGCCGGGTTCTGACCAAGAAGTATATCTGTAATTAAAACAAATAATTAAAATAAAAATTATTAAATAATTATTACATGTTTAAAATAAAATAATTCATCTGGATAAGATGACGTTTAGTCCAAAAGCGTGCAGTGCAAACAGTGCAAAAAATTTGGCAATTAATTGATATTAGATGGCCAGATGTATTTTTGCATTTTGTATTTTTTTTACTTGAAATATTTTTGGGAATATATTGAATGTTAAGAATCCACTTATTGAAAAGACATTATTTATATAGGTTACTGTATACTTTGCTTTTCACGATTTCTATGCTGATAATTCCCCCCACATGGGGAAAAAAAATATTTTATTGGGGAAAAAATGGCTTATTATCACTTAATTTGGTTGAGGCAAGTCCATTAATTTGAGCGTGTTTTTTCAGACGAGGTCTCTTTTTTTCCTTAAAAGATCTGGTAGCACTGCAAATGGTACTTCACCCACCCTTAGCACAGATTACTTTAATTTAAAAAAGAAATAACGTTAACCTTTGTTCAAACCAGTTACCAAAAAGAAAAACATTTAATTTGTAATATCTTAAAAAATTAGAAGAATAAAAACTGATCCATCAAATAATGTAATTCGTTAGCCTAATTGAAGGTTGTTTATTGTTGCCAAGCATGTAGCAACTTGCTGCAGTTAAAAAGAATTAAACTGATGTGCAATTTCAAAATGACTATATATTATGGTTAAAACATTATCAAAAGTGTGGTTTTATTGTTTCCTCCAGCTTACAACAAAATTAACAATAACTTTATTTGTATGAAATGTGCCTTACTCTTATGGGATTCTCTGTTTTTAGTTATACCTGTCCAGTGACTATAGCTGATAGTCTTTAAAAAAAATTATATTAATATGCACTGTTCTTGTAAGTCAAACCCAAGTAAGGTAAAGTAAGATAAAGAAGGTCAGGAGTGACAGAAACCCAACTGTTTTTTAGGTTTAAAATGAGTTTCATGTAATAGAGCATGCAGCTATTTCTAGAAGAAAATGCCTGCATGTGTATGCGTGTTTGTGTGTGTGTGTGTGTGTGTGTGTGTGTGTGTGTGTGTGTGTGTGTGCAAGTGTATGATAGAAAGTGAGTGGACAAATCTCAGTGGGGGACCTAACAGCACAGCTAAAAAAATCCTGCAACTCAAGACACTGTTTATGCTTCCTACAGCATCAACACAAAAAATAACAAGGAGAGAGAGATACAGAGGGTATGAAAAACAAGATGATACAGACAGAAAAAGAAATAAAATAATCTTCTGTGTCTGCATCTGACAAAATGGTATTCCTGCAAAGCTTTATTCGCTGCACTTGTCCCTCGGTGAGAGTGCTGCTCATAACAATTTAACATTGAGGCTCCCAAATAATTTCACATAGGCATTTAAATTACTCTGCTGTGCCTACATTTTTAATAATGAGGGGTGTTATTAAAATCTAATATAGATGTTTCAGTTGCCTGATTTGAGCAGATCATGTCTGTAGAACCATTTATTTCCTCTCAAGCATGACCACACATTGCAAAGTAAAAAAACAAAAATTGATTCAGCAGATTCTGTTTTGTTGCATCCACTCTTTGTAATTTAATTACAATGCATTTGCAGTGGTATCACAATAGATGTTATTGAAAGTACAATATGTTACTTGAATAAGAATAACACTTATATGTTCAATTAGCTTTAAAGTGGAATTGGCTTGCGAACCTGGTCAGTGATTGTGCTTAAAAATTGTAATTACAATGTTATTACATTTTATTTACCAAATTATAAGAACTGTATGTCTAAATATATCAATTAAGCACTGTGGACCCACCATTGTTAATGCAGTGACTACGGCTGAGTTCCCTGCGGCTGGGGTCCCGCTGTTCTGCCATGCTAGCTGAGGGCGTGAGGAGGGCATGCAGGCCGCTGTCCCGTGGCAGCGTGAAGCTGCGGGGTTTCCCGACCACGGTAGCAGGGTCTCTGTACCTCTCCCCTTCAACCATGGAGAAGGGACCATAATGGTCCTGCATCAGTGTACGCTGAGCAGGCAGAGTTGACTGGCGAAGGTATTCCGGAGACAGACCTGCCCCCGGCTCGCAGAACACGGCATCCTCTAGGGGCAGGGTTTGTAGGTAGTGGAGGCCTGAGCTGGTCAGGGGAGTCTCAATCAGGTCCTGCCATGAGCGCCGCTGGCTTGCAGACTTCCGAGCAGGAGAACCCCCTCCGCTGCTGCTGCCCCCTTGTGGTTCGGAGCGGTACTCCTCGTGAGATGACCGAGACTGTGAGGTTTCAGTGGACGAGAGACGGCTGTGCTTCGGTTCCAGGTAAGGACTGGCACAACTCACTTGGTTCTGTGTGAGAGAGAAAAAAAGAAGGATATAAATAAGAGAGTGAACAAATGGTCAGTTAGAATCCACCCAGGAGCATCCCTTGTTTCTTAAATATCCTCGATTACAATTCAGGCCATTTTTACACAGTGCCACTCTCATTCTCCATGTCTTGCCTTTAAGCAAAAAGGTAAGAATAAAGTGAGCCAATGAAGATACTCAAAGAATAGACCAGGCCCCAGTTTACCCTCTCTCCTTACTGAGACAGGCAGATGAATAATGAAGAAGAGAGAGAGAGAGAGAGAGAGAGAGAGAGAGAGAGAGAGAGAGAGAGAGCTCTTGTTTCTGTGAAAAGTGCAGAATATAGAAAAATGGAGGGGGATATGGGACAGAGTAGTGGATAGAGAACCTGAAGCTGTGCAGTACAGTTAGTGTGAAATTGTACCCTGTCTTTGGGTGCTTTTTCTGCTTTCACAGAATTGGCAATGTTTAAAAATAACAGGTATGGATGGATGGATAAATAGAAATTAAGAAAGACAGATAGAAAAGGGAAGAAAAACAGTCTGTTTCCTACAATGGTGATTTCAACCTTTTTTTAATGGGCTCCTTCTCTGTAATCTTGTGAAAAACAAGTAAACCACTCTGGAGGTCTTCTGGTTAATGTCAATCTCCCCTCTAATTTGTTTTTCTCTGGGAACAATGTGTGCCTGTGTGTGAATAAGTGTAGGATAAATGTGTGTGAGTGTGTGTTTGTGGAAATGAAAAGAAAAACTAAAGAAAAGACAATCTTTAAATTATATGTCTTTGCTTGCTTTTAAATAAAGCCATGCAACCATGTTTGGCCTCTGGCTGACCTGCCCATCAGCACTGCACAGAAGAACACACATAAAATATGGTCACTGCTAACCAAAGCCACCCACCCACACACAGACACAGACATACACACTCAAATTAAACCACACACATTCAGGAATGCACAGACACCAGATCCTAATTGGAGTGACACACACACACACACACACACACATGGGAATACAAGGAAGACACACTATATAAGAATTAGCTACTTTCATCTCAGCAGGGGTGTAAAAACTTTAAGAATTCATGCCTGTTGTTTTTCCTGTCTTTATATTTCATTCAACTTGAGCCCCTTTCACACAGAGATCCTGGGATGAATCCCAGAAAAGTAGTTCTGGAACTGTTTTGGGAGTGCAAGATTTTAATAATTTACCCTGCCCGAGAATCTGTGATCGAACTCACATTCCCGAAAAAATCCTATAAAAACAAAAGTGACATCACGGTGTGACATCTAATGTACAGTGTCTTGAGTTCACTGATAACCACATCTTTTCTCTCGAGAAGCCTGCTCTTTCATCCACTTGGAAACAGATAAATCACAGTACCACTAAATTGATGGTGAATTTCATCTTCTGCATGGATGACGAGTAGCAACTTGGTCCTTGTATGAGATTTTCGTGATACATTTTATTTTATTCAGGCATTTTGGCCTATTTCATAAATAGCTCATAAGATCATTTTTGTATGGTTCTACCTACTGCTCTGCCTCCCAAGGACAATAAAGTTTGAAAGTGAAAATGGTAAAAAAGGAAAGCGAAAAACAAAAAGCACAGTGTCAAGGTGCATTGCAAGCATATTAATATTAAATAACAGAAAAATTATATTTAAACAAAAACAAAAAAACAAACAAACAAAAAAGAATAATTTCCCCTGCAACAGTTAAGTTGTACATTCGATTCAGTAATTGCATTTGTAAATAAAGTTTGCTTCTCAACGTCAAATGCCATCTTTTCGATCATGATTTCTACAAGCTATAAAATGTTAAATAAAATCTATATTTTGGGGTGAAAAACACAAATGTATTATTTTGGATCTAATGTGTTGGGAAATAGAAATAAATAAATTCTCTCTATCGTGATGTTCTTGCCCTTTTTAGGGATATTAAAATAAATGGATGAACAAACAGGTGGTGGCCTGTCATAACATTGCAAAGCTATCTAAAATGGTATATTGAGTCATTACAAATCTTTAAAAGTGTACTGTATCTGGTTGTGTTTCATATGTACAGTAAGGGGGTCTATAATTTATTAGCTGCATTTTCACTTACATGTATCTTGGCAAATTCTGTGGGACGATGTTCACAGAGATTGTGCTTCAGGTTCGGAGTGTTCCCTGCATGACACGGCACTTTTTATTTGTCACAATTTACAAACTGGGTAACCATCAACATTTTACCCAAATCATTCCTACATCGCAGATTTCAACTGCACCATATAGTCAGTCTCCGACATTCAGTATGCTGCTCTCTGAATGAAAAATTAGGTTTGGATGCTGTAAATGTAGTGATTTTTTTTCTTAATTGAACTGATATTTAAATATGGAAACGATAATTCCTTTTCTTGTATATTAAAAAAAGAAAATCTGAAAAAAAAAATACAAGAAAATAGACTATACAGCCCACATAATGTTGTGAATGAGAAAATGGCAATGGTATGAAAGTTGTATATTTTCTAAATTACGTGAAACTGTTGATTCTCTATTCTGCATACAAACTTTCTTGCATGATAAACATGTCATCACTATGACACACACCCCCTTCACGGTATAGGTTCTGCTTTTGTTCACACAGACACGTTACGGGATAGGTCCCAGTAATGTTACTAGGGTCTGATCCCAGGAACACATTTTTTGGCATTCTGGCTTTGGCTTGCATGCACACAGAAGGCTCCCTGTCATTGATCCCGGGAATATCCAGTGCTAAGTTTGAATGAGGTTTTGGATAGTTGGAAATTACAACTCCCAACTTAGAAAAATGCAATAGAACGCCTTGATGTCAGACATTTAACTTGGAAACTTGTGCCGAAATCTACAACCCCCTCACCCAAACTACAATGGCACAAATTATGTAATGCAAAGATTTATTTATTTAATGTTTTTATTAAATCAGCATAAATGAAAGGCAGTACAAAAAATGCTAAAATGATATATAATAATATATAATGGGGCCTCATTTAAAAAACATGAGCAGAACAAATGTCTGTGTAAACGTTTCGTAATCCATTGTCAGAAATTGCATTCAATTCAATGCAACAATTCACATAAGAATGGTTTTACAAAAAATTTAGGGACATTTGTTATGCTTGTCTTTCATGAATGATGACCATTATTTTTTTTTGGCAATACAGTACAGAGAATTTGTTTGGGGGTGGGTGGGGTGCTTAATTGTCATGAAAATAATGTAACAATGCAAACAATCTGAATTGTCCTAGGCTTCATTTTCTTTATGCAAAACATAATTAATTTTTTTTTTTCTTTTGATTTTGGGGTGAAAAATAAATAAAAAAATGAAAAAGTAACAGTAGAAACAAAGACCCACTCTTTCGAGAGCACAGAGTGAATATTATAGTGACTCACAAAGATCAAGAGATACAGAGAGAGAAAGAGAGACATTAGGCGGAGGACTCAGACTGGTAGCATATCTACAGTGGCCTCCATACCAGAGAAAGGTGGTCTGACTCATTCACACACACACACACACACACACACACACACACACACACACACAGGCCAGGTCTGGGGTACGGCACAACAAAACAGCTCTTTTAACAATGCCAAATGTCAGGCATTATAAAGCAGTGCCATTGTGTGGGATTACACAATGAGAGAGCCGTGCATGTGTTATTTTGTGTGTTGGTGTGGTGGTTAGCATGCTGACTCACTAATGGTGGCCGTGGATATGTGTCATAAGGGGGTGGGGGGCTGTCCTGCTTGGGTGTAGAGGGCGTCTCATTGTCTTCATGATCACTCTCACTCCAGTAATCTGCTGAAAGAAAGAGAGTGTGTGAGAGAGGGGCACGCAGGGGGTCATTAGCTTCTTGAGAAACATTTTCATAAAGTAAACAATAATTATATCAAAGCCTCTGAGATCATGTGAGGCATACAGACATATACAGGTTTTCCCAAGAGGACACCCAGTAAAATGTCTGGATCTTGTCCAAGCGAAACAGTGGACACACACACTCACTCACACACACACCCCGGGTTCTGCCACTGGTTGATGTTTTGCATCTATATCGAACCAACTGTGGATCACATAACTGCAGTTGCACTCTCTCTATACATTGTGACAGAAGAAGGAGAATTCCTCTGTCCCCAAACTGCATCCCATTAAACTGTTTACATACTGTCACGTTTTGCAGGCAGAAAAGGAGACGATGACGTTGATAGGTTCCTATCCAAGTCCAGTTTATCAGAGTAAATGCAAAAACGAACTACAAATCAAAACAAGCAACAGGAATATAATGATAACTAAACTAGACTGACACAGTCATCAACAAAGATGTGACAAACTAAGCAGCAAACAGAAAACACGTGACTGAGACAACCAATGACAAAACTAAAGAAACAAGATAACAAGTCTACTAAAACATGAACCAATGACAAAACAGCACTGATAACAAGTTAATAAGACAATAAACCAATGAGAGCAAAGCACATGAAACAAGGGGGTCACATAACAAGGACATCACAGTTAACAGAAAGCAGTGAATTAAACTTCAAAATAAAAGGCAAGAGCTAAATAGTGCAAAACAGTAAACTAGATAAACTCACATAGTTTTAGGGAAACAGACATAACGTTACCCATACAAGTCAAAATTCTTGCAACTACTGTAGTCAACTAACACATGCATGCAGACAGTGTGAATGGAGGTGACAGATAGGGTCCAGACAGTGAAGAAAGGAAGTGATTGACTGAGAGTGTTGTGGAGGAGTGTGTAATCTTGCGCGATCAGCATCAGAATCTGCCAGCGTTCAGTCTCACCTTCAGTAAAAACAAAGCTAGTGAATTAAACACAATCTCTGTCCCCATCTCTCCTCTGGGCCCTTAATTTGTCTCTGTGGGTGTCTGAGAGGTAATGAGGATTGTCTCTGAATTTGTGAACCATGTCCATTGATATGTGTTTATTCTCATTGGTTGTTAAGAGAGAGTGCCTGATGCTCTGGAAAGATCTTATAAGGAAGAGGATGAGATAGAGTAGAAGAAAGAGTAAGATAAAGAGAGAAGAATGTAGAGAGCATCTTAAGATCTGTTCATTTAGTAGAGACTTAATCTGAGTTGAGATTAATTCTGATCAACCGATTGTGTTGAACCCATGATGAACAAACCAATTCTCTCATTAGATTAAAACATGCTGCCAAAATCTCACTTTCTACCAGATTCTTCCACCTGTGGGCAATTCTAAGACATATCCTAACTTCCCAAGAGGACTTAAACATGTTTGAGCATGAAAACTGAGCATATTTGTTGGGTGGGCCTATACACAAATAACAGTTAATATGAACATGCATAAAAACTAAAGAATTTAGTCAGTATGCAAGATTATAATTTGTGCATCCCAAATCATAACACGCTAAAAATAGTTTGCAAAATGTGGACTACTACTCCTGGTAGATTTTTTTTGTGTGTATCCATGCACACTTTTTCAGCTAATACTGCCCACAAGTACTTGCGCAATGAAAGGGAAGGTGTTTGTGACAATTCTTGTTAGATAGTTAATTTGTAGAAAAACTTAAACTTAAATTTAGTTAAATCTTTAAGCTATGATGGTGTTTTTAATTATTTCCTGTTTAAGTGGCATACCCACAATTAAAGGCTTATAACTCAGCAAAAACAAGGAGGGTCAAATTCTTTGGTATCATTTTAAAGGAAACTTATAATTTTTTTAATGATATAGATAATGATACATTCTGGGACTCTAAGTTCTGCTGAAAAATTCAAACACATCTGGGATGGCTTAAAGGTAAGTAAATCATGAGAGGATTTTCATTTTTGGGTGAACTAACCCTTTAAAGCATTAACTATTAATTATTTTTAAGATAATTCATTTAGATAGATGCTGAGGTATCAAAGCACAATTTCAGGACAGTTTTATCACAAATGCAGGGATACTGTCTTTCCACATACTGAAAAGTACAGTATGTACTATTACTATTAATACTGAAGTATATTGTTTTTATACTTTTAATGAGTAGAAAGTGTGTGAAATTGGGCCATGCCCTCTCTGAACTTTTGTTTGCCTCTCCCACTAAGCATTGTATCTTCTCACCCTGTTCCTGACGGATCCTCTCTCTTTCTGTGTAGCCGGCGGCTGCCATGTTGAGGCGACTTAACCATCTGTTCATATCGTCCACACTGTCCGCAGCGAAGTAGAAGCTCTTGATTTTGGGATGGCATGCTTTAAAAGCACTGTGAAGAGAGTGAAAAAAAAAAAAAACGGACTTCATACATCCACTAAAAATGACATTGGCACCAGCAGGTTAAAAGTAATGACCAAGACACCTAATGCATTAAGCATTCTAAATTGTAAATGTATGTATTGTTTAAATATTCAAATACTTATTGGGGCCACTGTGTTATTGCATGCAAAGGTACAAACCAGCACTCTTGAACACACACACACACACACACACACACACACACACACACGTGTGCACGTTTTTTAAAGGTACTCACTACTTCTTGCGACATTCACTAGCTCTGTCAATCTTGAACTCTGGAAGGCTAACAAATCCTTCAGCCTTTTCATCCTAAATCATGAAGAGAAAAAAGAAAGAAAGAATAACATGTCACGACACTTTACCCCACATACACACAACTGTAGTGTCATTACATTCTCATTAGTAGTTACACCTCCTCATTCCTTCCCTCCCTGCTCTTTTTTTCATTTTCTCAGTTCCATTTTTCTTCCAACATTAAATTGTAGCAGTGCCAACAAAGCCTGCTGATAGGAACTTCGCATAAATAAATAAAAAGCATAAATAGTTGCGGCTCTCGGTAAGCCTGCCTTTGTTTACAAAATCCACATAGTAGACGATCATCAATTATACTAGAACCAGACTATGTTGCAGGTGTCTCAATGGACCAAAACCCAGTCGAGAGAAACCCTCCCTCCCCCTTCTTCCTCTGAACCCCCTGAACGGCAGCCAAATGCAGCATCCTGGTCGTGATAAAAAAAAGAGGACGCGGGGGGAAATTAATCAAAAGCTAGGGAGAGTGAGAGTTAACGAGAACAAGAGAGGAGTGTTCGTGGAGTTCCTTATCTTCATTAGAGCAACGCTGTGCGCAGAGCACTGTTTTGTTGGGGTAGACCAGCATTAATCTTGTTTCAACACAAGAGGGTAAAGCCAGCACCAATTAAAGTCACATCTCCAGATCAATGCAATTTCTGCTGTGCCGTTGGATACGAGAAACAACAAAGACAACTGTATTGGCCAAACACACACTTGCTCACTCACCTCCTCGTTCATGTACCAGTATAAGCAGGCATCCTTTAGAACAAACCAGTACTTCTTCCATTTCTGGGAGAAATAGCTCTTTGCGTCCTTCTTCTTCCACAGCCAGCCCTCACATTCTCCACGGCCCAAGTCCTTACAGGAGATCCTTCTCTTACTGATGGAGGACAGTGGGGCTGCTGGATGCCAAATAAGTGGATATTATGTGTCAATAATTGTCATTACATGGCTCTTGGTAATAGTTCAATCTGATTGGTTAATTGCGGCATTCTGCGGTTCAACATTTTTCGAAACCCATTTCCAACCTAGGGTAGTGCTACATTGTAAGCCCTAATAAGTTAGCAGAACTTAAAAAATTGAGGCAATCAGTAACAATCGATTTTTAAGTTAATTAACTCCCAATTATAAGTTAATAGAACTTTAAGATTTTTATTTTGTAATACTGCAATGCAATGCATGTTAATTGCTCTTGACTTGAAATACTGAGTAAGCCAACTCATACATTTTAATGGCACCTAACTTTAAATTGAACTTATTGTCTGAACTTAAAGTTAACATTTTCATTGGACAAGCTCTGTCCAAAGTCATTGTAGAATAGTCAATACATGCACACATGTGAGCACACATCAGCAGAATCCTATATTAATGTGGTAGGTTGCAACACTTGGCAACCGTAAACAACCTCCACTTTGCATCATTCCTAGGAACACCCATTACTTGAGGTGAAATTATTGTAATACACAACATGGCTTATTGTTTGATTAAATTTTAAATGCAAATGAGTTTATGAACACACAGTCTTAGACTAATTTGAAATGGGAAAAGTTCCTATATTATATTGAGATGGCTATTAAGGGAGTACACTGAACTATCATTAGACTGCAATTTTCATGGTTCCTAAATGAAAAATCTGAGACTACAGAGGAAATGCAATGTACTTTCATAATGGTGTTGCTATCTTTGGAGGCCTTTCCACTGTTAAATCTAAGGAATGCAAAAAGCAACTTCTAAAAATCAGAATGCATTTTAAGTAAGAAATTATTTTAACTTCAAGAAATATTTTAGGTTTATGTTGGTGACCTATTTTTTTTATCATTGAGTGAAAATATGCAGGCAGTAAACGCATGAAAACACTGTTACCAAACATGTGAGTAAGAAAGACAATTAATCACCTTTATTCTTTTTCTTGGTCTTGGACAGCAGAGAGGATCCCTGAAATGTCTGTAAAGTAGAAGACACAACATGTCAGCTTTTGAGTTTATACGAATATCAGTCAGATTGGACCGGCACTGCAATGAGAATAGAATAGAATCATTATTTAGAGCTACACAACTTTAATACAATGTAATGACAGAATTACAGGGACAATCCTTTTATGGAAATTCCACATAATTTTCCTATATCACAGAAATATCTGTTCTGAGAAATCACACTGTCTCTCTGTGACTTTTTGTACCAATCGGAAGCTAAACAATCATAAACTATCTGTTTGTGAATCATTTTGCACATTCAGATTTGCTGACAAATCTTTGGAAGCAACCTTCTGATTACCAACACTGAGCCTTAACCACTACACTACCACCCTGCAACATCTCCCCTGTTAGAGGCTGCAGCTTTTCTTCAGTAATTACATAGTCTACTATAAACTAATTCTCAGAAACCAACTCTTAAGATAATAGCCTGCTGTTATGCAAGCTACATCATTTCATTCTCTTGCGCCTTGAAATCAGTTGCAGTGTTGCACTGCTGAGTGGTACCTCTTAAGGTTTGGCCATATTTTGCAGTGGCTTAATTTCAGACTTACAGGCAGGTTGCTATTGCCCCAAATAAATCTGGATATTTTAACAAAATTCAGACATCATATCCATTATGGATGTATGGAGACAACCTTAAAGCCAGGCTTAAAGAAATCCAGGAAAATCAAGAGGCAGAGAATTAGGAAAAATTAGGCATTGCTGGAAATAATTTTGTATAAGAAGGAGTCATGGAGTAAGAAATTGAAGAAAATATAGGAGGAGGAAGTGAAACAAGGCAAATATGTCTAGGGACCATGTCATCGGTCAGCACGTCCAATTATCCCATGTGCAATCACATGGAGGAAATGTGTAAGCAAAACAATCTCTGAGCATCAGTTCATCATAAGTCAAATTAAAATCAGAGGTGACACCAGAGCAGATGAAGTAGTGAGAGACCAAAAAATGCCTGAGAGAAGGAAGGCATGAAGAGGGATAGAGAGAAAATAAGATTTCTAGTATCCTTGGACTGTGTTTATTGAGCAGTATGTCTTCGATGTACATGCCCATACTGAGTACACATTTATGATCCGAGCCCTGTGGCAATTCTTCTCTGTGCAGAAACTTCCTATGAGCTTCGGCATTAAATTAGAGCTAAACTTGTGTTGCCATGCATCTATTAGCAACAGTATCACTGACCGAAGGAAAATGCTAACTAACAGAAAGCTATTGGATTTATTGATCTGTACCTCAGGAAGCAATCTACCCTGCAGTCTAAGAATTTTAAAGAACATTCTGGACACTCTTTTCCGTTTTAATGAAAGTAAATGGGGACTGGATCTGTCATGTTCCAAAACTGCTATTAAAACACACACACACACACACACACACACACACACACTCACACACACCATAAAGTAGTCCATACATTAAAAATCTTTCCCAGCACAGTAACTTTCAAATCAAATATCAAGTCAATGTCAATATCAATTGGTCAAGAGAAATACAAAAATCAATGACATTTGGCATAAATGGCATCAACAAACCTTTTAAGTACACCATATGAATTCTGTAGTCCATTTCAGAGCTTTGGCGTAGGGGATGATCAGTGAATTACAACTTACACTTTGGTCCAATCCTATCCCAATGCTATCGCATTGCTTAAAAAGACATTGAATAACGTGTTTGAGTCATATGGAAAAATATATTGGCTCTTTTTTATTGTTGGAGTGTGACAGATCCAGTCCCCTTTCACTTTTATTATAAGGAAACATTATTTAGTCAACATTATTGTGAGTAAATAATAACATAATTTTCATATTTTTGCAAACTGTTCGATTAAAAATGCTGTTCAAGTGGCCCGTATTGGTTGCAGAATGGAAGTGATTCCCCTGTGTTTCACCTCATCACAAATCAATGTCAACAAGATAAAGCGCAGTGGGAATCACCTCCCTGATGGTGTGATTCGCAATCGTTGTGTGAATTGAAGTGAGTTGTGAAAAACACTTAGACACAATAAGACAAAATTCCCCAAGGATTCCACACCTAGACACGAATATAGCAACTTGGCACAATATAGAATGGCAGGACATATGAGCCTTTAGCAAAGAGACAAAACAGCCATACAGTACTAAAAATTGATGACTCAATGTAGAAGGGTAAAGATTAAGTGCAGGGCACATGGTTCAAAGAGAGGATTAAAGTAGGGCACCTCTGAGAATGTTGCGGGTGGTGGTCTAGGGTAACTCCTACAGTGATTGGTAAGTCTTACAATATCTTAGGGAATCTCAAACATTCTGCAACTGAAGAAGCCACTTGGATGTTAAACAGAAAAGTGCATCCAGATACTACTTTACTAGAATTCTACAAGATCTTCAGAAATGGTCTTCAAAAATGCATGACTTTTGCCTCAGGTATCATTTTCCTCAGAGAAATACGGCAATATGAAAAGACTACGAACCATTTGCCTTGAGTAAACAAGGTGGCTACATCACAGGATGTGGCATGGACATAAATTTGCACTTTTACTTTACCTGCATCTCTTGTTATTACTGAATAGCTCTCCATTCAGGGTAGCACTTTCTTTCTATCTTTTATCAACAGTATGTCCCTTGCTTTTTGAGCCACTTCTTCATATTTTCTTTCTATTTTGTCCACTGCTTTATCCATCTCTTGTTCTTACACCATGTTTTCTTCTGAAATGGCTATCCATTCTCATTCTTGTTGCACCAAATCAGGACCAGCCGCATAAAACAGCTTGAAAACCAACTGCTGGTTTCTTTTTCTCTCTGTCTCTGATGTGGGTAATACAAATTGCTCCAGGTCTCTTAGCATCATTAAAAAAGCTAATTGCTAATCTGAACTATTGTTCTCCATTCACATTACTCTTGGAGGAAGCATGCTGGGACCATCAGGCTTCAGCTTAATGCCACATGGCGACAGGCTCTGGGTTCACAAGACATATGGTGCAGACGTCTTCTGCTGTGACAACTGACATATGCTGGCATATGCTTTCCATGATTGCCACAAAGCATGTGCATTTATCACTTTTGTAACAATGTATTCAAATTAAACCTGTAGGTAAGTGTCATTTTTGATATCTTAATGTCTCAAGGGGTCTGTTTTTGACTGTGGTTTTCTTATAATGGGAATTGATGAAGTCAAGGAGGTTGCACAAATATTGTATCTGGCATTGGGCTATGTTTAAAGTGTTGTGACGGGCTATGCTTTTGTGTGTGTGTCCAGTGGTCAGAGTGCGTGAGCATTCTCCTTGAGAGTGAGGTCAGGGTGCTGGCACTGATTAAGGAAACTTAAATTCAGACTGCAACGCAATAAAGCCCCACTGTTAACAGCAGCAACTGATGCAACTCCAGACCACATACAAACAGAACTTTTCTCACCACTTCTTGTTTCATCACACCTTGTCTCTTCTCATCTCACCACTTCTCGTCACATATTGTCTTGTCTTTTCTCATCTCATCTCTTCTCTCTTCGACATCTACAGGGAGGGCAATAGCATGACTGCTAGAATGCTAAAACCAGCACTATGGTTCTGGTACTGGTCCAGTACCATGGTGATAGAGAGGTCAGCAGAGTTCTCGAGCAGAGTCTCAGAGCCCCCCCCCCCCCCCCCCCCCCCCCCCCCACCCCCTGCAAATCAGATGAGGCAGGATACATTCACACACACATTTATTACCATGGTGAAGTGTCTACAAACAGAAGCTGCAGGTGAGATACACTGTGAAAGTCACCCTTATGCAAGTCTGTGACACCCCAGCTGGGATCTTAGAGTGGCATCACTTTATATGTTTCTATATTTAGACTTGAGAGAAAGAACCAAACCAACACAATCCCTTCTGATGCAGTTGGTGGGAATCAGGATTTTAAGCATATTTCAAAATATTAACATGAAGAAAGCACATGGCTGAGTCCTGGATAAATCACAGCCCTGTAAAAACACTCATGCATGCAGCTGCATAAGTTTCAGATAGAGCCTAGCCAATCACGTCAATCCATGCCCTATGACAGACGATACAATGATAGAGCCCCACCCACCCCTGCAGAACCACCATCTGCTTACTCAGCCTCCATATGCACACTGTGACACAACACAGCAAGTCATTTTTTCCCAAATCTATTAGTTTTACCTGAATATCTATTTCAATATTTCTCATTTTTGCTTGTGTGGGTATGGTTATGACTTTGTGTGTACAGGTTTGATGGAATTTGTGAGGACCACATTTTTGTATACAGTATATTCTAAAATATATAGTGAACATTTGAAATGGTCCTTACTTATTGAAAGGCTAATAGATCAGCCAAATCATGTTTTGCTTTAAAAAAATACAGTAAATATCATTACCTTAATTTAAATTTTCATTTTTTTATTTTTTTATTTTGTGTGTTGTGTGTGCACAATCATGAAGTAAGAACATCCGCATCAGCCTTCCCTCCATAAACGACAGTAAGATCCAGCCAGATCTCACATCCACTCTTAATAACTTCACACACAGGATGCCCGGTCTCACTGAGTAAGCCCACACTACAACACACACACACACCACAGTCAAGTAATTTTCATGAGACTACAAAATTACATAAATGCTCTATCAAATAGCTGCAAATAGGGAATCATTGGAAAATTGTCTGAGATTGCTCATATGGCATTTAATTATTCAGCTAAATCTATTTTTGTACAAAAAATATGACTATAAATATAATTTTACATTCCAAATTCGTTATAGGTTTCTGTCCATTTCCCAAGATGGACACAGAGTGAACTGACTTGCCTTTAAAGGACATGAATGGAACAAAGACAACTCACATGGTAAAGAGAGCTGGAGTCTGGATTTGGTGTGTTCATGGATTCTTGACGGAGTACCTCCATTTGGAGGGTGGGGAGGAGAGCGTAGTGGGTGGGGCTTCCACTCTTTTCACTCTTTTTCTTGCCTCGTTTCCCAGTGTCTCTCTTCATGCTCCGAGCTGCCATATCCGCAGCCTTCTCTTCACTTATGTACCGCAACAGAGAGTTTTCTATGAGAAGGAGAAAGAGGAAAAATATATTCAAAATTATTTGTCATGTAGCAGACACTTTTATTCCAAAGCAACATATTTTTAACAATAAAGATTATTGTTATTTCAGGAGTAATGTTGGGTTAAGCATCTTGCTCAAGGGCAAAATGGTGATAGCTAATGTATCACCATATACTGGGTTTAAGCCTGCAAATTTTCAGTTACCATACAATATTTTAACCATTAAGTAACCCATCTCATTATTTCATGCAGTGAAAAATTACCATAATGCATAGTTTTTCAGCCATAAACAATCTTGTAAATGTCTAATGGTTGGCATTTGTTGATTATTTCAGTAAAACTATATTCTTATGTAGCCAATCCTTTCCTAACAGTATTAAATTGTTTTTCACTCTAGTCACTGCAGTGTCAAATCCCTAAATATTCTGGCATCAGAATTGCTATCAATCAACTGACCCAAACCCCTCTCGTAATACTCAAACCTCAAATTGCCAATCACAATGATTCCTTCCATTTAAAGAGGCCTATCATTAGCACTATTTAAGCCTGTACACTCTTCCCAAATCAGTAAAAACCAATCAAACCTCTATAGGCTTATTCTTGTCTAATGGGCATAACAAGCTGATTGGTCACAGCCATATTTAAGAGCCAATTGAACAGTCTCCCAGTAGCCCTGATTTGTGCTTGCCCTTTCATTGAGGAACCACCACAGCCATTGTTGGGCTTCCCTGCTCCCACGCCCAAGTCCACCGTTGCCCGGCAGCAGCCAATGGGATGTGAAACACTCATGAGAGCTCCTGTGAGTCTCCATGGCAACATCATGCTTCCAGAAGAAGTTCCCTCTTGTACCCATTGCTTTCATTCTCACTGGTGGTTAAGTTAAAGCAGTGGTATGTTTATATTTTTACATGTCTAGCTAGACTGGTAAAACATTTTGTACAGTCACAATAAATTATAATTAGGATTAAGTTATAATTTGGATAAAACCCTAACCTTAACACTTTGTAATAATGGTAAATGAATAATCTTGATTTGAAATATTACCTAAATTAATACTTAGAGTTTTGTAGAGATATACATTTTAATTACAAAAATATCACAATATAATATAATGTTTATATAAATGCTGATATTGGTCACTGTGTTATGAATTATACAAATTATGATATGGTATGTTTTATGGTATAAGTTTTATTGGTGATATTTAGTGTACATTTTGGGGGATTGGGAATTGTAGATGAGTATGTTTACTGTGCATGCATTCTTATGTATCTTTTAGAGATGTCTACTGTTCTATGTTGTCTCTTCATTTATTATCAAAATGGCCCCATTAGAAACTTGTTGAAACAAAATTTCCCAACAGGTAAAAATAAAGACTACTACTACAAAAAAAAAAAAAAAAGTTTATTTGTGATATTTAGTTGTGGCGTAAATAAATATATTCAAATGCTGTTTAATACTGTTTACCTAATTGAGATCCTCATAGTTTTAAACCAGATAAATACTGCTCTGATAGCAAAATAAATAAATAAATTAATAATATATTAAGATGGGTTATTTATTAAAGAGGACATATAGCTTCAGTGTTGTTAGTTGCTGCTTTTTAGTAGCTTATAGAGTATAGAGTAACTTTTTTCAGGAGGGTAGCTTTACTAAATCACAGTCAACTTTAATGAACCTTATTCAATTATGAGCAATTAGCAGCTTTACGAGCTACAGCTTTAAAGTAGTTTCCCCAACACTGCTTCAAACTTTGAGGAAAGAAATGTCTCAAAACTGACATTTTGAATGCAAAGCATGCATTTCAGAGATCGCCTTTGGTAGGACGACTGTAAAAAAAAAAAAATGTCACCATTACTGGGAATAATGAAACACCCAGAGTCCCAAGCAAAAACGACAAGCTTGTTTTTGTGTGGGTGACCCAAGTACATCTTTACCCTTACTGACCCTCCTTCAAATCTCTCACTCTCTCATTCTAACACATTATTTTCCAACATCACTCCATCCCTGCTCTCACAATCTCCTTTGAGTGCCTATTTCTTTCTTAATCATCCTTCTTCCTCTAAACATCATCTGGCGGACTTACCACCTGCATTTTCGCCTGGAGTTTTGAAGGAAAAGAGAGAGTTAGTGAAAGAAAGGGCTATAAGAGAGCTATCAAGATGCTAATCTCTACACAATATGGAGAAACAGAGCTGCTTAACAGGATCAAATAGCAGCTAGGAGACACAGCCAGGTGATCAGAGCATCCACCCCCACACTCAAACACACAAACACATATAAAAGACACAAATGGCACAAAGTAAAGAGAAGAGAGAGGTTTGGGCAGCAGCTAGTCCTTAAGGAGACCACTGAAAGAAAACAAACACTTTAGCGTGGGAAAGCAGTAAGACACGACATGAGTGAGTCAAAACAAAGGCTACTGCCCACATAACAACCACATAGCCAATGATGAGGAAGACTTTGACATAATGATAAGGAAGTGATGGAGATGTCTATGAGACTGACTGATGTCAAAACCTCAAAACAACTAAAAAATAATTAAAGTTAATGTGAATCACCGTTCACAACCTATTTTACTTCTTTAATATGATGCATTTACAAGTAAACAAGACAAAAACGTAAGACAGGACTTGATTTTATCCACCAAGAATTGATTGGATTGTGAGATTTTTATTGGAATACCAATGAATCTTTCATAATTTAGAATTTTCCTTTTTGGGTTAACTGTTCTTTTAATACAAGGTCTAGGTCTTAGAGAGAAGTTTGTTCACAGTGGCTCATGTGTTTATGTGTGAACTTGTCACTGTGAGTCACATTGACTACTTTCTTGAGCCTTCTGGCTACTTTTTTAAGCTTGAGATTTCATGTTGAATTTAAAGTTAAAGAAAAAGCTGGCTTAAAAAAATAATAATTAGGTCACCATATAGAGCCATTGATACCATCTGAATGTGTACAATCTTGCAGTCCAACAATTTCTGTTGGGAGTTCTGAACTGTACATTAAATCAGATGCATATTGAGACAGCCCTACTACACACTGGCTCTGTTTTAGTGCTCAGAGACTGCCACTGTTATCCTGGCACTGCATGCAGTGCTGCCACAGGAAGTCATCAGAGATTCCCAGCACAGTCCAGAGCCACCGTGCAGCGAGGAGAATTGGATCCATGGACAAGAGCTCAGCTGAACATCACTACTGAATAAGAGCCATGAGAATGTAATAACAAAGAAACACTCTTGAGAGTAAAGAAAGAATGAGTGGAAATCCAAAAGAATGTGACAAAAGAGGAGAAAGATGTATAGATACGCAAAGATCCATTTGAAAATGATGATTAAATATTAAACAAGAATATTTCACAGATATTGACTTGAAAGACAAAATGATGTCAATGACAAAATGTTAATAAATATCTAAATGGTGAACATTATTCTAAAATTAATTTTACAAAAAAAATGTACTCTCCCCTTTAATGTCCATTATTTTGTCTATTTCATCGTCCACCCAGAGAAAATCCTTACTTTCATGTTCCAAACTTGGAAAAATTAGAAAATTGAGCACAACTCTCCTCGATAATCCACAAAACCATAGTTTACCACTAAAAACACCATATCTTAAATGTTACAATCCAATCAAATTCCAAGCCCATTACATATTTTCCCTCTCAATATTCGGTGTCAATTCTCGGAAATATGAAGCAATATTGATGTCCCTGTGGTTCAATTCATAGAGCATGGTGCTATCAAGACCAAGGCCACAAGTTATTTTCGGTAATGCACATACTGATAAAATTTATAGACTATAAGTTGCTTCTGAAATAAAGTGTCAGCCATGTGAATAAGAGTATATATATATATATATAAAATACATAATTAATAAAAACAGGACCCCTATTATGAATTATTCTTTATGGTTGCTGATGTCCATAATAACATGTGGAAAACATGAAATGGAAAAAACTGGATAACATTTTATATATATACAGTATATATATATATATATATATATATATATATATATATATATATATATATACAGTGAGGAAAATAAGTATTTGAACACCCTGCTATTTTGCAAGTTCTCCCACTTAGAAATCATGGAGGGGTCTGAAATTGTCATCGTAGGTGCATGTCCACTGTGAGAGACATAATCTAAAAAAAAAAAATCCAGAAATCACAATATACGATTTTTTAACTATTTATTTGTATGATACAGCTGCAAATAAGTATTTGAACACCTGAGAAAATCAATGTTAATATTTGGTACAGTAGCCTTTGTTTGCAATTACAGAGGTCAAACGTTTCCTGTAGTTTTTCACCAGGTTTGCACACACTGCAGGAGGGATTTTGGCCCACTCCTCCACACAGATCTTCTCTAGATCAGTCAGGTTTCTGGGCTGTCGCTGAGAAACATGGAGTTTGAGCTCCCTCCAAAGATTCTCTATTGGGTTTAGGTCTGGAGACTGGCTAGGCCACACCAGAACCTTGATATGCTTCTTACAGAGCCACTCCTTGGTTATCCTGGCTGTGTGCTTCGGGTCATTGTCATGTTGGAAGACCCAGCCTCGACCCATCTTCAATGCTCTAACTGAGGGAAGGAGGTTGTTCCCCAAAATCTCGCAATACATGGCCCCGGTCATCCTCTCCTTAATACAGTGCAGTCGCCCTGTCCCATGTGCAGAAAAACACCTCCAAAGCATGATGCTACCACCCCCATGCTTCACAATAGGGATGGTGTTCTTGGGATGGTACTCATCATTCTTCTTCCTCCAAACACGGTTAGTGGAATTATGACCAAAAAGTTCTATTTTGGTCTCATCTGACCACATGACTTTCTCCCATGACTCCTCTGGATCATCCAAATGGTCATTGGCAAACTTAAGACGGGCCTTGACATGTGCTGGTTTAAGCAGGGGAACCTTCCGTGCCATGCATGATTTCAAACCATGACGTCTTAGTGTATTACCAACAGTAACCTTGGAAACGGTGGTCCCAGCTCTTTTCAGGTCATTGACCAGCTCCTCCCGTGTAGTTCTGGGCTGATTTCTCACCTTTCTTAGGATCATTGAGACCCCACGAGGTGAGATCTTGCATGGAGCCCCAGTCCGAGGGAGATTGACAGTCATGTTTAGCTTTTTCCATTTTCTAATGATTGCTCCAACAGTGGACCTTTTTTCACCAAGCTGCTTGGCAATTTCCCCGTAGCCCTTTCCAGCCTTGTGGAGGTGTACAATTTTGTCTCTAGTGTTTTTGGACAGCTCTTTGGTCTTGGCCATGTTAGTAGTGGGATTCTTACTGATTGTATGGGGTGGACAGGTGTCTTTATGCAGCTAACGACCTCAAACAGGTGCATCTAATTTAGGATAATAAATGGAGTGGAGGTGGACATTTTAAAGGCAGACTAACAGGTCTTTGAGGGTCAGAATTCTAGCTGATAGACAGGTGTTCAAATACTTATTTGCAGCTGTATCACAAATAAATAGTTAAAAAATCATATATTGTGATTTCTGGATTTTTTTTTTTAGATTATGTCTCTCACAGTGGACATGCACCTACGATGACAATTTCAGACCCCTCCATGATTTCTAAGTATATATATATATATATATATATATAGAGAGAGAGAGAGAGAGAGAGAGAGAGAGAGAGAGAGAGAGAGAGAGAGGTCACGTGACACCATGCAATAATTGAACATGTGAACTGCGACCTCTGCACTCCAAAAAATATTGCCTACGTTTCCATTTCAATTTAATAACAAATTTCCATCTAATTGAATTGCCTATTCTTCAACAAAATTAAATTTACATATCTTATTAAATGCAAGTTTTATTAATTACATTTTCTTTAAGACTATTCAATTCAATTACATGGAAATTTGTTGTTCAATTGAAATGGATACATCTTAAAAATAGGCTAAAATATTTTTTTGAGTGTGTACACTTTGCTAGTTTTAACACTTTTAATGGCATAAACTGGTGAGATTGGATACACTGTTCCATAACTGTTCTAAGAGGACAATATGTCAAAGAACTCAAAATCCTCAGGCTCTGGAAACATTAAAAGATACTTAAGTGTTTAAGATAATGCCCCTGAGCAGGCCTCGAGCCTGGGAGTCGATTTGGTCAGAGAGATGTGGGAAATGCGCGAGAGATGCTTAACATTTCAGCAATGCTGACAAGGTCGTTGTTGACTCTGATATGTTGATCAATCACTGGCATGGAGGCGAAATTCTCTGAGGTAGTTACAAGAGTGGGGGATGTCAAGAAACGGATTAATTATCTGGAGTCATCGGAGAGCGTATTATCTGCTAATCCACTAGAGACCAAGGTGGATTTGGAGCATGTCTGTGAGAGATTAGAGGACATGGAGAACATTAGCGGCAGAATAACGTCCATATCGTTGGAATCCCTGAGGGAGCAGAGGGACAGCATACAGTGAAATTCCTGGATGGGCTCTTTCCGGATCTGCTCAACATAGCAGGCCTTAAGATGAAAATTGAGTGAGCTCACAGGGTTCCTGCTTGTCGATCCACAGAGGAAGATCAATTCTGGCCAAATTTCTGATAACTTCTGTTACGTAAGGCAAGGAGTAAAGGAAGGCTTTCTTGCAAGAACCACAGCATTTTCTAGTTCCCAGACTATGCGAATTTAACAAGAGGGAAGCGTGATCGATTCAATGATTGCAAGAAAATTTTACACCAATGGAAGATCGCTTTTGCACTGATATTCCTGGACAAATTGAGAATAGATGCTAAGGATGGCAGTTAAACATTCACATGCCCACAGCAAGCGATGTCCTTCATAAAGTCAATGGAGTGAGCAAGTCATCTCATTGTATTCACGATGGACTGGCTCACTGAAGATTCTGCATGCTTTTTCTTGTGCTGGTTCTGCCTAGTGGCTGGAGTTTATTTTGTAGAGTGGCACACCTTCGGGATAATAGAAGAATCTACATGCTCTTTGTGCTTATTTCTCCTTTTGGCTAAGGGTTTGTTTTGTGGAGTATTTCTTGCAAAGTCATTGGAGTGAGTGGGTCATCTTGTTGTACTCATGGTATAGCCGAGTGGACCGGCTCACTGAACCTTAATTTGACTGTTTGAAGAATCTGCATTTTCTTTTTGTGCTGGTTCCACCTAGTGGATGGAGTTTATTTTGCAGAGTGTCACACATTTAGAACAGTTTTATGGATGAAGCTACATGCTCTTTGTGTTTAGTCTGCCTATCGGCTGGAATTTGTTTTATATTATCTTTTGCTGTCTAATTTGGTATAGAAACTCCGAACTTGAGTAATCTGACGTCAAGGTTGTCGAGGGGCTATTGTAGGCGTACATGGACTGTTTGAGTTTGGAGGAATGGATGCCAGTTGACGCTGTCATGCATGGGGTTAATGCGCACATTTTTCTTTCACTCCTCATGATATAATATTGGGAGGAGACTTTAATCTTTTGATGGACTCAGTCCTTGATCATAGCGAAGTAAAAGTGTGCAAGCCCCCTAGATCAACACTGACGCGTCACAGGATGTGTGAAAAATCTTGGTCTTACAGACCTTTGGAGACTTTTGAACCCATCTGGTAGTGACTGTCCTTTTTTTCATCAGTCCATAAGATTACTCTATAATCTATTTTTTTTAATATCTAAGTCCCTCTTTTCCTCTGTCATTGACTGCTCAATTGGAAACATTTTAGTCTCAGATCACACCCTGGTGTGTTTAGAAGTGTTGCCACATATGAAGAAAAGAAAATCATATAGTTGCAAAATCCTGAATTCCAACAAATGCTTATGGCTGAAATCAATGTCTATATGGAGACCAACTGGTCCTCAGTATCTTCTGTGGGCGTGGCTTGGGAGGCACTTAAGGCAGGTCTTAGGGACCAGATCATAAAGTATGCTGCATTCAACAAAAAATCCAAAGCACAAGAACTTGTTGAATTGGTAAGGAACATTAAAAGTGCAGAGGCAGATCTGAAGCACCGAATGTCATCTAATGGCCTCAGAGAATTGACCCGACTGAAATACAGATATAATACTATTTTGTCTAGCTTCTGGCTAGATATATAAAATGTCTACCATTCCCGCAGTGAAATCTGCTGGTGGTGAAATATTGACCTCAGCCACTGATATTAATAATGCTTTTAAATAATTCTATCGTGAGCTTTATATTTCCACACCTTTGTCTACTGAAGAGGATATTAGAATATTTGTAGAACCATTTGAACTTCCTAAACTGTCGGCAGAGCAAAACAATTCTTTAGATTCTGAGATAACTTTGGAGGAGCTTGAGGTAATTAAGGCCTTGCCTACAGGCAAGGCTCTGGGGCCAGATGGCTTTGCCGCTGAATTTTTTAGATCTTATGTTACAGAATTGGCTCCACTTTTGCAAAAGTTTATATGGAATCATTAAAGTATGGAAAGCTTCCGCCAACCATGACATTTTAAAAAGGACAAAATTCAACTACCTGCTACAATCTCTCCCTATAGATGCCCCCTCTCTTATTTCAAGCAATTTGTTAGCATATGGAATGGTAAATGTCACAGATTACATTTCAGTAAGTTGCATTGGCCGATTGACAAAGGTGGGCAAGGCCTACCCAAGATTTTGTTTTAATATTGTGCATTCAGACATTTGGCTCATTGGTCACTTCCACCTGAGAGAGACCCTCCCTGGTTTTGTAATGAACAGGAAGTTCTTGCCCCTATTTCAACATTGCAAAGATATTCTATCAAACTAACTGGAGAAGATACAACCCGTTATCTCGCATTTGCACGCAATATGGACAAAAGTGTCCAGAGTGTTTAATTCTGACATTTATTTAAATGTAGCATGGAGCATAGGGCTGAACCCAAAATTATGCATTAAAAAATCCCCTTTTTGCTGGACAGAGTGGATTGAGAGGGAGGTTAATACACACAGTGACCTATATGAGAGTGGAGTGTTGAGATCCTTTTTAAAATATGGTTCAACATTTTGGGATTCCCAGATCTCAGTTATTTAGGCATTTACAGCTGCGCCACCTGCTTTGTACTATTTTGGGGAGTAGCAACCCCCCCCCCCCCCCCCCCATCCTAAATCGGCAGATATTCTGGGAGTGGTGATTACTGCTTTCATGAGGCATCAGTGTATTACTTCATCTCTCAAGAGATTATGGGAGAAAGATCGAAACTTGGTATTGGAGGAGGGAGTGTGGAATAGGATTCTAAAAAATGTCAAGTCTACATCTAGAGATGCAAGGGTGCGATTTATGCAATTTAAGATCTTATATTGATTCTATTGGACCCTCTCTAGATTGTATAGGCTTGGTCTTAAAGACACACCCACCTGCTGGCGATGCCAATCAGAAGATGGGGACACAAGCCAAGTTTTTGGTGGTGTGTTAAGATCCCAAAATTTTGGTAGAGTGTTCAGAGTTTTATGTGTGACGTATTAGGCTTTCAAATTTAATTTTGCCCCAGACTCTGTACTGTAGGCAATGGGGCAGTCATCAATATAGGGGATAAATACATAAAAAATTGGGACCTAGCCAGTGTTATGATCGGCAGACAGATTGTTCTTAGGGGATGGAAGTCGGCTGGAGCACCCTCATTTCAAAAGTGGTTCACAGAGATGGAGTGAGTGGCATCATTCGAGGAAATGTCATGTAGAAGGGTACGCAACTTAGATTCATTTAATAAATAATGGAACAGCTATTTGGCCTTCATGGTGGGCTCTCGGGGAGGGGCATTGGAGAGAGAAGTGTAGTTTTAAATGTGTGTGATTATTTTTTTTCATATATATATATATATATATATATATATATATATATATATATATATACACATACAATTGTTTTTTGTTTTGTTTTTCTGTGTGTGTATACTCAAGTGTGACCACAGGGATATTTGTTGAGGGTCAGGGTGGGGTTGAGGATTGGGAGGGGAAAAGGGCATAATGGGGGTTAAATGTTGATTCAAATGATGATAAACACAATATTAGGCAGGTGGTTTTAATGTTGTGGCTGATCGGTGTCTGTATAACTGTTTGTTTTTTTCACTGTAACTGAAAGAAACTCACCTCTCCGTCCTTCTCGCTTCAGTCTACCTGGATCTTCATAGTCAGGAACCCAGTTATACTCTACAGGCATAGAGATGGGCCTTAGACGACCTGAAAATACAAACAACATGTACATGTCACAGGTTGTTTGTGTGTGTGAAATGGAAGTAAAATGACAGTGCACAATCCATTTTCCCAACGGAACCAGTGGTAAGTCTGTGTGAGTGTGTGTTTGTGTGAGACATACTGTCACAGTTAATGTGTCCTCTCATTTTCTGTAGAAGCAGTGGGCATAGAGTGTGTCAGCAGTTCTGTGCCACTGCAGAGCTTCATGCTGGCATTTAACAACTATAGCAGAGATCTCAAGTTCTGTATGTATTGTAATAATACACACAAACATACATACGGAGCAACACGCAGCCCAGCTCCTTAGAGTTTAATTACGAATCTGATACTAAATCCCCTACACAGGAATCTTGTTATCGATGCACTCTCTTAATAAACCCTCTCAAAAATATACAGTCACGCAAAACCACACAAAACATGTTCGATAATGTATTGCAGTGGTTCTCAGTGTTGAGAAAGTGAATCAAAATAGGTAATCCACTACAAATTACTGATTACTTCATCTAAAAGTAATCACCTTTATTTTACTTCCACTTTTCCTGGAAAAGTTTTGTTTTTCTGCTCAAATTCAAAATGTTTATATTTCCTCATCATTTATTGTCGCACACACTTTAGCTGTCACAGAAATGCTAACAGACCCACATATGAATTCATATTTGAAATGCATTATACATATTACTTTAGTACAATTAATGTACTAAAAAGTGAAAACCCATGCTAAATGCAAATAATAACATGCTACTAACCATAAAATCAATCACAGTTAGGATAACAAAATACAAATAAATTATTGGCTTATAATAGTATTTAATTTATTGGCTGAGAGCATGAAACCATCAAAATCCAAAAGACATACAAAACAAAATTGTAAATTTTTCTATTCAGCCTATGCAACATTAATAATTATGCATATAACTGAGCCTGTGCAGTTCATGGTAATTTGAAGACATTTCAAATTTTGAATTTAAGGACATCTTTATCTATGCTTGTACAATAAATAATGTTGGCACTTTGGGTTACTACTCTATGTTCATTGTAATGCTTAGATCCTGAAGCAAAACCAGTTGAGAACCACTGCTTTATAAAACATATCTAGGAAATTATTAGAAGATCCATAGCGAAAGTCAGTTCCTTTGGCTACATTTCAAACCAATCAATTCAATCAATATAATAAAAGCCAATAATCATCTAAAAATTAGTTTTTAAAAACTGAATTTAAGATTATTCAATATAATTGTCCAGATTTGGTGTACTGGGTGTTTTAAAAGAAAAAAAATTAAATCATTATGTACTGTTCTACAACTAGTTTGTAGAAATATATTGAGAGAATATCCTTAATTGCGCTTGTGGCGTGTCAAATTATTAAAGAGTGTATGGGTCGATATTCATTCCCTCAGGCAACTACTGTAAAGCCAGGGATAAAAAATTGTAATTTTATGGTGTGCAGAAAGGCACAAACCAAACATCCAATATGAAAATAAATATATTATAATATTTTTTCTATATTTTTAGAAAAAATATCTGCTTCACTGCATGAGAGATGGTGTAGCCTGGTGGGTAAAAATGTTGAATGGTAACTGAAAATTTGCTGGTTTAAACCCAGCATATGGTGATACATTAACTATCCACATTTTGCCCTTGAGCAAGACGCTTAAACCAACATTACTCCTGAGATCCTAATAATCCTTGTAATAAGTTTACTTTACATTGCTTTGGAATAAATGTCTGCCACAGAGGTGGGTCTTTACATACCATAAGTGGGTGTGCTGTCTCGACGGGACGATGTAGGGCCATGATTGTGGTCATATTCGTAGCAGTAGAGGATGGACTCCTCTTCCATTAGAGGAAATCGGCGTCGGTACTCTTGATCCAGGTATGAGTTTGGTGACTCTGACCCTTTTGCCACTGGCACCCCACCCTCACCCAGGATAATCCCCTTTTCATCTCTAAACACAGAACATAACACAATCTAATCAGACATTTGCAGTTCACTGACATTATTTGAAATGAATCTTAATCACTAAGTGTTTTTTTTTTCTTGAAACAACACACAGGTCACATCAACTACAACACATAGAGACTGTATTGCCTAAATATCACACAGAGACTGTGTCTGTTCCACGAACTACCAAACACAAAACACACTCTTTAAAAAACTCTAATTTAGAAAAAATTAGACTAAGGTCAAACTTGAACAAAAAAATATATGAAGGTAGGGCTACAAATCATTAGAACTCATTCTACCAAAGCACTAATTGTAATTCTTCCCCTGGGAGATATTATCAGAAATCGTGGAATAAGTTTCCACTGTTATGCCGACGATACCCAACTTTATATTTCTTCAAAACCTGATGAAATTTCTAAATTCTCCAAATTAGCAGAGTGTATCAATGAAATAAAAGATTGGATGGCCAGAAATTTCCATCTGCTCAATTCTGACTTAACAGAAGTACTAATTATTGGACCAAAAACCTCTAAAAACAAGCTGCTAAAATGTAATTTGACTCTCGATGAACGTCTTCAACAGCAAAGAACTTAGGTGTTAAATTTGATACCAATCTGTCCTTTGATAATCAAATTACCAATGTTTGTAGAACAGCATTCTTCAACCTAAGAATTATTGCTAAATAATGACACATGCTCTCTGATGCTGAAGCTGAAAAACTAATTAATGCATTCATGACCTCAAGACCAGATTATTGTAATTATTGTAAGCATTACTGGGAGGATGTCCAGCAAGATCAATAAATAAACTTCAATTGGTCCAAAATGCAGCAGCCAGAGTGCTGACAAGAACCAAGAAATATGATCATATTAGCCCAATTTTATCATCGTTACATTGGCTACTTGCTAAATTTTGTATTAATTTTTAAATTCTGTTTACTACATACAAAGCTTTGAATGGTCTAGCTCCACAGTTCTTAAGTGACCTTCTACGATGCTATATTCCATCACGTTCATTACGATCGCAAAATTCTGGCCTGTTAATAGTTTCAAGAATATAAAAATCCACAAAAGGAGGTAGATCCTTTTCATATATGGCTCCTAAACTATGGAATAGTCTCCCAAACACTGTTCAAGATGCAGACACACTCACTCAGTTTAAGTCTAGACTAAAGTCTCATCTATTTAGCCAGGCATACACCTAATATATCCTTCAACTCATAATTAGGCTGCTTTAGTTAGGTCTGCCAGAACCAGAAACCAGAAACATTGATCATAAATGGAATGGCATCTATGCTTATATTAATCTATTTGTTTCCCTGTCTAAACCTTGGGACTCCTATACTGAGGTCACCAGAATCGGCTGGATCCAGCTCCATTACTGCTTTGTGTTGGACTCCACTGCTATGTGTCTCTGAGTGATGACGACTAATTGCAGCCAATGCCAGCCAGACATCACTTCAGTCTATTACGATGGACATCAAAGCATTAACTGATGCCAACTCCAACCATAAGACATGGGATTCTTCATATGCCATTGCCTGAACCTTGGAGTTAGGATAGACCTCACCGAAATTACCAGCCGGTTGATCTGCGATGCACCTCACTGATCTCTGCCAGCATCACCTCGGTCTAATGCTGGACTATAAATGAATTGCCAACAAAACCCTTCATCAGCCAACTAACAAGGACAATGCATCTATGTGAACTTCTGCAGTTAATCTATGATGGACTTCAAAGACATTAATCTTATCAATAATCTTACAGTTCATACAAAATCTGTGTTTAAACACTGACCCTTAACACTTACTTAGTTTAATAATCTTAAACCATGACTTGCACTATACATGGGTAATATTGGCATTATATTCCTCTTGTTTAGCAAGAGGGGAACTGGCCCCCATAGTGAGTCTGGTTTCTCCCAAGGTTATTTTTGTCCATTAACCAACATCTTATGGAGTTTTGTGTTCTTTGCCACAGTCGCCTTCGGTTTGCTCACTGGGGTTTTAAATACAATTATTATTTAATTATTTTTAAACACAATTCACAATCATATTTTATCAAACAACACAATGCTAAAGTTATCTAGTTTTTTTGTAAATTTGCTCTTCGACTAATTCATGTAACCATGGCAGCAAAAGGATTGAAGGAAATGGGTGAAAACATTAAAGTGGACATATCAGGGAAACAGGATATGCTCTTTAAAAAAAAACAACAGTTTGATAAACTGTGTAAATATACTAACATTCACAACACAAAGCTCCTTCTCCAGTCCACCCAGATCCAAAAATGGGTCATTCAGAAAACATTAATATTCGTTAACATTTTTGGCCTATCCTGATGATAGAGCTCATTTACATAAAAATTTCATAAAGGTACAGTAGCAAAAATAGGCGTTTTAATAATAATGGTTAGAGATTCTGTAGGGGTGTAAAAATACATTGATCCATCTGAAATTTAAGAATCGATTATCATTACTATATTAATATCCAATGTGACACAGATACCATCTCAGATTACACAAGCCTTCTCACAACAGACACAGAGCACGCATAATAATAGTTAGGTAAAGAACCGAATATTTACAATAATACAGTAAATATTTACACCTGTAGTTAGAGAGAAAGTGATGGTCATGTAAAACCAAATTATGACTGTTTTGGTGCATGAACCCTTGATTAATATTAATATTAATATGACCCCTCTGTTTACCTGGGCGTGTATGGCTCCGATGGAGGGGGAGGGATGTATAGGTCTTGGAGGGCGGAGCTTTCATGCTTTGAAGGTGTGCTGATTGTACTAGTAGGTGTAGCCGAGCTGCTGGTGGGACTCCTGGGAACAACAGGCTGCTGGGCAGACAAAACCATTTGATTAAAGATCAGAGTTCTTACAGACTATAAAGCTCATAACACTAGTAGACATATCCGACGGCACCGTTAACAGTAATAATAAAGCACTGTTTCTCAGACATGGCCTAGACACTAATATCTGTAGACAGTCACAAGGGCAGAGATAGAGATTAATAGGTCCCTAAGCAGAGAGATGGTGAAGTCACTCTGTAGTGCTGTCAGCAGTAAACAAAGCAATGGGATCTCTGGGTCAGGATGCTTTGTAATAATAACTGGGAGTCTATGGAATTCTCCCAAGAGTGACTAATCAAATCGCAAAGCGCTATCAACATATAATAAACAATACAATAATTTATCTAATTCTAATTCTATTATATAACATCTGCTCACCTAAGTATAGAGAAACTCCCCTCCGTTACGCCAAATTTAGATATGGTCTTGTTTTAATAACTTGTTTTAAGATCCTTAAATACTGTAATTTGGTCTTCTTCGATATTTTAACAAAATGTTAAAGTTCTCTTCACCTGTTACATTCACCACAAGCAGCCGTGTTGACTCACTTAAAGGAATATTCCAGATTCAATATGAATTAAGCTCAATCGACAGCATTTGTGGTATAATGTTAGTTTTCAACATAAATTAATTTCGACTCCTTTCTCCTTTTCTTTAAAAAAGCAGAAATCAAGGTTACAGTGAGGCACACGATTAGCAATTAGCGATTTTATCACACTATCACACTTTGTTTTGTTTTGTTTAAGAAAATGAGAGACGAGACAAAATACATTTTTGTGATAATCAACATTATGCCACAAATGCTGTCCCGGAATATTCCTTTAAGTGATCCTGAAAGCTAATTGCTACCTTGGATAATGACTCTTCATTTATGCCTTTTTACGGTGGCATTTTTAACTCAAGCAAATGACGTTGCATCAATTGAATAGCCATTCTGATTGGTCACCTTACTTCAGAGAGTACCCTCTTTTCTGTCAGCCTCCCCTGGCATTTAGGCAGTGAATAAAACTTGCCTGGATTAGTTTTACATATACAGTACACACCGTATGTTTTACAAAAATATTTTCATTAAATGCATTAGAGTTTTGCACATTGATAGGTAAATTGATTAAATGACTACATTTTAAAAAATTATTTATATTTAGAATATATTTGAGGAGGCCCAGCCTCCCTTGCCTACTTTGATGGACCACCACTGCTACTGTACATAGATGAAATGACAGGGGTTATGACATGGACTGTATATTTAGATGAACTGTATGGATATGACATCCCCAAAGAGGTAAGAGCAAATAATGAAAGTAAAATGAGCATACAAGAGCACAACTGGCAAGACGCACACATATGCAGATCTGTTATGGGAGTGCCTGGGAAAAAGAGCTAAATGTTTAGTCCAAAATCACTAGTCTAGAACCAAACTTGAATCCTCCACCAAAAGACGATGTAAAGCTAATCTACACTCAGTGGTGCAAACACACAAACATCTGTACACACTTACTAAAAAAAGTCCTCTGCAAAAGCAGTTTGTAGATATGTTAGTGTGAATCATCTGAAAGCATTCAAAATAACCAGTGCATCTCCTTTACCCTGCAGCTCTGTCATTTAGATATAATGAACTGTGTAAAGCAGGCAGGTGCATCATGGGAAATGTAGTCAAAGTGTTAGTTTGCCCTGTCTGAAATGAGGTCAGGGGTGGGTGGGTGGGTGGCTTTAGGGACAGAGTAAAGCTCTATCTGGTAAATATCTTGCAGAAAATATAATGTTAGATCTGTATGAATTTCCATGCTGGTCCAAATTGGTGAAAGCTGGTTAGTGCTGGTTTGGTGCGATTCTAGCTGGTGAACCAGCATAGCCATGTTTTCACAAGCAAAAAAAAAAGGGGGAGGCTTGCTGGTAAGATAGTTAAGATGCTTGGTATAGATGCCAGATTACCAGCATCCCATGCTGGGGACCAGCACCCAAATAACAACAAATGTTGGTCTTTTCATCAGGGAAGCTTAGGGCCAGGTGGTTAGCATCCTACCTGCAGGGCTAGGGGCTTCCATCTCATGTTCTTTAGTAGGGCTGGGGCGGAGGTGAGCGTGCTCTGGGGACGCTTTTTCAGAGTCAATGTCACACCGGCTGGGTCCCCACGCAGAGAGCTTACCAAGTTTTTCAACTGCCAGCCCACCTACAGCAACAAGCATAGGGTCAACATACATAAGACTCCACAAAACGGCACACAGCGACAACATGGTCTACCAGAAAACACTAACATTAGTCTCTCTATATTCGCCTACGGTGAATATGGAGAGAATGTAACTCAACATATTACACACACACACATGCACTCCAACACATACTGAAAAGCGCAAGATCATTAAGTTAATTAATTTATTATGTGGAATGAGTGCTCCTTAATGAGGCCTGATGTTTGATAATCTGTCAATTGATTTCACATTAAATTCTACAGAGGAGCTTGACATTCCCTGTAAATATTCATATTTGAAGTGAGATTAATTGCAAAATCACTTTTATTTAATTATTTTTATAAATAATTTTTGCACAGGTAAATAAATGTTAAAATAAACTGCAAATTTATATATAGTTTTAAATATTTTTTATTTACTGTTGAATATTTTCTGACATATTTTTCCATTTTTATTTATGAAATAATGCAATATATGTGCTTCATATTAATATTTTATTATTTTAAAATGTGTTTTTATTTGAATATTATTTACTTGTTATTATATTAATATCTAAAATATCTATATATGTTTTATGACATAGATTAGTAACTGTTTGTCAAATATTATTTATTAAATTAAGCTAAATGTTAGTTTAAATACAATAATTGTGTAACCACAATAACCACAATTGAAGTGAAAAATAAATATTTCAAATGAATATGCCAACTTGATGTATCTATCAGAGGACAAATTAAACAACTACTCGAACACATGCATGTATATTTTAAACTAAACATGCTCTTCACAGACACCATGACCCACAACTATATAAAGACTCTCTAACATGCACTCATACAAGTACCACACATGCATGCAGTACAACCACAGATACACACACGCGCGCACACACACACACACACACACACACACACACACACACACACTGAGACAGGCTGGATGTACAGGGCATCTAAACTGATCCTATAGGACATGGGGACTTATCATCACTGAGGTTACTATGTATAGAGCAGCTCCCACAATGCACCATTTTTTAACGCCTGCTGTGGCTGTTCCCGAACATGAACCGTTCATTCTTACGATAATTGTTTCTTTTTTTTTTGCAAGCTGTGCTTGCTGTGTTTCCCTACAAGCCGAATTTTTCGCTTTTCACACATTAGAGCCACTTTTATCCAATTATGAAGGTAACAACAATCTAATTACAGGAATATTAATGAGGCCTTAGTGTTACTGATCATGAAAAGGGAATGGCACCCCATCCACAACAACAAAGTGATTGAAGATGTGTGAGTACAAGAAAATAACTCATAAATAAATGGAATTCTAAAACTTAAGAGGTAAAATAGGAGAAAAAGATCATCTTAAAGGAATGGTTCACCCAAAAATTATAATTCTCTCATCATTTACTCAACCTTATGCCATAATACACTAATGCGTCAAGCGCCAGAAAGTGTAATGAAGCATCTCTCATGAGCGTGCCAAGGAGACAGCAGATGTCAAGATTTATTGTGAAAAAGAGTTACATTTTGATCTGTTTCTCCTTCAAAACCGATCATATCACATAAGAAGACATGGATTAAACCACTCGAGTTATAGGTCATTTATGCTGCCTTTATGTCCTTTTTTGGTGCTTGAAAGTTTTGATCCCCATTGACTTGCATTATATAGACAAAGAGACACCATTTATCCTTCAAAACATATTTGTACTCTGTAGAAGAAAGAAAAACATACGAGTTTGTGATGGCACAAGAGTAAATGATGTGAGAATTCATATTTTGGGGTGAACAATTTTTATAAATCAGCTTCTTTTGGCTTCAAAACAGGTCAAATAAACGTGCAGAAAAATGAAAAAAGAACATATAGCTTTCTTTTTTATAGCTTATTAAACCAGTGGCTCTTAACTGTTTTTGCATCAGGACTGTGATTTTACAGTGGATATCAGGTGGCACCCCACACAGAACTAAAACAGTTTACAAAAATTGTTAAAATTGAACAAAATGTCAACGATAATGTAAAATGCTGAAATGTATAACAGTAACTGCATAGGACCAACAATATGCAAAATTATTAACATGATTACTGAATAGGAAAACAGACAGTTTTGTAAATGCATAAACAACAGCCCAAGTGTCATTTACCAGGCTAATACATGGAAAACATGGAGCAAAATATTTTATCAGTATTAGCCACAAACGACAGATAAATTTACATCAAAATACCACCTGATAGGACACATGGCCTTTGAAAAAAATATGGGAAAGGTTTTCTCCCTTGTAAAGGTTACCAAGCATATTTATTTTGCTATCCTAATACATGGTAATATGGTTATTTACACTTCGCTATTTACCTGTATCATTGTTTTTTTGTTTTCGTGCCACCCACGACTCTATCAGAACAGACCTGTCATGACTCACCAGTTCTACTGTCAGACACCACTCCATTTCCAGAGTAAAATTCAAATATTCAAAGAATTATTTAGCCCCTCATACACATCAAACACTGGAACCCTTCAAACAGAATTGATTTCACAAGCTAACTCCTTGGCAAGTACTTGTAGACACACACACACACACACACATATATATATATATATATATATATATATATATATGTGCAGGAACATCTCTTTATCAATTATTTAAAGACAAACCCACAGGGTATAATCACAAGAGTACCCGTTGACACACTCTACAATATGCACATACAGAAGTGCTAAAGTCACTCAAACACACTAACTATCGAATAAACCATTCCACTCTTAAAAATACACTCCACTCCTTTTGTTCCAAGCTTTCAAACACCCTTCACTCTCACCCAGATATGCTTTTTAAAGTGTAACACTCTCAATCAGCATTGTGAAGGGACTAAATTTAGTGAAATTGAAATATTGTCGTTCTAGTCCCAAAATGAGTTATAAATACATCAAGTGATACTTGAAATACAACGTTTCAATTTCTGTGCTTTAACAAGGACACATTTAAGTCCTTAAATGCAAATATTCCTCATTTTCAGTCCTGCATTTCCATGCATACACACACACATAAAGGAGAGACCTCTCATAGATGGATGGATGGATGGATGAATGGATGGATGGATGGATGGATGGATGGATGGATGGATGAATGGATGGATGGATGGATGGATGGATGGATGGATGGATGGATGGATGGATGAACGGATAAATGGATTTATGTTTGGATGATAACATTAAGGAGAAGTACAATGAGCAAGGTGGACTGAGGGGCAAATTCACTTAACAGTTGCAACACTAATTTCAGCACAAACACTCTAATCTTTTTCACTACCACCAATCCAGTTTGACCAGGCGCAATCTGCCTGTGAATTACCGCCGAACCATTCGTATAAAACACTGTCATTCTTTTCAGTACAAAAATGCCTCTTTTAATGCAAATTAGGAATAATGTATTACTGACTCCACTTTATTCATAATGAGTGGGTGATGTTTATTCTTAGTGAATTCCACCCCAAATGAGTGAGATAGAGCAACACTCACCACAGTCTGATGGTTCACCTGGATGACCTCATCCCCTGCGTGGATCTTTTTACAGCGGTCTGCTGGTGACTGAGAAAGAGAGAGAGATGTTAAATGGAGATACTGTATACTGTGTGAATATGATAGGGGAGAAGGCAGCAAGTTCACATTGAAGTCTCAGAATTTTTACCAAAAGACTTTGGTCTTGGCAAATTTGAGCATAGTGATATTTAGCAATATTTTCTGAAACTCTACAGGAGACATATGTAAAATTACAGGGGTCTTTTTCTCCGAAAAAAAAAATTACAAATTATTGAAACTATTCGTTTAAAGAGAGTTTAATTTGTGATGTTTCTTTCCTATGGATATATTGCACTATAGCGGGTGAATCAAAACGATGAGCTTTTAGTCCCATGAACATAAGGTCTTTTTTAGTCCAACTCCTGTATGTATTGCTTTCTTTCCCTCTGTCTCTCTTTGATTTTAGAGTCAGCGGTAATGGCTGAATGGTGATGGATCAATTACTGAGATTCATTACTTTTATCTACAGCCTATTTGACATTATAAAGAAATTAATTTGAGCACACACACATACAAAAGCTGGATCTTACCCCCTCTGTGGTTCCTGTGATTACATGAAGTCCATCATATGTAGATTTAATGTACATTCCCTTTAAGAAATAATAGACACACAGGCAAAAATGAATGACACTGATTTATAGTCTCTAATTAATAATCTCTTCCTCTCTGTGATACATGAATGAAAAAAAATACTTCAAAGTAGGTTCTAGCCCTTCTACTCTAGTCTTCTAGAGAAGTGAAATTACTTCTAATTTTGATCATACAGAAGTTCAACAAATGAATGGAAATTACACACATATACACATTCATCATGAGGACACATGCACAGACAAATAGAAACACACTCACTATCTATTTTTCTATAATCCTCAGAGAGAGCAAAATGTTTTATCAGCTTTCAGTCTAGTATACATTTCAGCTCTATCACATTTCTGCTTAGCACTTGGAAGTGTGTAACACCAGCTTTCAGTTCCTTTCAAACACACACACACACTCACACGCATGCACACACTCACACACACTGTACTTTATACTGTACCTCACTTACACTACACGATCACAATATCATAATCAAATATAAATGTACAGTATGTGTGGGTAACTTAACTACAGTACTATGGGGACTATGTCCCTAGAAGTTAGATAAATCAGATAAGATCTGTGTATCAAAGGTAGAAATGATTCATAATTAAAACCATTTTAATTCTAAAAATGGATGGGTTAGGGTAAGTCTGTATAATAGTATATATCTTTATATAAAAACAATAGAAGTCTATGCTGCTCTACCAAGCAGAACGTGGTAACTATGGCAACACAGAGAAAATAATTTTGTCTGGTCAAAAGAGTTCTCTAAATCTGAGCTTAACAGAGCCAACCCCATCAATCACAGAACAGGTCATAATCTATGAGACCTGATTCCTCAATTTTTAAATTGAGTAATTATTACATTTTGACTTTGCAGGACAGTATGTTTTGTCCTCATTTACAGTATGCAGCTGGGTCATGTGGGTCTGTGTGAGATCTTACCAGACCCTCCGTAGGTTTAATGTTAGGCAGCTGAACCACCTCCAGATGTGCAGACTGGGAGACCAGGGGGTCTGACGACAGTGAGATGATGTGGTCACACACTCCAGACAAAGTCTTACACTTTGAGAGAGAATGAGTGAGAGACCACGGAAGAGTGATGAGGTTGTAGACTATTATGTATTTGCTACACTGGGCAATAATTTCAGCAAACATTCATTAGATACAATTCTGATTCAAGTTAAGATCAAACCAAGTAAACATCTTATTGCTGAAGTCTGTGTTCAGCTGTTGTGCGGCACAGTTTGAGTAAACAGGTGCTGTGGAAATTGTGTACTGAAGTCATTCCCATTGGTATGGACAGTGTTATGCTTAAGATTAAAGCTGTGTTAATGTGGGACATGGGGCATTGTGCTGGTCACAGATAATTATGGTAAGTTGATGATAAGTTGGTTTGGAGAGGGTTTTGTATTAGTTGGCAGAAAGTTGATTGTTTAGTGGTCGAGTACTGGTTTGGGAATAATTGGGTTCTTAGGCTGTTGTTTCTGCCCATGCATATTGTGGTTTTAGTCTTGCCACAACCATCTAAACACTGACTCTATATGACCAACTATGTTTGTCAGCCTTCTGACAATTCTCATCCTTCATTATACTGTGTATACAGTATATTCACAATATTTGCCATATCTATCTATCTATCTATCTATCTATCTACTGATTTTATGCTGTTTTGGCAGCAGGTGTTTGGTTTAGTGGTCGACCAACAGTGGATTTTGCCGATATGATAACTATGGTGAAATTGCAGACACATTGTATGTGCACTGGCTTCAATTTAGAACACTTCATTATCTAATTAAAATACGCATTGAAGTGTGGATAAAAACTGGGTGAATATTGTCATTGATAAAAGATTTAAATTTAGTAAATCAACATGAGGTGTCAGTGATTGTTTCATTTAACATCTAGAGGCCACTGTTATACTGTAGAATCAAAACATTTTAACTGTAGGACCCTTCAGCGCCAGCTAGAGAGGAATAATAAAACAAAACAAAAAACTATCAGCATAGATTTTTGCAGATATCCGATAGTTTCAAAAAGCAACTATCAGCACGGATTAATCTGTAAAACCAGTATATCTGTCTACCTATAGTTTGGTTAGTAGGTGGTGATTTGGTACTTTTTGTCATCTGAATCTTGAATAAAAAATTTCAAGTATACATTATATACATATAATTTTGTGTGTCTTTCACTTTGAGTAAAAACCACAGATAAATAGTAAATAGTATACCTGGATTGTCTGTCTAGTATTTCAGATAGAACCGTGCCGAATCATATTCCCTTTTCAGGGTCTTGTAGCATTTTAATTCTCTTTTTTGTTTTGGTTTCATCTCTCCATCTGCTTCTCCTTTCATCTGGTATCATTGGTGTGTTTGTTTCTCCTCCTACAGTCAGTAGTCGAGGTGGGGTGGTGCTGGGGAATGAAATCTGCTGCTCGCAGGCGCAATGTGAAGGTATTTATAGCTGTGGGACTCAGTGAGAATGACAGCTGTGCCCAGCCCAGCAGTCTGTGGCGACAACAGAACCTGCCACACACTCACTGGTCTCTGTGTTAGTGTATACAAGAGGGGAATCTCACAAAGTCTAGCTGTTGGTCTCCTGTGAATGCGAAGGGAACTTTATCTCAGAGCATTAACTAGTATAATAAGATTTTAAGCTCACTAAAAGCTTACCTGGGGATTTTAAAGGGATAGTTCACCCACACATTTAAATTCTCATAATTTACCCAGATGTGTATGACTTTCTTTCTTCTGCAGAACACAAATAAAGATTTTTAGTAATATATTTTAGCTCTGTTGGTCCTTACAATGCAAGTAAATTGTGACCAGACCTTTCAAGCTCCAAAAATCACATAAAGGCATCATAAAGTAATCCATAACACTATATAGATAAGACTTATAATCAATCTCCACTTTCACTTCAAAATGTGAAATAATGTGAAAGTGGAGATTGATAGTAAAAAAGGACTTAAATATTGATCTGTTTCCCACCCACACTTATCATATCACTTAAGATATGGATTAAACCACTGGAGTCTTATAGATTAATTTTATGTGGCCTTTATGTGATTTTTTGGCTTCAATGGTTTGGTCACAATTCACTTGCAAGGACCAACAGAGCTGAAATATTGTTCTAAAAATCTTTGTTTTTGTTCTGCAGCATGAGGGTGTGTAAATGACGAGAGGCTTTTCATTTTAACGCTGTAAAACACTGGCAAGAGGAATTACTATTTTAAAAGTTTATTTACCAAAAAATATACAAAATTCTCCATGCAATTAACTTCAATGTTGCACTGAAAGGCTGATGTCCCTGGACAAATCACGAATTGAACAAATCATTGACTAATTTTTAAGCCATCTCTTTTTAATGATTCGGACAAAGTGCTTTGCAAAGTGTTTGTAAGTCACTGGACTGAGAAGTTTGTTTTGGACAGGGTTTGTACAGATGCTTCAAAGTTAAATTCAAGGACTTTCAATGACTTTTCAAGCGCATTTTTATTTGTTTTCAAGGACTATGCTCAAGATGTCATTAAAACAAATTCTTTATTTGTTAATTTAAAATAAAAATATTTTATTCATTCAGTTAAATTATTTTTATAAAACACCACTTATAACAAGTACAAAATATCTCAGTGTGCATCTTTAAATACATATTCACACAGTAACAATTCTTGGTTAATTCATGACAAAATTGTAGTGTGCTCCCAGTAGTCCATATAACTCATGTGTTGTGTTCCATGTTTTCTAAAGTCACACTACAGATTTATGTGAGGAACAGACCCAAATTGCAAATGGGTCATTCTCAAAAAAAAAATGTGTCTTTCTAACTTACAAAATATTGATATTTTCCACTCAGTTCAGTTTTTGCCTATAAACACTGAGGGTAAACATTTTGTAACATGTTGACATTCATTTTTATTCATAAAGGACAACTTGGCTGTTGTTCTTTCTTTTAATATTTAATTTTGTTTAACGAATGAAGCAAGTTAACAATAATGAGGGTTACAACACCACATTTTGAGGGTTCAGTGGGGTATAACACCAAATATTTATCACACAGAAATTAAAATTCTGTCATCATTTACACCAAACCCATATACCTGCTTTCTTACGATGATTAACACAAAGGGAGATGTTAGTCAGAATATCAGGAACTAATTGTTTCAGTCACCATTCACTTTCATTTCATTGAAGAAAGATGCAATTGTGTTTCACGAATGAAAGAAAGCCATACAGGTTTGGAACAATATGATAGATCAGTAAATGATGACAGAACTATCCCTTTAAATACAACTAAGAAACACCCTAATGTACATAGTAATTAATTAGTTCTAGATAACTTGATTGATAATAGAGATTAATAGCAATATTAAACAAAATACTATTTCACTATAAAAAGTAAAATGCGTGGGGCAAAAATACAGGGATATTTGGGAACTGTGGATTGATGACTCAAACAGATCAGTGAATCAATTTCTTGAAATTGTTCATTGAAACAAACCCATTGATACAAACTCTTGCTATCAACATTAAAATGCATCTATTCACGTCACTGTGTGATCATAAACTCAGTCAGGAGTTTAGATTTTGTCTGCCACACAGAATTAACCACCAGAGCGAGCGTGTTTATGAACTGCAGAGAGTATACTCGCAGATTTTCCTGTAAATGAGGGACAGGGGGCAGAGCTCACTGGAGCAACATTAGGGCTTACATTGCAGTGTTAATCAAAAATGAAATGCTTACCACATGGAGGATCTTATTTTCCGTTTCATAGACAGTGCACTCCTGCAAGAGGAGAGAGCAAGATATTACCATTATTTTATACACTTTAGGCCTACACAGACACACACAGAACATTTACTGTGCAAAGTATATCTGCGGATAAGATAATCATCCAAACATCTGGGTCACTATTTTCAAAAGACTACTGAGACCACCTCTCTCTCTCTCTCTCTCTCTCTCTCTCTCTCTCTCAGATGCTGATCTAATATAAGAAGGTTGAACAGAGGACAGCCCCGGGCTCAATTTAACATTCAAGCTCTGATGGAGACATTTAAAGGAGCTCCCCAAGTTCCCAATGGAGGCAAGAGCTCTTGTGAAAGTTCATGGAGAAACAGAAAGAAAGGTGTGTGTAAGTGTTTGTGTGTGTGTTTGTGCAGGTGACACTCTGGCCTCATAAAGTAAGACAAAAACATGGAGTGTATACATACAAACACACCCACACATGTGTGTGTACAGTAACCTTTCACAGATGTCTAAATATTTATTGGTCATTCATATGCACATTGACTTTTACTGATCTTACATTGAACTTATTATAATGACCATACCCTGAAACCGTGTCTATACTAGAAGCAGCCAATGGCTTGAGGTGGTCTACACCTGAAGTGCTGAGGCTAAAAGCCTATAGACCAATCAGATATAGCTCTAGGTGAAATGGAAGAATTACTGGGATAACTTTGTATCCCATTTTCTTCAATGAAAGTCCATTGGTATAAAATATGTCTTTGAATGGGTATTTTAGAATAGTTAAATGATTTTTACACTTGTGTTATAAAGTTATAATGTTATTTTAATACTTAATGTATTGCCACAATTGCCCATAAATATGGTTAGAAACCATATTGTCAGAAAGTAATATGGTCACAAATTATACAGATATATAACTGTATTATATATCTGTTGATATGTATATCAACATTTCTTCTATCCAAAATTAATATACAGATACAAATAGTGGTAAGACATTCATAAGTTCATTTTCTTGAACACTGTAAACACTGTGTCTCTGTGGCACTATAAAAAATTCCTCTGTCTGTTTTGAGTGACACGTTTAGACCTGTCCCAACACAATTGCACAACCAATGGTGCGAGTTGGGGGCAGAACGATCTCTTTGTTTGACCAACAGCAGGCTGAGGGCGTATTCAGAAAGCTGTTTAGACAACAATGTTTATTTTTGCAATTCCATTCAGTGGCGCTAGTGTTGCAGAAATGATATACTTCAGCTTGAAGTCTCAACAATGTATTTTTTATTTTACTATGTAACAAATCCCTTGGTTCCAGGGAATGAGGAAGCGGGAGATGGCGTACTTCATTCAAATAATATTTAATATATTTAATATTTAACACCTCTTTAAACACACACACAGCTCTGAAGCTCGTCTCTCTCTCCCGTCTGTTGCCGTCTCCTCCCATTTTATCTCCGAATCACAGCTCACTGGGAATAAGCAGGTGTTGGCACAGGTATTAATCCTCAACCACTTAGCTTTACCGGAATTCACTCTCCACAGATCGCACTCGATCACACCCCCCGCCTCCACATATTATCATTGTAATGCCCACAAGCTGGAGATGACTCTCTTTTTGCTTTGTCATCAATACTATTTTTCTTTGTTCCTCCAGTATCATAGAGAGTGAGAGAGCTTATTTTGTGCTATCTTCTTTTATTCTGTCCTCTCTTGATCTCTGCCTCTTTTCTGTTGCAGCTGCTGTGCTGATTTGAGCAGATCTCAGCTCTCACCTGCACCTCTTCCCCCTCATCACTATGAAGTCATAAACCTCCCACCCACCTGAGACACTCACACATTACCAAAGACCTGAGAGCCAGCCAGACACAGAGAGAGAGAGAGAGAGAGAGAGAGAGAGAGCACAAAATAAAAGAGTGTTACCTGGAAATGAAACCACATTGATTTATTCTCCTCTTTCCTTTTGAGTACCCCTGAGCATCTCCACACCCATTCTCATGAGCTGTCAATCAACCCATGGATCACTACACAGGATGCCAGTGTGCACATTTTGTGTGTATGTGTGTGCAAATGTGTGATAAGGACTGGAGGTGCAAAATTGACACATGCATTTTCATGTCACAGCATGGTGTTTAAATCATGAGAAAATAACTTGCAGAGAGAGAGAAAGAGAGAAAGGGAGAGAGAGACCCCTTCACATACATACAATATATACCTACAGATACACATTTTATATTGAGTTCCAATGCAAATGTTCTCTATAAACACATATAAGCTCAGATTGAGAGAACAAAACTCTTCCTGTTCTCAGATGTTTGCATGACAAAATATTCGTTTCTATGTGTATGTTTTCAAGAGGTCCCTGCTGGAAAATACATCTAAAACAAATGCTTTATGGCAATATCTGTTGTTGCACAACTATAAGACTGTAACAAAAATCTGCATAGCATTATGAATTGTTTGACTCATTCCAGGACAAATAATGCATTAAATTGATCTTAGCTGAAATTGTTTGCAATCACATACTTGCAAATACTTGCGTTGCATTATGAATTGCAGTGTCTGACACTTTTCAGAATGCAACAACACATGAAATTGATCTTGCATAGCTAAAAGTGTTTGCATTCATGCACTTGTGCAAACATGCTTTGCATTATGAATTGCAATGTCTAAAACACAACAACACATGAAATTGATCTAGCATAGCTAAAAGTACTTAAATTTGTGTACTTGCGCAATGCTGCTTTGCATAATGAATTGCAATGTCTGACACATTTCAGAAAGCAACATCGCATGATATTGATCTTGCGTAGCTAAAAAATGTTTGCTTCAACAGTCAGATAGTCCCACCCCCAACTCACGCCATTGAGTGCATGGGCAGAGTGCACGGATGTAGTCAGGTACATAGTTAGACAGGCAGGTAGCCATCAAATCATTGCATTCGGGCCGAATGAAATGATTGGACAGTCCTTTTACAGGACTGTGACTGCCACGGATAAGGGATTTTTTTTGTTTTTTGTATCAGAGCACTTGATTTAGTGAGTGCTTTCAGGATGCAAAGAGACATTCAACCAGTATAACAAAAAAAGCTTTTGGTATAAATTGCATACTCTAGCTTTAAGGTGGTCCAGCAGGTTTTTGGAACATGGTAGCTTGTTTGTCCAAGATGGTCTACCAACTCTGTCAGGTACCAAGCAGCTGGTATTTAATCTGGTCAACCATCTAAACCTGCCTGAATCATCTTTGAACAGCTAATGACCAACTGTTGGATATTCCAGCAGAACAAAAAAAGAGAGAGACAAAAAGTAACAAAGAGAGAGATCTGGCCCATTTTGACCTCACGTCATAAGGTCTGATCCCTGCTGGCTGAGACCGCCTGAAACCACTGGTATTTGCTAAGCTTAGACTGACATTTCTTCCTTCAATGCTGTAATCTGTCCTGGATTAAGAGAAAGATTTGGCATGGTGTCCAGATTGAGCTGGCTGCGACTGACTCATCCATTTAATGCCACTCATGCTGGCCGTGAACTTCTGACCACACCAGAAATAATCTGCAGGGTACACATACTGTTAACATTAACACACATATGTCAACACTTCAGGGGCCTTGAATTGTTTACATCTCTTGAATTGTTCTATTGAAGACTGTTGTCTCAAACATGGTTAATACACACGTACTGATCGTGTTTAAAAAAGTCTCAAAATTTGAATGCGGCCCAGTGGAGGATTTGGCTCCCAAGGCCAGTAAATGCCACCATTGAAGAAAACCCTTTTATATCTCATAAGGCACAGTTATTTACCGATAGCGTTTGCCGCCCAATTGTTTGATTCCAATGGGCTGAATTGTAGACAGTTAATAAGTTTGACCTATTAATCTAGTTATGTTGTTTCTAGTTAATGTTGTTACCTGCTGTACTATGGTAGTGAGTTCCAAGCACAGCTGGATCACGTTGTTCCGGGTCTCGGAATAGTCCGTCACAGCAGCAAATGGTGACCTGCAAAAAAAGTAACACCTGAAATTAACCATTAGATTATTCTTAGAGCCAAACCGACAAGATGGACAATTTGAATGTATGTAGTATATATACAGTATGGGTGCATGTAAAATTATGGACCCTTTCCCTGAAAGTATGAGTGCTTGTAAACTTAAAGTGTGTGTTTGTGTGTTGTGGTACTGTATGTGATCCCTGTTGGCCGAGAGTGTACTTTAGATCCAGTTTCGCTCTTCCTGTGAGTGACGGAGTGAATGTGGGTCGTGTGTATTGAGGCTGTGAGCTATATATATACACATGGCTGTAGGAACATTGGTTCATCGTTTCCAGCCTGTATCTAAATATTCCTCTCAGACCATTGGGAACACCATATGACACACACCCAGAAGCCCCTCATGATTTAGAAACTCTAACAATCCATCACCACTGGGCTAAAAATCATTCATTCACTTCATTCAAAGACTCCACAATCACTCTTACACAAACCATATACGCATTCTAGAATTGAAGTCACTCCCCTTAACAGGATTTGGGAAGCCGCTTTGACAGAATATTAAATCCACCCCCAAGATTTTTCAACACACACAAACTCCGCTCCTAAATTTCACCGGTTTCACTCGACTGCCAAATAAAATTAGCTGTAAATGAGTACGTTGACATTGTCTGACCCCAGTTCAAGGACACCTGCCTGGACAGTGTCTGAACAAAATCTTAGGGCGAGAGAGGGAGGGAGCAAGGGGAGAATGAGTAAAGGGAGAGAATAAGATGATATAGCAACACAAAAACTAGCAGTGGTGCTTCCCCATGCTAAGGTTGCTTCTGCAACGCTATGGTGTTGGGAGTTGTGGCCAGAATGTTGCTATGCGGTTGTTTAACCCTCTAGGGTCGGCGCGTCCTGCTGGATATTTTCGTCATTACAGCAGAAACAACTTAAAATACTCCGTCATTTTTGGGTATACAGATAAGTGTAAGACATCATTAGAGACTATAAAGGATCTACTTTTATTTGTGTACACTCACAATAACAACAAAATCTTGTGCTTTTGTAAAATAAAGAAAATAAAAAGGGTGAGCTTTCAGCAGTCTCTGTGTTCACGAGCATATTTCAGAAACACGTCACAATAATGAACTGAACTCCGCGAATACTTATCACACAAACATTAAACATATGTCTAAAGAAAGCTTTAAATGTCTACTTTTTAATAAACCAATTCAAATTTAAAACAAATATTCTCCTGCAATGCAATCTGTTTGAAACAAAGCGCTGTACAGTTTTTACCGGTTCATCTAATTATCTGTAATGTGATCCCACCCACCAGAAGAGCACGCCATTCATACGCTAATGTGCTGAGACGATCAAATCAAATGTACATGCACCCCGACTGCGAGTTATAATGTAAACAAAATTCATTCAGTTTTCTGCGCGTTTGCAACGATAAACAGACGAGAAAGCTCCAGGAACGTATGGAAGAGTTAACATTTTCCTTAGAAGAAGAGCGGGACTCTGATGAACATTTGTGTTTTGAAGAGAGATTTGATTCAGCCGAGGATACAATTTCGGACGAGTATGTCAATTCGTTTTCATTAGTTGACATGTTATTTTATATAAACTTGAACATATATTACTAGTGGGAGTGTTTCCAGACTTGCCAGAGAGGATTCAGAGTATTGACATTTGAAATATATGTTTAAGATTTAGTTACATTTAAATGCTGTTTCGGCAAAAGCAGGCATTTCAATTGTATGCTGTATAATATAAATATGATATGTAATATGATATAAAAAATAATCTGAATATTTAGATCATATTTTAACTAAAGGTTATGCTGCCTCATTATCATCAACAAAGCTTGTGCTTGCAAATATGTGTTCAGGTTAAATGAGTAAAATGCACTTTAAATATGCCCATAAAAAAATCACCATCTTATAATGATTTCTGAAGGATCATGTGACACTGAAGACTGCAGTAATGATGGTGAAAATTATGCTTTGATCACAAATTGCATTTTACAATATATTTAGATAGATTGATGTTTTTAAATTGTAAAAACAGTTCAGAATATCAATGTTGTTTCTGTAGTTTGGATCAAATAAATGCAGTCTTGGTGAGCAGAAGAGACTTATTTTAACGGTAGTGTAGGTCTAAAATTAAGTAAAGTCTTTATGTAAAGAAAATATATAGTCAGATTACTTCTTTTAACTTAAAACTTGATTTGGATCATTAAGTCTCCTCATATTCATTCTCTTTCTGTCACATTCCTCATTGATAGGCTCAGGGGTGGGGTCATTGTCTCTCAGGAGTGAATTGCAATCTATATTCATGATCGTTCACGCCTCCTCACATATTACCTTTCAGCACTAAAATCTTACAAAAGTTATATTGTTTTGTATGAATGAGTGATCAGGATGGTTTTCACATCATTTTGTAGCAAAAACTCTAGGCTACAAGATCCAGTTCTCAAAAGGCTTATGGACAAATGTTTAGTATGTGTTGTATGGCCTTATTTCAGTGACTTAAAATTTTATTTTTTTCAAAAACCATGCATAAACATTATTTTCTCAAAAATACAAACATGTACACACATGTTGCTCACATATTATTGTATCCCAGTTTGTGCTGAATACAGTGTTATCAGACTTTAGCCATTAATATGTTTTTAAGCAAATGAAAAAAGCACAAATGTCAAGGCTTGTCAAAACTTCTCCAGGGCCCAAAATACCCTCAGACCCCAGCGGGTTAAGTGTTTTTGGCATGTTGCTATACAGTTTCTAAGGATTTCTGGGTGGTTGCTTACTGACTGAAGTCACACTCCCAAAGTCTCTAAGATATTAATGTGCCTAAAATGACTTCAATATAAATCTATAGGATTTTTTTTTTCACTTTTTTATTGCCTGCCAAGTTAAAATCTTCAATAAGACACAAGATTTGAGGTATTATTCATGTCCGTAGGAAAAATTTAGTAGAGTTTAATACAAAAGTTTAGTTTGTTCAAGTCCCAAGTATGAGCAATCATTATAGTGATGCTTGATTAAGCAAGCTCCACTAACAGGAATGAAAACGACAGGACTGAACTAGCCTTCATTACATCCAACCCTTGGTCTTTCTGCGTATTTAAGCCCTGAGCGCCATCTGGATGAAAAAGCTTCAGGCTGACAAGAAATGAGAAGGCAAAAATGCGAGTGCGACCACTACCCTCTCCTCAAAGACAGGCCTCAAAGTTTCTTAACCTTTTCCTGATCCAGTTTTTCGATGCTTGAGAGTCTGGACACTGTGATGAGCTTGTATTTACTAATATACTGCTGTATGTCATAATTTCTAGACTCCATTCAAGATCTTTTTCCCCTCAGAGAGAGGAATCAAACACTTGTAGCTCCCATTAGAACAGTCAGTGAAATGCAATGAAAATGGCAAGGTCTTCAACAGTTATCTGACTTAAAAACTTGATGGGCAACCTTGAAAAAACAAGTAGACTATGTACATCTTTAGATACTGAACTTAATCTTAGTGTTAAATCAACTTTAAGATGACAAATCAATTTTTAAAGAATCAAAGCTGGGTGCAGAATCAAAATCTACAGTACTTTCAAAAAAGAAGAGGTCACATTTAATTTAGCTTGAATGAAAGAAATGCTGAGGGAGGTTGAATAAAGGAAGTATACTCTGTTCAATATGCTGTACAGTTGTGTACCTGTGTGTTAAGTGATTTAGAAACACCTTTCCACAAATTTCAAGACAACAAAAAGCACATACAGTAGTTCTGTTAGCTGAACAATCAACAATCAATATGGCATCTACTCTGACTAAGGTCTATTGTGCTCCTTAATGAAACCGAAAGTAAACTATCAATGATCCTGACAGAACTCCCTCAATGTTACTTATACATCATCTCTAAGTCCATAAGCCCCACACCCAGAGCCACACCCACATACACAATAAATAATAAGAATGAGGGGAAAGCCCACTGCAAATCCATCATGAACACCCATAAGCATTCCATCATCAGCTTGGCAAGTGGCAGAGCAGAGCCACTGTCCGTCTGGATGGATATCAACAAATAACACTTAAGGGACTGAGGCACTCAAAGTTGGTCATAATGTCATAATGTCTTTTGGCTTCAAATCCATTCATCTGCGTTGAGTATCTCTTTATTTCCCTTTCTCTTTTACTATGTCTTTATTGGAGACGACAGCTCTATTGGGGACTATTTTGGCAGGAATGAGATGCCGGGGAGCGCAATTAGGCCAGCATTAATGAAAGAGGGAAACAAGACACAACCCCTCCCAACCAGTGGCCTTGTTCTCGTGGTGTGCGTTCAAGGGATGTGCAAAACGACATATTTTCAAAATAGTCTAGTCGTGGGTTGCCTCAATGACTTGTCAGTTAATCAGTATTAAGGAAAATCTGTATTATTAGGCTTGTTTTGGGTTCACTTGACCCAAAAAACAGCTTGATGGAATGGAATAGTATCCAGTATGCATTATAAAAGTTGGAGTATTTTTAAGAATTTGACACAGCGTCTTCAAAAATATAACATTTGTGGCAGTGCAGGGCGGCGAGTGGGGCCGGGTCGTGATGATACACACCCGGTCCTGTATCAGGCTAATCAAGCCTCCGAGAGGGATAAAGGCCGATGGCGGACGGTGGTCGACGAGAGAGAGATAATTTACGGACATGTCCGTCATGTGTGTGTTTGTCCTTTGTTTTAAGGTTACTATTAAAACCTTATTTATATCGTCCAGCTGGTTCTCGCCTCCTCCTTGCCCGTCTAAACCCGTTACTGGCAGGAATCAAATCTCATACATACATGATTATTGGATTAGATGAATGCATATCTAATGAGTTCTTCTATAAACAGATGTTTATCATTTCTCATCTGTTTCTATCTTGTACTATTATTTATCCTCATCATAAAAAGCACATTATTAGAAACACTATGGAATCTGAGATTATATTTTTTCCCATTCTGATGGCTGATGTGAACATTAACTGACATTTCTGAACCATATCTGCATGATTTTATGCACTGCACTGCTGCCACATGACAGGTGTTCCTAATAAAGAGTTCAGTGAGTGTATTTTCATCAACAGTATGCTTTAATAAAATGTATTAATTATTATCATGATACCTCTTTTTGGTTCCGTATTTGTGATCATAGTAGAAAACAAAAAACACATTGTCATCGAACATTGGCTGTAGCGGTGTCAGGGACATACGGACCAGGTACAATGGTGGACCTTAGTAACATGGGCCCTCACTGGAGGGGGCCCACAGAAAGGCTTTAACAATGAAATTGTAAAATGATCATGAAGACATTAGATATATTAATAACATGCTGTTAGTAGGAATAAAACGTCAGAAGACTTCCATAAGTAAAAAAAGTCACCAAGCCCAGTTTAGGTGCTCCACCCTGGCCTGCTCCACCAGTGCCACCCTGGCTTGTCCTGCTGGCCCTCTCCTGGTCTGTTCTGCTGGCTCTGCCCTGGTCTGTTCTGCAGGCTATGCCCTGGACTTTACTTTTTGCACTGACGTCTTGTCTGTTTCCTTTATCCCGTTTCTGCCATCTGTATGATTTCCCTCACCATCCTGCCACTTTGGTCTTGCCTTGTTCTATGTTGTGTCAGGATTCAGCCACTTCTGTTGGTAGTGTTTATTATCTGGTGGTCAAGCTTTGACACATTTCCTGTCTTATTTTGTGGCTGGGTGTGCATTGGATTGTTTATTTATTAGCAGTGGGCACTCAGGTTTTGTCTAGTCCGGTGTTTGTGTGAGAATGCATGGCATTGCTTTATTGGCATTGTCATGTATTCTCTTGTGCTGTCATTATCTGTTGACATGAGTGCATGTTGCTTGTGTTTTCCTGGCGGCATGAGCTTGTGTCAATTGTCTGTGTAGGTCATGTGTAAGTGCATGGCTTTGTTTGGTTTCTTCGTTTCCACATGCTTTTCTGTCTTGAGTGATACTCCGCCATCTTGTGTGTCTTGTTACTTGTTATCTGTTTCACCTGTTCTCCCTCGTTAGTCGGCTTATTTAAACTCCTCCTGTGTTCAATCTTGCGTCTGATTATTTTGTATGATTTCCTGTTGGTTTGCTCGGTTGGGTTTTAATTTGTTTCTTTTATTTTTCAGTTCTTATTTGTCGCCCTTGTGATAGTTTTTGTTTGGATATTGTTTGGTTTGTAATGAAACTTAGCAAAACTACCTCCTGTGTTTGGGTCCTATCTTGCAAACTGTGACAGTGCGACCACAACTTCACATTATTTAGCAAGCCGTGACCCTCTAGGAAAGCTGTTTTGTATCAGCCCTTTCAGCTTGAACTTTGAATCCAAATACAGACTGGGCCCATTTGAATTGTCAGGAGGTTCAATTGAGGCCCACATGTGAGATATTTGCTCAGTTGTGTGTGTGTGTGTGTGTGTGTGTGTGTGTGTGTGTGTGTGTGTGTGTGTGTGTGTGTGTGTGATTGTGGATATGGACTGCTCTCAGGTCCAGTACCAGAGGGTGGGGCAGCCATTGCCCAGGAAAAGCAACAGGGAGATAGTGCTCTCGGTAGGGAGAGGGTGAGATTACATCAAACAGTATCTGATGGAAAGGTTCCTACTGAGCAGTGCTGTTCCAGTCCAGAGCTTTAAGCTGGGCTCAGTATGCAGTACCAAAGGGAGTCGGTTGGAGCCAAGCAGCTGGGTGTCAAATGGATTGTTAAGCACAAACTACCTGCCTAATTTACCTTCATTTCGTAGTTAGTGAAAAAGTAGAAATAAAGTAGCAGTACAGTCTAAATCTAACAAGCATTTCAGACTACATATTATCAACAAAATTGAGTGTGTTTAGATGCACAATCTTACACTGAGTGTTATTTAAAGGGATACTCACCCTCATGTCATCACAAATCTGACTTTTTTCATATGTGAAACACAAAAGGAGATGTTGGGCAGAACGTTAGAGATGGATTACCTCAGTCACTTTCATTGTATGGAAAAAAGAAAAACATTAATGGTGACCAAGGATACCATTCATCCTAACATCTCCTTTTGTGTATCACATAAGAAAACCAGGTTTGGAACAAAATGAGGGTTAGTAAATGATGGAATCTTTAATTAATCCATCAATTGGCACACCTAAATTTTTGTCCTTTACTCTGATTTTGCTCTGCACGGAAATCTCAAAACGAAGAGGAATTTGGTGAGAATGAACCTTTGTTGTGTAAGACCTCTTCAATCATCCTTGTACCTGATTGCTAAGGGGTGAAACACAATCAACATGATTGTATTTAAGCAGACAAAGACTGACCCTACACACACTAGACAAGAGACTCAAGGCCTACAATTTCTTCATACCCTGCCCACCCAATGACACCAAATGTCACTCTAACTCGTCACTTGGCTCGAGGGACAACCATGTGAGCACAATGTGATGTACTCAAAAAGGACATGTTCCTTGAATAACATTACCTTAACCCTATAATCACCATCGATTGTTTGAAGGCCACTGATTGGTTGATGTGAAAGGATATTGATCCAGGCCCACATGAATCATGGTAAAAAATGTTGCGTGTAATATTTATATAGATGTGAAAATACTTTCTCCCATCCCAGGTTAATGTGTAGAGTCCACTATAAGTAAGCTACTCATAGGCTGATTTCCCTGAGATGTGTAAACACTGTTGTTCTGTGGCGCTTTCAACATTGCAACACTGACTCCAACATATCAACATTGGCTCCACCAATGGTCTGTGTTTGTGGTTGAACTTACTGTTTGTCCAAACAAAGGAAGATAGGGGAAAAGTTTGTGAAACTTGCTTGAAATTAATCAGCGTGCTGTTTATTGCCACTGATACCACAAAAACTTCACACTACATTACTGCCCTATAAAGCTAAAATGCAGTAACTATGTCTATGCTGAAATTGGATTAAAAGTTTTTTGATTGTTCTGTCAAATGTGGATTGTAAAATGGTCTCAATCCATTTTCTGAATCTGAGTATAAATAAGCCAAAACTGTCTGTCACAAGATATTTATACAAGATTATAGTCTAAGGCAGTGATTCTTAACTGGTGGGTCATCAGTGTAAAAATTTTAATAGAAATAACATTTGCATGGTAAAAGATACTACAACCCAGGCTACTGTACATGCAGGCGCATTAATATGGGTTCACGAATATAAACATGGTTTGTGTTAACCACAACGTGCTTTATTGGCTGTCAAGACCATTAAACCAGTAAAATTCAATAATGTCAATAAACAATCTTGGTACTGTATTGGGTCTCCACTTGATGTCCAATGTGAGTGTCGGCCCTGAAATTAAACCAGTTCAGAACCACTGGTCAAAGGGATCATTAAGAACAAATGCTTGTGCAAAAGCTGAATGCTTTTTTAATGTTTTTAAAATTTTTACTTAATTTTGCCTAGACATGGCATTTAAAAATGCGACATTCCTGCACGAGATGCTGAAAAAAAAAGTGAGATGAGGCGCAATGGTCAAAGACGTCTGTCTAGCACGTTTACCTAAAGCTAAGGAAAAACAGTGCAAATGGACACAAAAAAAACGTTCGATGTGAACATCCCCTAAAAGACCCAATTTTGTTTTAACTCAGAATTGACAAAAATGTGTAGTTACTGTGTTTTGCCTTTGCATGGCTGTATAGTGACCTTAAACATTCAAGTCACCTGAAAAAAGACATATCATTGAAACACAAGCCAAATCAGTTCCTCAAGTCACAACTGCATTTTGACTAGCAACAGAAACCCCGGAGCTCAGCTAAAGATATAGTAGTTTCCCCTCACCATTTATCCTTAAGGTCATAATTTGTATCTTTATATGATATCAAATATTTTCTCTGGTGTTTCTCAGGAGCTCACCTCTAAAGTAGAGGAACTTGATTTAGCTCAGCAACACTCCATCAAGTGAAGGCTATATAAACTTGATACATCAATGTGATTCAAAGATCAATTACTTTGAATCTGTGCATGAATATTAAGTATATATAAATTCTTGTATTGATTTTTGTATTAATATGCAGCTCTTAGAAGAACTAACCTATCGAGCCAGGCCAGGAGGCTTTTAGCAGCAGCGATGAGGTCCACCACGGAGGTGAGGAAATCATTGGGCAGCTTGCAGGTTGTCCGGCCATCGTAATGACCACTGCGGCGGCGGCACGTGATGAAGTTCTGGAGGTTCTTGGCAGATGCATTGAGCTTGTGAGAGAGAGTTTTCAGGTTTTCAGTCTCCAGTCCATAATTCTGTCAAATGGAGATGAAGACGATAAAGAGCTGTAGTGATAAATGAGCTCTTAAGTGATGCCAGATGTGACAAAGACTGACTAGCAAACAATTATAGGAATGACTCAATCAGATTAGTTTTTCTTTTTTTTTCTCTCTCTCTCTCTCTCTCTCTCTCTCTCTCTCTCTTCTATTTCAAATTTAATTTTAGCATGCTTTATTGGCATGACAAAAACTGTAAGTTTTTATTGTCAAAGGATTTACAGCATTACTGAGTACAATATGAAATTGTGCAAAATAAGTACAATAATGTAAAATAAAGTGAAAATAAATAAGTAATATTAACAATTAAAATAAACTACTCACTTAAATGAACTATAATTAAATATGTTCAATTATATAAATATAATATAAAATAAATAAATAATGCAATATAAAATAAAGTAAAATAAATTAGTGAAATACAATCTGAATAATGCTGTATATTAAGAGAGTAGCAATTAACATATTTAGCAAAGGAATAAATTAAGCAAATTATTAGGAATGACAAACTAAAGACGAAGAGAAAAACTCAAAAGCCAAGAATGTGCTTTCTTTTTTGACTGTCATAAACACACATCCTCTCAAATGAATATTCAGTACCTGTAAGAGAGAGAGAGAGAGAGAGAGAGAGAGAGAGAGAGAGCTCTTCATCATGCAGAGGTGCATTGAGTGGATGGAGACAGAACTTTATGTCAGCCGAGTGTAAAGTTCGAGTTATAAATAACCCACAGAGGGTCTCCGCTTTCAGCCGATTGGAGCTTACACGCTCCATGCTTTTCTGTGAGATAACATAATCTGCATATCTAAATCAGACAAAAAAACATGTCTGAACAAAGTCAAAGTGCATATGCTTCATATATGCATCATTTCATTTAAATGCATAGGGGTCTTTGCCATCTTTCAAATCGTGGCGTGTGTGTGTGTGTGAGTGTGTGTGTGTGTGTGTGTGTGTTAGACAAAGGTTGTGCCAGGTGTCAAGGCACCTTTGGCAGGGTAACAAATTACCTAATCACTGCATAAACAGGCTTGATCAAGGGGCTGAGGCTGATCAAAAGCAGCATTATACACATACATTCAAGAGCATACACACACAACACACACACACAAACTGAAACGTATGCTGCCTTGCCATGACGTCCCTGCTAAAAAGACCATCTTAGACCAGAATGGATTTCTATATTCTACTATATGATTTAATATGGTTTAATGTGTCCAAAACCTAAGCTGCCTTGCTGCTTAGTCAGTCAATTGACTTCCCTGTTATAAAGAATTTGCTTAGAATTTGGTTTTTGCTTGTTAGTGCTGGTTTAGTTCTGGTCTAGCTGATGTACCAGCATAGCCATGTTGTTCACCGATAAAAAAAACATGCTGCTCCGTCTTTTTAATGAAACTGGTTGACAAAAAGAGGCTTGCTAGTTTAGCTGGGTAAGATGCCTGATACGGATCAAAGCATACCAGCATCGAATCCTATGTGTGTGTGTTCAGATGAGCATCAATTTCAGTATCTGTTCTCACATCAGCAGGATATCGATCAGAGAGTAATGTGTTCTGTCTGGTCTGAAGAACAAATCACACACACACTCTCTCAATCTCAAACACACACACACACACACAAATTACAAATATAGGTAATAAAAACAACTGCATGAAAAGGCTTGTAAAAACACACATACATTCACAAAAAGTGCATTATTTAGTTTGTGAGTGCAGGGAGACGATCGGGAGGGGGATGCTAAGAAGCCTCCATGCTAATCTGTTTAGAAGCTCTCTGCATGAGTGCAGCACTGCACCTGATAACACACATACTGCACAATGAGAGAAAGATAAAGGAACATGGAGGACAAGAGAAAAACAAACAAATAAGTGTGAGAAAGACAGACTGATAGAGTTAAAGAGAAGGAAAGCGAAAGAGCTCTGTGCCTCTGTGGACAATTTGCTCTCAAATAATAAAGACTGAACAGTTCCCTAGATTCCTTTATTATTTGTGTGCGAGTTTATGATTGTGACAGCTCAGGTGTCTCGAGTCATGTTTTTAAAAGTTCACATTATTTATAACATGTCACTGTAACTAAAAAAAAACACGTCCCTACTGCAAGATATGATGAAAAAACAGTGAGACACAGCACAACAGACATTCAAACCTTCTCCAAAATATCTCCTTTTGTGTTCCAAATAAAATCATATAGGTTTGAAAAAACATGAGGGTGAGTAAATTATACGGATGGGAAAATATATAAAATTTCGGAATATTGTGAACCTAAATAAATGCTGAACCATATCAAAACTAAATTTTATATTTCGAAAGTTGCAACATTGTTTTCTGTCCATGTGATCATAAATTAAATCTTCAGTTAAACATCAAAATCTCTGTCGCTGTTTCAGACACTATTAATAGTGTTTGCATAAGGTTCTTGAAGTGCTCTCAAGATTTACCCTTATGCCATCCCAGATGTGTATGCAAAACACAAACAAAGAGTTTTAGAAGAATATCTCGGCTCTATTGGTCCTTACAATACAAGTGACTAGTGACCAGACCTATGAAGCTTCAAAAATCCCATAAAGGCCAAATAAATGTAATCCATATGACTCTAGACACCATATCTTCAGAAGCAATATGATAGGTATAAGAAACAGATCAAAGTCCTATTTTACAATACATTTTTTACTATATTTTACTATACCTTTAAAGTGTTTTAGTTTAGCTTTTAGAAATGTAAGTACTGGAATACCTGGAAATCTCCAGGTATTAAAAAATCTTACGCAGAAATCTTATTTACAAAAATGTATTCCGTGTAATGTGTGTCCATCGAAGATGAGATCCACGCACACCACTTTCATTAAATAATGTGGCTTTTAATATCCTTTCTGTTCTTTAAAGTCAGTTGTAGGTCAAAAAGTAAAAAGAAACATTAATTTGAATTACACATAACATGGATGAAGAAAATGAGATTATATTGAATCACGTTTCTCATATCATACATTGAACCGAATTGAAGATAACCCTATTGTCCCACCCCTAGTAAATGATGACAGAATTTTCATTTTTGGCTGAACTATTCCTTTGAATTTAAAAGTGACTTTCAAATTCTACAGTTGAAGCAGGAAGTGGTTGAGTGAAATCCATCACATTCAGAGTCCATGGCTAATTTCATACACACATGTCTGCAGGTTGACATTCACACACATGGTGTTCCTTAGTGTGAATGTCAGCAGCTCTGATTTGAGATCAGTGATCAGAGGATATAGAGAAGACAGCAAAGTTGTCTTTTTGTGATTAACGCTCTCCTAAATGTCAGCCGCATAGTTCAGTGGTTCACAGTCACTCAGACAAACCACAGACTCATTATAGTTCACCTTGTTTTAGAAATCTTACAGATCAAACTCTAAACCAGGTGGGGTAAAGATGGTGAAAAAGAGGGATAAAATGACAAAGAGACTTAGGATGGAGGGCACGAGAAGCAGCTCATACAGACGTGAAAAACACTCGTCCTGTCATCTGTTCCCTCCTGTCATGGTGCTGACATTCTAAAAGCGTGGGCTGGTAAGTCATTGTTTTAATACCACAACTGAGAGAAGCCAGAGAGAGAGAGGGAATTAGAGGGAAAACTAGTTATTAAATGCTAGATAATGTAAAAGGCTCAAGCAATGCAGAGCAAATTTCAACCTAAATTCTTTCTGTCTCACTCACTGTCTGTCCTCTTTGTACCATTTTGAAAAGCAGTTATCAGTCGTGGAACATCTGTCAGACACCTCAATAATAATTTGTTAAGAGACACACATACACACACAGTGCAGATACAGACTGATGACACCAAGACAACCCCACCAGCTAAAAGCTACATTTCAACACTGATTGACTGACACGTTTGAGCACAAAGTGGGGTGAAAAACCAGCCATCATGTTTTCCAGAAGCACAAAATTGTTTAGCCTTGACATGAAAGTGAACATGAACAGCATTTGCAATATACTCTATGTATCTTCCATAATGTTGTTTTTTTTGTCTTTGTAATTACGTGCACTGATGAACTGTGACCAATAAGACCAGGTGCAGGATTCAAGAAAATCTCCATAAGAGAAAAAAATCTGAAAGTTCTTAGGATAAATTATAAATTCATAATAAGGAATCTAGTTATAAATGTTGAAGGTTTAAGAAAAAAAGATAAGAACATTCTTAATTTTCTTCTTAAGTTAGAAAATAAGAAGCAGATAGTTGTTAAAGGAATAGTTCACCCAAAAATTAAAATTCTCTCACTATTCAGTTACCCTGAAGCCATCCCAGATGTCTTTCTTCATAAGAACACAAATTAAAGTTTTTAGATGAAGATAGAGCTCTGTCAGGTCCTTCTAGATTTATGTAAGAAACAAGTCGATAAAAAAACGTTTAATCAGCGCATCCATCCAGGGCTCTGATACAGTTTGAAATGGCAGAACTCTCGCATGACATTCGGTCGTAAATAAGCTCTGCTTACGAATTTTGGAGTGAACTCAACGATGCGCTTACTGTGATGCGTCGATGCATGATGCGTCAACTGCTGGCAGGAAGTGCTTTTATTTAAAGTTTAAAGTTAATAACATTTTAATTGTCGATTTCTTTTTACATAAATATATTGATTTGCTTCAGAAGACATTCATTGGTTGACTGGAGTTGCATGGATTATTTTATGCTGCCTAAATGTAACTTTTGGACCGTCAAAGTGCTGGTAAACGTGTACTTGCATTATAAGGACCTGACAGACCTCTATCATCTTTTAAAAATTGTGAATTTAGGAATATTTATAAAGTAAATAGTAAGTTAATCATTTTGATTTTAGAATGTGTTTTAATGTCAGTAGGTAAATTAAAGCAACCTATATTTAAAGTAGGGCTGTTAATAGTTAAAAATCTTAATCAAGTTAATTACATGGCAGCCGATTCAATAATTGTATTAATTGCAATTAATTGCATATTTAAATATTTGTTGAGAACACCCCTCAAATAAAAATAATTTTATTTATAATGATGAAATAATTATAAATAGTTATGTTTAAATAATTATAATCATTTTATTTATTATAATACATAAGAAAAACTCAGATAATTAAAATGTTATATATTATTATGGCAGATGAGTAAAGCATTGATAAAACAGTAGAAAAAGTGGCTTTATAATCCAATATATTGTTTATTTTCATATTACTGAACAGAAGGCCATATCATTGGCCATTAGTTCACAGCAATACATTTTGCAATTGAATTTGTCAATCAGTGCAATATTTATTATAAGGGCTTTCTTTTCTAAGGATGCGTGAATGTAAACTTGCGTCAGATTGGTTGTGTCTAGGGTTGCCACTCGTCCTGTAAAATACGAGATCATCCAGTTGCTCAGATGGCGTTATGGCAAAATCCTTCAAGATAGTTAATTTAATCTTGATATTCGTTGTAAATGTTGCCGTATGCGGGTAAGGGACTGTCTATAAAGTCCACACAAATGACAACTACCTTCGCCAACAACCCCCCTCCCCCCATGGAGAAAACAGGTGGTATTTCAAGCTTGAATTGCTCCAATGGAAGGAATGTTTCAAACAACAATTCATTCATTCATTCATTCATTATCATGAACATCGAAGTCCACCACCAGATGCTGTGATGAACAGCAGATGCAGGATCAGGTGTATACAGCAATGTGAAGACTCTCACCAGAGCGCAAAGCAGGTCTACAGCTTCCAGGATCAGCTCCTGGTGTCCAATGCGGGACACTCCCAGATCCTCCAGCTCCTGATGGGTAATCCTCAGTAGCTGGTCACCTCCAACCTTCTCTCGCTCAAAGTTCTTTATATACTGCTGCAAACAGTCATCCAGACCTGTAGATGGAGAAAATGATAAAGGAAAAATCAGTGACCTATGCTTAGTTCTATCTGTCCTATATAGAATGCAAATTCAAGATTAGTGTGGCTCAATCATATAAAATTAATAATAGTATCTTAAAATTGGCTAGACGGTGTGCTATTTCCAGTATTTCCAGTGTTGATTTTTTTACCACATCCTCAAAAGTATGTTCTTTGGCATCACCAGCAAAGCACTTTTCATACTTTGTAGAACTTACAAGTATTCAAACTTGGATTCAGCCTTACTTTGGTGTAATATGCATTAAAATATGTTTAAAGCAGCATCAAATGTCCTTAAAGTTCTCCATCCCATCCCAAACAAGCACAAAAATGAATTCTTAGATTTCGTACCTGCCTTAAGGCCTCTGAACACCAAACACAAATTTTCAGCTTAATTTCTTGCCACGATCAACATGTTGAACCTGGAGCAAACATTCGTGCCGAATCATGCAGCCTTTGAATTTCATCACGTTTAATAAGTAACATGCAGGCTTTTGAGCAAATATAACACAAGTAGATGTACATGGCAATAAGATACAGTCAAACATTGTTTTGAGCATTTGTTTTAACAGTCATTATGAGTGTGCATTATGCAGTTATTTTAAACAAATACACTTAACACAAGTATATAGAGTATGTGTGACAGTTGAGTATAATTAATATTGTTCGAAATGATAACGTTTTAACTACTGACATTATTTTTTACACTTGATTCTTTCTAATTACCACTCAGACGGCGTAAACATGATAAATCTGTCAGACAACTTGTCCAGCAGGTGAACGGAAATAGTTTATCAAAGCATCTCTAAAGTTTTCTTTCTCATTGAGAAAATCAACAACATACCCGTCATCACTGATGCAGCTTGTGGAGAGATGCGTTTTATTTTTCCGATCTGCTTGCTAGAGAATCATTAGCTTTTCTTGTCATATATTCTTGCTTGTTTTGCATACTTGTGAAGTGGTTATTTCTTCTCACCCGGTGATGACCGGAGGGCAGACCAGCTCAAAGGAGACACCTACCATACCAAGGTAAAATTGCTTGTCGATTAGCACCACCTTTGTAAAGGTGTATGTGCTAAAGGCGAACATTCGCTTCGCTTTTTATGGGAATGGGCCATTTGTCTGTGATTCGCCTCTCATATTCACATTGCCTTTTGGTGTGCGAAGGCCTTTAGACTCACTTGGTCTGTTTACCACAAGATCAGGAAAGACAAGGACACACATGTTGTGTTGCACGTGTACTTGATGACTGAAAACATGTATTCTGCCCTAACTATATCACACATCCATCAAACTGACAGTGAATGAAAGCCATCATCATCTCTACACATTCCCATGGTTGAGAGAGAGGTAAGCACAGTTTTTCTTGGAAGACTGATCTCAGGTCAGTTTTGCAATTTCAGGTCTGAGTGCTAGAATCAGGGTAAAGCCAAGCTGACCCAAAATTTCTGCCAGAATCAGTGTTTTTAAAAAGACAACAGAGGGAACATCAAATATCATGGTCCAAAAATGTGCAGATAAACATAATTTGTGATGTGCAGATATGATGTTTGTTCATGCTGAAACTCTGAGCCACTGATTATTCAGAATTCAAATGAGATCATTCTGTGTCTCAATTTCAGCCATTTTGAGATCTATTTCAGTCTAGCACGCTCCATGTGCACGCTCAAAAACATCCTTAATCCTGTGATTTCTACAGTTCTGTCTTAACTGTCTATTGTTATGGCTCTGAAAACCAATATGATGTAGGCATGCATAAATTAAACTAACAAAGCTACGGTCAGCTGTACACGCAGCTATGAAGAGTATAAGACAAATGGACAAATAATAAGAAATAGGGAGAGTGAAAGGTGAAAGCGAAACAAAGAGTACAAAATTTTATTTGGCTGAAAGTTTCATGAACATCACAACCAACTGTTTTCATCAAACAGGTGACAACATACAGACTCAACATAGTGACACACACTTGTTGAACAGCATATGTTAGTCTTGGACATTCTGTTGTCTAATGGCACGTCTCATAGCGATCACATTTTTTTAACAGCTGTTCAACAAAATGTTCAGCATAACTCCAGGACTTGCAGGTTTTGCTAAAAGCACAGCACTCTTCCAAAACCTAAAGAGCTGCCTACTGCCTACTGCCTGCACAGGCAGCTTCCTAACATGGAACCTTACAAGTCACTTCTTGGAATACCGTCAGCAACTCAAAAATAGCACTTCTTATTTAATGCACAAAAGAAACTAAACTCAGGCTTATCAGTATATATATCAGTTTGGGCTTTTTTAAAGTTAAAATTATTTGTCAGACTTTTATTTTGTCATGTATTTTGTTTCCTGTCCTTGGGTTTCCTATTCCTCTTGTTTCTGTATCCTGTCTTGATCTTTTGTCATAAGTATAGTTAACGTGTGTATGTGTTTCCTTTGTCTGTGTTAAGTGTTGAATGTTAATATGTTCTTTCAGGCCATGTTGAGCAAAATTATTATTATGGCTTGGTTGATGGTGTCTACGACAGCAACCACTGAGCCACAGGCAGTGGTGGCTCAGTGGTTAAGGCTCTGGGTTACTGACTAGAAGGTCGGGGGTTCAAGCCCCAGCACTGCCAAGACACCACTGTGTGACCCTTGAGCAAGGCCCTTGATCCATCTGCTCCAGGGTTGCCAAATCATGGCTGACCCTGCACTCTGACCCCAGCTTAGCTGGGATATGTGAAAAATAAATAATTTCACTGCATATATGCAGAAATGTATGTATAATGTGTGACAATTGATCAATCGTTGTATGTATTCAGACCTCCTGTGATTTGACCCTGTTTATGTTTTCCCATCGTATTTGTTCCTGTGTTTTTGTTTTTTCATTAAAAGCTGCATTTAGATCCCCATTCCTCGTCTGCCTCGTTACAGAACAACTGACCATGAAATGGATCTAGCGGCATACTTCACTCAATTAAGCCAAGCAGATCTAACAATTCGGGAGTTCTCCCATTTCTTCTCTGCTGTTGCGAAACACACCGGTTTCAATGACGAAGCCCTGAAAACCACCTATCTAATCGGACTACCAACACGCCGATGGAGGGAATTGCCGAAGACCGGGAATTACACATGGCAGGAGTATGTGAGACAGGCCAGACAACAGTGGATCGTGACACAAAGAAAACAGTCAGCAACTCTAGGCAGTTGATGTGCAACCTTTCCAACAGCCCACGTCTCCCCAACCCAATCCGGAGGCGTCGGTCGTGACCAGGACACATCGGGATACCTGCTGCAATGGTACTCCTGCCCGCAGAAAGCAGAGGTCTGTCCAGGGTTTGAATGTTTGGCGGCAGGCGGGGGTGACCATCACACGGTGCGTGCCGTGGCGCCATGCTCCTCTCAGGACTCAAGTCTGAAGCCAGTGCTGAAGTGGTCTCATATGCATCAACCCCAGCGGCGTGAATATGCCCCAGGAGACTCTGGAAAAGTTTTAAGGGGACCGCTGTGCCCGGCCTGAAGATGGCGAGGCATTCCAGCACAGACTGTGCACACTCGTTGGTGAGACGTGCTGACATTGAGACTGAGTCTAACTCCATACGGAGAAAAGAGATGCTCTGAACCGGGGTGAGCTTGCTCTTTTCCCAGTTGACCTGAAGCCCCAAACGGCTGAGGTGCCTGAGCACCTGGTCTCTGTGAGCACATAGTAACTCTTGGGAGTGGGCCAAAATGAGCCAGTCGTCGAGGTAATTGAGTATGCGAATGCCGGCTTCTCGGAGCGGGGCAAAGGCTGCCTCTGCAACTTTCGTGAAGACGCGAGGTGACAGAGACATGCCGAAGGGGAGGACTTTGTACTGATATGCCTGGCCGTCGAACGTGAACCGTAGGAAGGGTCAGTGTCAAGGCAGAATTGAGACGTGGAAGTACGCATCCTTCAGGTCTACCTCTGCGAACCAATCTAGATGCCGGATGCAAGTTAAGATGTGTTTTTGCGTGAGCATTTTGAACAGGAGTTTGTGCAAAGCCCGGTTGAAAACTCGCAAGTCCAAGATCAGTCGAAAGCTGCCGCCTTTCTGGGGTATGATGAAGTAAGGGCTGTAGAAACCCTTCTTCATCTCGGTTGGAGGGACAGGCTCTATCGGGTCTTTGAGTAAGAGAGTAGCGATTTCTGCGCACAGGCATTTGGCATGCTCGCCGTGTACTGCGGTAAAGCGGACGCCCGTGAAGGGGGTTGGAGGCCTGGCAAATGGAATTGCGTAATCGAATCGGATGGTCCTGGCCATCCAGCGTGACGGTTTGGGAAGTGAAAGTGATGCATCCAAGCTCTGTGCTAGGGGCACCAAGGGGACAATTATTTTTGACATACCCGGTGGGGCGGAGCAGGAAATACGGCGTTGAGAGGCGAGGATGCGTCATGAGGCTCTGGTGCTGAGAAAAGACTTGAAGCACTTACCTTGCTCTGCACACCCGGCAGGAGGTGGGTTAGTCCTCTTGACTCGTCAAAACTGGCCGGCCGGGGAACAGTCGTGGGGCTGAAGGCAGGGGGTATCTGGCGGCAGAGTGCCGTTAGAACGACATTTGCGGGCCAGGTGACCCAGAGACAAAGGAAATAGCTCTTTTACTGAGAATGTGGGTACCGCAGCCCTGTCTAGGCGGTCTCAGGAGCACCTCATCATGCACTTCCAGGAAAAATGGCTGTGAGAGGCTCACAGGCCTCAGGAACCAGTCATCCAACCGCGATGGCTGTGGGGAGGACGGAGGGTTCCAGTCCAACCCCACGCTGGCGGCTGCTTGGGCAAGCACATCGGACATCTGCGTGTCAGCCTCAGCCTGGGCGTGCCCAGGGGAGTCATCCGCGTCAGACACCGCGCTCTCCAATGCAGCGGCGAGCTCATCCACCTCGAGCTCTAGAGGATAGGCAGGCTGGCTGTGAGGTGAGCCGCTGTTGCTTCGAGCACGGACGGGAGTCAACGAGCGTGCTGGGGGTGGCTGGTCCAAGGGGACCCGAGGGAGCTGCACCCACTGCCATCTCCAGATCGCCTTTATCGCCAGCCGCATCGTCCTCAATCCTGTAGGAAGAAGGAGCAATGCGGGGGTCGGCTGGAGTGGCGTGCTTTCTATTGAAAGCGAGCCACGACCGCAACGTTGCCATGGTCATGCTTTCGCAGTGAGAACATGAACCATCCACAAACACTGCCTCGGTGTGATCACTGCCCAGACACACGAGACAACACCTGTGGCCATCTGAAGCGGAGAGCACTCTACCACATCCAGGAACTACATAGGGGCGGAAAGGCTTCTTTAAAAAGACACGCCCTGAAAAGGACGTTCAACGCCGCTATGCATTGCTCTTTTAGAGAAAATCACTCTTTCAATAACTCTTTTAAGTTTCTGCGCTGTCAAAGCGCCCAGGGGCAAACTGCACTGCCGTGCAGAGAAGGAGAAAAGCCATTGAAGTGCGCCGTAGATCCAACAGCAGAGAAGCGTCAGAGGAACAGGAACAGGTGTGTGACTCGCAGCTGACTGCATGCACGACCATCGGCTCCGAAGAAAATTTCGGAATGAACTCGATGTATTTCCCCGCTTTTATACCCGTATATCCAGGGGCTGTATGCAAATACGTGAACAAACTTTATTATTTTGAAGAATAAACAAAAGACGTTGATCCACGTGACCGATTCGCTGTTTGTTCAGTGATTCAATGGTGCGCTGCCCCTCAAGCATGCAGCACAAGTGTGTCACTTGGAATACGTTCATTAAATAGTTCTCACTTTTTCTTTTCTTTTTCAGTCATCTGAAAACAGTTTGCAAAAATAGTGTCATCTATAAGAATAACAAATCTGGAGAAAGGTTGCAATTTGAATCGCATTAGCAAAACCAACAATATCCAGCTCATTAATAGGATGGTCCACCACTCACTGGCCAAGACAGCAAAAATAACAATAGCTGTCATTATTGATCTATAAACTTGCATTATAAACTCATCGAGGGTCTGTTTCACTTCTTACATAATTAATTTAGTTATCCAAGGTCTGAATGCAATGCAGAAGGGACTGCTGAGAATGTGAATTTCAAAATGAGGGCGATGACTATCTTTTGCTGATTAATTGTTTAATTGTTAGTAAATTAGTTGTTAATCATGATGTGTGGGCAGTAGGATGAAGTGATTGAAAAAGGAAAGAAAAAGACTGTGAAAACTCACTGTATATCTAAGGGATGCATCAATATATATAGATTTTGGCTGATACCAATACTTGATCATTACTTTTATATAACAGTTAGTTCAGGTCCTCGAATCTGATTGGACGAGAGAAGTTCCATGTGTACTGATGTCTCACACCATCAGCACTTGGGCGCTTCACTGTTTGTATCACTCCGCTTGTGTTCAGGGATTTCTAAACTAGTATAACAGCATGTGTATACTAGTGCAGATGTGTAAAAGAGCTATGTGTGTCTATAATGGTTTCCCTGTGACATTAAAGATTTTTACCAGCAACAAAAGACATTTTTATGTGTTATGAGCCAGTAAAGTTTAACGTGCATTAAGTCAGTCATGTCAATCAGCGAGAGGTTACTTTGAAGTCATCGGCATTGTCTCTAACTCCATGATCACTTGGATTACTACTACAATATTACAGCTTGGGAATACAGTTAAACTAACAGCTTCAACATTAAGGCTTATCTCAGCTGAGAGACACAACACACGGAGTAAAAACATACTCAAGGCGTTTCCCCTCACAAAATCATTTAAGTACAGTTTTCGCTTCAAAAATTTTGTAATGCTGTGATTCACCTCAGAGCTAGTTGACATTGTTTCATGGCTTAGAATTTGTTTAAATTTCTATGGAGAAAATTAATGGGAAAAATACTTTAAAATCAAAGGCTGCTAAAATAGTGGGTAGTCAAATTATAGTTAATCCCTAGCTAATTTGCATACATTTTCACTATCACAGGTTGGGCACAGCATTATAATGGCAAACAGGATTGAACCAAAAGAAAAGACAAGAAAAAGCACATACAAATACACAAGCTTGCTCACACACGTGTAACAGTTGGAACACAGACCGCTGTGAGAAAACAGAGGTGCACCCTGCTTGCATGCAGGCAGTGTGAGATTAATTCATCACTTTAGTGCATTTATTAATGAACCCGAGAGATTATTTACAGATCATACATTCTGTACAATTCAGAACCCCTATCTCGCTCTCTCTCACCACACACTCACACACACACACACACACACACACACACACACACACACACACACACACACACACACATACACACAGGAGTATTAAACCAGCAGCACTCTGTTATGGTGCATTATTAATAGCACATGCCCTACTCCTGTGACAGGTAACATTGCAAGAATGCAGTGAGAAAGTGAGCAAAAATGCCAAAAAGTGGATAAAAGGTATGTAAATAAATAAGTGTAACCAGAGCCAGAGCACTTAAAACATGACACATGTTAAACACCTAACCAGTTTCCCATCATTGTATGGTAAAAAGCTCTAAGAGTAACAGATATACCAAACCTCCCTCCCAGATGCAGCCTAAGTAACGTTATTTAATGGCACTTTACACTCTATATTCTATCAATCGTCATCCTTTACCTCATTTCTGGCAGGCATGATGTGCATTATGCCGACCTGGTGACCATTGAAAAGGCTGTCGTGACAACCATTCAAGGGCACAAATTGCTCAGGGACTTATGGAAACTCATAGCGTTTTGCTGAATCTTTTAAGGCTGTTATGTTGATTCTAATGATTGAAATGGTACGCACAAACACAAAAATGTGCAACATTCCTTCACAGACATACAAACACACACAGATTTCACATGGAGAGGATAAGAATACCCATTAATCAGCTGTGAACTCCTACACATACAGGCTTTTTGCCGTTCTGTAATGACACCACCTGCAATGAGGCTCTAAAAGTGTGTGTGTGTGTGTGTGTGTGTGTGTGTGTGTGTGTGGGCATGTTTATGTGGTTTACGAGGACATTTTTTTTAGGTTACAAACTGGTAATTACAAGGGTATTATGCTATAAATGTGGTTTATGAGGACATTTCTAGTGTCCCCATAATTTAAATAGCTTAAAAATGTATTAAACAATGTTTTATTGAAAATGTAAAAATGCAGAACGTTTTCTGTTAGGGTTAGGTTTAGGGGTTGTGCTAGGTTTAGGGGATAGAATCTATAGTTTGTACAATATAAAAATCATTATGTCTATGGAAAGTCCTCATAATGATAGGTAGACCAATATGTGTGGGTGTGTGTGTGTGTGTGTGTGTGTGTGTGTGTGTTTGTGCTTGTCCATCACGGAAGCATCCTTCCTCTGATACTGCCTGATCTCAAACCCATGGGGGTCTTATTGGAGATGAGAAATTCATCAGTTGGATAAACTCTGTCTCAAAATTGCCATCCAGCTGTGAGGAGCTGGGCCACCAAGCCTCTGCTAAAAAAGGGGAGCTGGATGAGGGCGGTTTTGATTTCAAACTACAGTAGATAGATAACAGACAGCTAATAGACACTATTGGCTGGTTTCTTAATTGTATCAGCAAAGAGAAAATGGTTCGAGTGTGAACACACAATAGTTCTAGTATTCTTCAATAGTTCTTTGTTGCACCTTAGTTTCAGTAAAGAGCATTTTTCTTACTGAGAACTGTTTGCTGTAACCACCATAGAAACTTGAGTTGGTTTTATTTTAGAGATTAATATAATAAAGATTCTAAATGTTGTATTATAGGTCCTGCATATTGGGTCTAGGTATCATCATTTAATCTGTTTAAAAAGGAAAAGTAAAGGCCTCCTGGGTTCTTATAAAACACCAACACATAGATTGTTTTCTTAAAAATCATTGAATTTACCATGAAAGCTGTAAAGCTTTTTTTAAAACATTTTTAAGAGTGTAGGTCTTGGGGCCTGGTATCATCATTTAATCTGTTTAAAAAGGAAAAGTAAAGGCCTCCTGGGTTCTTATAAACACCAACACATAGATTGTTTTCTTAAAAATCATTGAATTTACCATGGAAGCTGTAAAGCTTTTTTTTAAAACATTTTTAAGAGTGTAGGTCTTGGGGCCTGGGTATCTCAGCAAGTAAATACACTGACTACCACACCTGGAGTCACAAGTTAGAATCCAGTGCGTGCTCAGTGACTCTAGTCAGTCTTCCAAAGCAACCAATTGGCCCGGTTGCTAGAGTGGGTAGAGTCACGTTGGGTTAACGTCCTCGTGGTCACTATAATGTGGTTCTCGCTCCCGGTGGGGTGCATGGTGGGTTACCATGGAGAAGAGCATGGGCCTCCATATGCGCTACATCTCCGCGTAACGCACTCAACAATCCACGTGATAAAATGCACGGATTGACAGTCTCAGACACGGAGGCAACTGAGATACGTCCTCCACCACCCAGATTGAGATGAGTCACTACACCACCATGAGGATTTACCGTGCATTGGGAATTGGGCATTCCATATTGTGGAGCAAATGGGAGAAAAAAAAAAAAAAGGAAAAAAAAAGTGTAGATCTTAAATCATGGGAAGGATATTCTCCTCTCATTGCAAGATATCAAGTGATATCGAGTTGTTATTGTTTCTCACTGTAGACAAAGTTCTTCAACAGCCCGCAGGCCAAATCCGGCCGGTCAATCATTTTTATCTAGCCCTCCAATTGATTTTTTAAATCATTGCACTGCAGGTTACATTAGAGTCCTAAGGAGGCCATTTGTGGCAGAATAATCACAAATTTTATATTGATTTGACCTTCCTAGTTGACAATGATTTTTTATTTATTTATTTATTGCAAAATAACTGCATAGAATTGTCTATTTAGTGGATTTTCTCGAAATATTCTGAACCTCACAGTTGTAAGTCTATAAAGCCAGGCCCTACCACAGACATGGACAATCAGTTAATATCAGGGAATTTAAAAACTATTCTATTGATGTATTTTAGGATGTTATATAGTAGTCATAAACATATGTTAAAATTATGGAAATGTCTTGAAAATTCATGGGTCAAAATATGTGGAAACTTTGAAAAGGCTAAGCACTATGAACTTCATATTGTTGCATCTACTGAGCATGCCCAATGGAGAAGCAATACCCACAATCCTTTGCGCTGTAATTTTTTAAGTGTGTTTGGTGAAAGCAAGTCAACTTATGAGGGCATGTAAATCATTTCTAAATAATCAATTTTGAATTAATAGATGCTTTAGCACTGTTTGCTTTTAATAATGTTTTGTCGTGTTTAAAGTCACCATCAGGGTGATTAGTGTTTGATTTGATGAAGATTCTTTAATTATTGATTTAAATTGAACTCACTTCTAAAAGTTTGAAGTACTTGTTACCAAAACCACCTTTTAAGTATGATCAACTGTTTGGTATCTTGGTGGGGCTGACACATGATCTTATGTAGAAACTTAAATCTGCTTAATAAATATATCTTTTAAATTATTTTCAAAAATACTGAAAATGATGGGCAGCTGTACTTAAAAGTTTATTGAACTTAATCATTGATTTTTTTTTTAGTTTGCTGAACTTATTGTGTTTGGTTCATGGTACTTTCAATTAAACTTGAATTATTAAGTTTGTACAACAAATTTCCTTGAAGTTGAGTAAGCTAAAAAATGCGGAGTTTACAGAAAAAGAGTACCCTGTAAATCAGCGGTAAATTTAACTACACACAATGGTGAGCTTGAGAGCAGGTCTTCCTATGTCTCCTAACAGATGATCCCTTCCCTGCTGATATGGCACAATTGTTCAAAAAGATTGTGAGCGTCACTCTTGTCCTCCCATCTGTAAAACTACAGCCCCTGGCCTGTCTGATTCATTAGTGTTTGTTGTTGCGGTTTCATTCCTTTTAAAGTACTGACAATATCTAAATCATTGTCCACAACCGATATGAACCCTGCAGTCTGTGAATTTGGAGAAAACACTGCAGCGTTGTTAGTCTCATACTGTTTACATACTGTATTGGTACCTTTCTGAAGTGTTTTTGCTGAATATTTCTCTCTATACTGCAGTTCTTCAGTTCTATAAAGTGATTCAGAGATGACTCACACCCTTTACACCCACTGACAGCACACAAACATACTTTTACACTTTTTCACAGGAGGGAAGAGTCGCCCCGAGCCAAGCCACACACCCACACACCTGCCCCTCAAAGCAGTAGAGCAGGACACAGTGCTAAAGCTCTGCATGTGTGTGTATTATTATTCAAAGGTCTCTTAACCTTACTCTCGTTCTTTCTTTATTTCTTTCTCTTTTTTTACCATCTCAATATTTCTGTCACATACACAAGCTCAGCCACATGTCATATGAAATACTAAATAATATTCATGTATTCCCTTTGGACACACCCTGGACAGTCCTGGAATCCCCAAAATTACTTGGCATGGAAACAAGAAAGCTATGTATGTGTGTGTTTATGTGCATATGCTCTGGCGACCTCCATAAGCTACAGTTATGCATACTCCTCTTCAATAAACCATCATTAGCCCCATAATCACCAGAAAACCATTGGAGGAAGAAGGAAACCTAATCATTCTGTGCTGAACTGCACTAACAGGCAGCATCTAATTTCAGGCAAATGCCTCAAAAGGCAGCTAATGCACCTTCCTGCATGACAATCAATTATGATAGTGCAAAGTGGAGAGAAAGTGCTGACGTAACACAGCCTTTCATCTTTCTGTCAAGATATTTCAGCTGAAGCTGTGATTCTTCTGCTGCTTGCTTTGTTCAAAGTGAATGGGTTGAAATTCTTGAAGCTTTTAAATTATATATTTTTTTATCTTTGTGCATGCAGAAGCCCATAGGTTAGAAACTTCCAAATGAGATCCCTATAATATCATTTTTTTTTTCTCGTAGACAGCTATGCCAATAAATGGAGAGCAGATAGATACTTTTTCATAAGTTTCCAGCTTCTCAGCTAAACTAGTAGTATCACATGTGTATCTTCTCTCAGAGGAGATCTCAATGATGTCACAAACTGTGCTTATATCTGTCAAAATACCAAAGTTTGCAATCAAAAGTCAGAGTTTTCCTTACAAAGTTTTTTAGAGTTTTTTTTTTTTTTTGGACTCGACACAGTACGCCCCACAACACCCCACAACACCTTATCCACATAGCAATACGCTGGCAACTTGGTGGCAAATTTTGCATATTCTAGCACCACATATTTTTTTAAGAAAATGTAAAAATCTAGTCTGTGCTGCGCTATCCACATTCATGTTATAGCTCTATACATGTCAAAAATTGTTTAGTTTGTTTCTCTTTTTATTTCTCCAGAGGATTTTTAGGAGAAACATCTGAGACTAGGGCTCAGTATCAATACAGAATTCAGTCTGATTCTCAAGCTTAAATTATACAGGGAACCTTTTTTATCTTAGAACATTAACCAACTAAACCAAGCCTGATCCCATGAAAATTACTTGACTATATACTTGACATGCCATTCTAGATGAGTAAGACTTTCTTCTAATTGAACACAAAAGAAGAATTTTAGAAGAATAATAAGCTCTATAGGTTCATACAATACAATTGAATAGTGGCCAGAACTTTGATAGTCAATACGCGCATCTTATCATGTGGCTCGTCGTGCATGATAACACGGAGAATACCATAATCCACGCACAACTTACCACGTGCCCCATTGAGAGCGAGAACCACTACCCAGAAATATTTGTTTGTGTTCTGCAGAAGAAAGTAAGTCATATACATCTGGGATGGCAGGAGGTTGAGTAATTTTTGGGTGAACTATTCCTTTAAGGTGAATGCTATATTCACAAGTTTTAAATCAACAAAAAAAGTGACGTGAAAAATGCAAATGCTGAAGCAAACATGTAATTTAGCTTTTATGACACTTTCTGCTTACGTTTCAAATTGAGTACTCTTTAACACTTGCACACCTGTCCTTTGGATTACAAGAGCAAAACTTTGTAAGCTGAGCTACTTTGCAATTTGATTGTACCTGAACAATCTTCAAATTGTAGTTGGTTATGTAATGCAAACATTAAAATCTATCGACTTAATGTACAAGTCATGCACTAAAGTAAAAGTGTTTTGATGTCATAAGATAGCATTGTGTGAGAAACAGGGCAAAAGCTATGCTTTTATGAACATTAAATGAGCATGATAATCAGCCCTTTTTACTCATGATTTATTTGTGTGAAAGGGAATAAAAATGCATTGTTGTTTTATCACCTCTACTGTTTATTTCACCAGGAAACAGCCATGATATGTACAATGAGCAACTTAAAAAAATGTAGGCATAGACACGTTATTCCATTAGACCAGATAGACCAAAAATTAAGTACATTTCAAAGTAAAGAAAAACTGATCTTGAGGTTTTTAGAACAGATATTGGGATCATTCAAATAATGACTGCAAATAATTGGAAAATCAATATTTTTACTTAGCCCTATCGGAGACTAAAGTTATTTTAAATTAGCAAAAATTTGAATTCCTATTAAAAAAGAGCTATTACAGAGCTTCTGAGCAACAACTTGGAGGGTTTGTTAACACATCCTGTATATTTTCTTTGTGATTATTTTCATTAGCTCTTGCTCAGTTATCTACAGCAATTCTTCACAGCTATCCATGTAATACATAATTCTCAACCAAACTGATCTTGATACCAAAATATCTCAGTTAAAGTTTCAGGACTTGAATGGTCAGTCAGCACATTTATAGGATCTACTCCCCAGCAACCAGCTCAGTAGCAGCCTGGACCATTATATTGAACACTCCCTCTGAGGCAATGTCTCTATCTAAGGCAAGCCACAAAAGCACAGCAGGACCAAGACCAAAGTCTAACTGGGAACCCAGAGACGCTGGTTCTATTTCAGCCAAAGAGCACCACCCTAATCTTTACAGAGATGGAGGCACTGGCATCAGAGTTAGGCTTCCAATCAGAGGCTGAGATGTTTACTTCTTCATTCTGTGCAATGTGTTGGGCAGCATTGCAGATATACACTGGCAGGTGGCAGAGAAGATTATGCACAGCACTTATTGGAAGGAGTGAGAAACAGAAAGTAAGAGAGACAGTGATGGAGAGAGTTTGCAAGGCTGCAGTGATGTGACAGAAGTTGATTAGATCTAAAGCCCTGCAGTCCCAAAGCTAATCAAGAGGAAGGAGCAATCATACACACACCCACAGAAAGCCTGCAGCCATGTTTCCAGCTGTTGCATTCTGAATTGTATAAGATCAATGCATATGTATGTGCACTTATTGGCATATAGCCTCCTAAAATTTCTTGCTAATGGTCTGAGAAACTAAAAACAAACAGACATTGTTATGAATGACTTTGGAACTGTGTGTGTGTGTGTGTGTGTGTGTGTGTGTGTGTGTGTGTGTGTGTGTGTGTGTGTGTGTGTGTGTTAGTTTGCAACATCTGCTGATAGTAGCTGTTGATTTTTTTTAAGGAATGGTTCACCCAAAATGAAAATTTACTCTTACATATCTTTGTGTAATTGCAAACATGTATGAGATTCTTTCTTCCCTGGAACTTAAGAGGAATGTACTGGCTCCCCTTTTTAGCTTAAGTTGCTCGTAGAGACCATCAGCGCCAATGGTTTCTACGATCTACTAGAGGTCTACAACCTGACCTGGGCCCAAGGGACCTGAGAACCTGACAGGCCAGTTTTTCAAGTAGGACATCAGGTTCGGGTTAGGTTTGGTTTTGTAATTAATTCAATCAAACAGGCCTTCCAAACTTGTTTCGCGCACGTGCTCTCACTCACAGACACGCGCAAACGGACAAGTTAGGGGCCGTTCACACCGAATGTGTTTTTGCGCATGTCTGTTCTGTCTCCCCATTGTTTAAACACATGCTGGAGGAATGTATTTGTCATTTGCACCACTTCTCACTTAGAGAAGAAATTAGATAGTAAGCAATTTCGGGTTCAGCCTAAAAATCTGACAGTATCATTCAGGCCGGGTAGGGTCGGGCCACATGTTCTCGTTCATGGGTCGGGTTCGGGTTTCATTTTAAAGCCTGTGCAGACCTCAACGATCTACTAAGGCTTACAATGCTTTTGGGAAACGCAGCCCAGCTCAGTAGGTGGCGGTAATATACCATGAGCTGGACTGCCAACTGACAATAAACATCACAAGAAGAAGCACTATGGATCATGAAAAAACTTTTAACTACATAGTACATACAGTAAATAAACAGCATTGGTGTGGATGTCGGAGTTGTTGTTGTGTTCAGTCGATTGCTGTATTGCATTGTCAGTGCTGTCTTGTTCGGTACACAATTAAATCTCATTAGCCGGATAACTAGCTTCTAGCTAGCGGCTACAGAGCCTCATCTAGCCTCATTACCAGTTTTCATGACAGCAGGGCTGCCTGCTAACAGGCATTATACTAACTAATCAGCTGATTTCATGACTGTGATTCAATTAGCTATTTGTGTGTATAACTTTGCTGAACTGCTTGCATCTTTAGCGACACGAAATTGATTATATCGTCTAGATGTATAACATAGGGTAAAAATGTAGAATTACTCAAAAGTTTATCATCGATATTGAAAATGTATTTATTTTTAATTTTTTCGATAAATATCGATATCGTTATTTGAGAGTTGTAGCGGAGGGCAAGATTTTCAGAGAAAATCATCTTCATTTTCAGTCAGAACTTCATTACATCAGAAGCCTTGGAATATTATGGAATAATATTTATTTTTTTTTAATTTTGCTCAACAGTCCAAATCCCCTTTCACTTCCATTATATGGAAAAGACTAGAGTGGTCACTGGTCAGTACATTCTACAAAATGTTCCTTTTGTTTTTCAAGGAGGAAAGAAAGTCATATTGTTGTGGAATGGCAAGAGGGTTAATAAAAAACAGTTTTTTTTTCATTTTGGGGCGAACCATTTCTTTAACAGAGTCACTGGGGCAATGCTTTTTCAGAACAGAACAAATCGTTCTGTTAAATCTTGTAGTTCCCAAGGGTGCAGGCCAATGTACCACTACTACTTTTACTATCTTTTCGAGCACTATATATTAAATAGCCCTTCTGCAGCAGAGCATAGCTCAAAAATTCTACAACAAATGCACAGAGAAAAGTAATATATTAATTCATGAGAATTAAAAATGCAAGTCTTAGGAAACCTCCATTTAACAATAATCAGTCTGAGCGCTGCGTCTCCCTCCCTTGCTCGCATCTTTATCTTCATCCTTCTTTCTCTCTGTTCTTCCAGCCTCACACCTCTCATTAGACACATATTAATCACAGTCTGATCTCGCTGACCCCAGACAGCTTCCACATTTCTGAGGCTAATCAGAATACAATGGCACGCTCTTATACCTTAATATCAACACTTTTCCTTGTGTATTAATGTCAATTCAATCTTAAATTATTGATGTTGAGGGGAAAAAACAAGCAGCCTTCAGAGCAGCAATATACCATTCCAGTGTTATCAAGACTTTAATAATGCAGTGTTTCCCACTGGATTTTGTGAGACTGTGGTGGGTGGACCTCAGACCCTCTAGGGGGGTTCGGGATGTGGTCCCCTGTAAGAAAATGATGTACATTTTAAAAGTTAAATGCATCAATCTGGTGCACTTGTAGAGAAAAATTAAGAGGCTTGATCAATGAAGAACTTTGTGCTCTTGTAAACAATTTTGTGCCCTAGCAGTAATTTTATCATTAACACATTGGTTGTATAGATATGAATAGTGATGACAAAGCAAAAAAGTCACCCACAAAGCATAAACGAGATGGAGTTTAACGCAGTTCGCAAATGGTGAAAACACGAAATCGACTAGAGCATACATTTGAGCCAGGGCTCGAATATAAGCATTGTCATGTGTTGTCCTGCGGACAAGTAAATTGGTCATTCACTTCACAAAGTGAATGACCAATTGTGAGTAAAATGACCAATTGTGAGTAAAATGACCAATGGTGAGTAAAAAAGTTACTTGTCTGGAGAGAAAAAAGGCATTTAAGTTACATGCTCAAGTTACATGTCAAAGTTTATGTTGTATATTTTTCTAAAATTATGGCCGATGCCCAAACTAATAGTGTACTTATGCAATCAACTCAATTCTCTGTGACAGAAATGTAAACTGCAATGGGTAGGGCAGGAGGCTATTGTTATATGATAATTTTATTATGTTACGTATGGCATTCAAATGAAGGAAATCCTCCATCGCCACCATTAACAGCAGGGATATTCATAGTTCTATGGAATGAGATCTACTTTTTCATCATTTTATTGAAGCAAGGTCTACCATGTACAATAAAGTCTATACATTATTTCAGTATCAAAAATTAGTAGTGAAATTTGACGGTACTGAAATTACAGCTTCAAAACCACAGTAAATAATAACACTAACTAATATGTTAATTATGGAAAAATGGCTTCAAGTTCTTATGTAATTATTCAAGACTACTAAACAGTCAGTAATAAAATAACAATAAAAAACAGCTATGAATAGAAATAGATGCAAAATAATAGAACAAAAATGCTAATTAAGTAAATGTAGTGCGTTTTACAGCTTTAAACGTTTTTAACAGCAGCATCAAGTATTCAAGGATACATTCACAATGAAATGCAACATAAAACTACTACTGGTCTTCACCGTATGATTATAATACATTAATCCATTTTAAAGCTACTGAAGTTACCCAGTCAAGAGCAGTGAGTGGTTTTCTCGTTTTCTTGTTATGGTGGTTTTATTATTATATTGACACACTAGACAGCAGCAGGTCTATATAGTTTACATTTATACTTACAAGTCTGACATTTTAATACAAATCTGCTTTTTTCTCCGCTGTTTACATTCACTTTAGACATCACTCTCTGTGTTAACATGAATACCTCACCAAGACGGGCATTTTGTCAGAATTTCGAAATTTCGGAACATACGTGTATGTTCATCACACACACATACACCGCCTGTCAATCAAACAGGACGCAGCTGTTACTAGATCGCTAGCGAATTATAAAATGACATGCTCTTGATTAATTTCAACAGCAGAATAAGAATATAAACTTTCTAATAAGTGACACAGGCCTAGGCTATCATAAATATAGCTGGTTATTTTTTTGTTATTGACATTTTAATCAGTCTGCTTGTCCGGTCGGGCAAGTAAAATTCTCATTCACTTGCCTCTTCACAAATCCACTTGACTTGGACATGTGTTAATGTCAAGCCCATCAAAGAAATTAAGCAAGTGGTTACCTGTGTTGATCTTGCTCCTCGGGGGCTGGTTGCACCAGCTATACATAGTTGTGTCATAAATGGGCACCAAGTCAAAATTTATGCAGTACTAAATATTTGAGCATTGCACTATTAAACTTAGTTAGAATGTAACCCAATTACCCCCCATTACTTTTAAGCATCTCTTCAGCATGAAACCATTCTTATGGTACAGTTTTCAGGGTTCTTCATATCGTTTCAACACATTCAAAAAATATATAGGTTACTAAAATGAATAAATGTATATTTTGTAAAATTTATTTTAGAAGCACTTCCTATATATTGTTATTTACACAGGGCAGATATACCATATTTTAATGGGCATATAATTTATTACAGCTGACAGTTACGTGAGCAAACAAGGTTTGAACATCAACCGTAAAAAGATCAAACTGAAAATCACATCTTGTTAACACTTCTGTGAACAGATATGAAGGCTGTTTATTTGATAATACAGGTAAACGTCATATTATGCGCATAACTACACATTACTTTATAGAGTGCTTACGACCTACTAGTTATGTCTTGCCTTAAGAACAGGTGGTGCAGCCAAATTAAGCACTGACTTAGTTACAAACTAACTAGTAGTTACTAAGCCCTTTGTGTGAACTTTATGTCCCAACTTACGTGAGACCTTACGCACAGCTGGTGTAACCCTACACAGGTGCTGAAAATAGTTACGTTGTCAGAGCCACTGTTAATAATGTTAACGTTAGATAGCTGATTCCAGTGTGAGTGTATGTGTGTGTGTGTGTGTGTGTGTGTGTGTGTGTGTGTGTGTGTGTGTGTGTGCGTGTGTGTGTGTGTGAGCATGCGCTAGGTAATTAATGGGAAACACTATAATGGCATTTAAAGAGGGCCATTGAGGGGGTGTACTGATTGTAAAGTGTAGGCCTGGCTGTGTATGCAACATGTACAGGCATGGATCAAAACACTCACTGCCCCTCTGAGTCAGAAACTGAAAAATGTGTTTTCTGTAAGTCACAGATGCAGCTTGACCCAAAGCTCATGTATCCCCTCCAACACAGACACACCAAAGCCTTCACTACAATTCAGCTCAAACCGGACTGATTCAGCTACATCCTGTCTCATTGTGAGCAGCATTAGCGGTGCTATTAAATTAATCGGCTCTTCACAGGCAGGTGAAACCGCAGCTCTATCTTTTTCAGGTCATGTGCTTGTAATTGTGGTAACTGGGACAATGACTATGGTGGCTCCTCAGGGCCACAACCATCATTTGAATTATTTAAATTCAGATGGATTTTTCAATGGCTGATACTTAAATCATTACATCAGTCCCCACACCAAGCCACTAATTGATTTAGTTGACTTTCATACCATGGAAGCATATACCAGCATAGATTAATTATGAGAGCAATTGTTAAAAAGTATGTCAATAAACAATACAACCCTATAAAAAAGTACTGTGGCCATGGTACAGTAATGGTAACATATGGTAATATCCAGTGTCAGAAATTTACTTCTCCTCACTGTAAACCTTAAAGATGTAATTACTGGAAATATCAAATTGTCTTAAGTATTACTTAAAATGTCAGGTTTTGGGCTCATAACTCGTTCATTGAACTTATTTATTTTTGAAGTCCATAGACCCATAGTCCATAGACCTAAGATTTTAATAACAAAATTGAAGCTATTGCGTTTGCATTATTTAATTAAGTTTCTTTGGTCAAAGGGAAGTCATGGGGGTATTTATATAGTTGTAATTAAGAATGTATAGAGGTTTTAGCTCTTTTGTAGTATTACTGTAGCATATATGTTTTTTGTTGAAAATAGTTGTTTCCTGTGATGTCCCATTAGATCAAGTTGGACCCTGTTGACTAATAATAGTGCATGTGCAGTTAAGGTGCAGGTATATGCATTTCTTTGGAGAATTAAGTTTATTAATTCTGATTGAGACTGATCTAGAATCAGTCATGGTCTTTATTTGACCAGAGCTATTGTTTGATCTAAAATTGAATCAATTCAATTAAAATTATTAACTACAGTAGAAACAACCATTTTTAAAGAGAAAATCGAGTTTTATAAGAGTAAAGTCTACTTGCATCTAGTTAACTTAACCTAAATAGTTAAGTCCATTCTTTATGAACACCAAGGTAATATAACTTAATTACATAAGTTTTGGAGATGCCATTACTCAGTTCAATTGAGGGAACAAGTTCACTCAATCAGATGAGTAGAATAAACTTATCAGAGTTTTCATTGCATGAAGGGGCAATTTTTGATCCCTGGAATAGCATTTTTCCCTTTAAAATGGCAATTTTTTATAACCTGATGAAATGACCCTGTGTCATCCTTTTATGCCAAATACTTCAATTAAATCAGTTATTTCAAGATAATTAAAAATATTGTATGCCATTACCAATCATATTAAATTAACATACTGTATATTAATAGTTGTAGTGGTATTGGCACCGATTTCCCAATATGACTCAATTCAGTTATATTCCAAGTACAATTTGATAAAATATCGATTCATTTTGAAATATTTCAGTTACAATGTCAACAGGCATGTTTCAATAATTACATACATTTTCCTTGATCTCTCTATGCTGAATAAAGTGCATTGTGATGGCAAAACATTCTGGGTTCTCTTTTTTTCTCATTCACATATTTCAAAAGTTTCTTGACTAATAAGTTTGTTAAGTTAAAACTAATATCATGTACTGATAATAAAAAAATTATCTTTTTTTGCCAATGCAACTTAAAAAAAAGAGTCCTTCCCGGACTTTCTAGGTTACCTATTAAAGCCTGTATACTGATTTTCATGTGAAGGGAGCGGGTCGGTTTTGCAGGTAAAATCATAAGGATGTGACGTTTATGCACGCTCCCAAGAGCCTTGCCTCAGTGCTTCTCTTCAACAAACTGCAACACTAAGTAACATTATCTTAGAGATGGAATCCAGCAAATGTCTAGCTCCAAGTACAACACCAACTCCTACACAAACTCAAGTAAGCCAAAAAAAAACATCTACTTTATCTATTGAATCCCGTCTGGCTAAGCGTGGTCGAGCGAGAACTAGAGTGAACATCAGCAGGGCATTTGATTCCTGGAGGGACCTTCTTTCAGATTTGGGGATTTTGGCATTCTTCTTAATGGACAGGTAAGCTAAAATGACTGCAAAGCATGAGAAATACAGTGCCATAAGGTCTGTGATCTGTGTAATTTAGCTAACTTGATCTTCTATATGACCGTTCTTCTAAAGCCGCCACCCACCCCATCTCCGAGCACCACTCCTGAAATGGGGGGGGCGCTCCAGCTGACTTCCAATCCCTCAAAATCACCTGTCTGGTGACCATAACACTGGTTAGGACTACGATTGCAGCGGTATACCGGTTTCACAGTATACCATGGAATGAAAATTGACGGTTTTCATTCCATATAAATTTGCTTATCTACAGTTTTGAGAAAAAAAATGCAAAGGGACAGAGAATCTCACCTGCACGTACGCATCTCCTTTCCTCCTCGACTGCCTGTCAGACTCGTCAACTTGTGCCACACACCCACACACGCAGCAGAGAGGCAAGAGGGTCTGATATAAGTGAGTGTGTGAGTTAAAGCAGTGTTTCTCAACTGGTGGATCGCATGTCTATTCGGACTGTGTCGCGGACAGCAGGGAAAGAACAATAACATGTTTCTCCCATTGAAGATATTTCGGCGGCCACCAAAGTGATTGCCTGTTTAGGACTTCCGAGGCACATTTAATTATAATCTCGCAATCAGCTAAAGGCTTCTCATCTGCACTTTCGCAAAAGTGTAACGGAACTAGCTCACGATCATGATATACTCTGCTCTCTGGCTTACATTTAGTTACATTTACATTTATGCATTTGGCAGACGCTTTTATCCAAAGCGACTTACAGTGCATTTATTACAGGGACAGTCTCCCCGGAGCAACCTGGAGTTAAGTGCCTTGCTCAAGGACACAATGGTGGTGGCTGTGGGGATCGAACCGACAACATTTTGCTTACGCACGCGTGCAACAACTGGGCTTCCATCGATATTGCTGGGCGCAGACCTCAAAACTGATGCAACCAATTTCAATTCTAGTGAGACTTTTCTAGTTTATAGCATTACGGAGGAAGTCATCGAACCTCTCAAACAATAGGCAGTCCTGAGTGACATGCCAAACAGCACTGAGGAGGAAAAGAGCAACACTGTGTTATGTGCTATTTCTTCTTTTTCATTATACATCATCACCTTTACAAAATTGTTTTAAGATTTTACGAAACAATTTCGTGATTATGTTATATTTTGACAAATTTTTATAGTTTCATATGTAATAATCTAAAGGTAGAATCTATTAGACCTAATTTTATATCAACAGTGGCAGTTTCAGTTTGGAAGTTTCAATATGTGTTTCAGCTTGTATTTATTTTTAATTAACACTATAATTTATTATTACTATTACTATTATTTAAGACTAGCTACATGGCCTAACAATGGTAATGAGGAGCCTTTCCTCCTGTGTAATAAGTATTTTCTGTTTGAATTATGTTTGAAATTAGGAAACAAATGGGATAATAATGGGTAAACATGCTTTTCCATTTTTAAAAGGGGGGAGAAAAACTTCCAGTCACTTTTGTTGTTGATGTCAACAACAAAAATAATGCCACTTGATGCATGTCCTTGTACTTGAAATCCATTAACATGATGGAACATAAAAGGAAATACGACCCAGGATACATTAAATACAGGTTACATTTTTACTATGGTGGGTCGTAACATGATTTCCGATGTAAAATCTGGGTCCTGTGATCAAAACCATTTGAGAACCACCGAGTTAAATGTACAGACGGAAGCAGTCTGTCTGCGCTGTCGTGCACCTACAGTATATGTTAATTGTTAATAATCATAGGACGTTACTTTAAAGCTCACAGAGCTGATGTTTTTTTCATTTAGTAGTTAATTCCACAACTCCACAATACAACTACTGTATATATATATTTTTATATAATCTTTATTTTATTTTTTTGATTATATGTGTATTGTAATTGGTATATGTCTCATCACTGTCATGACTGATATGTTGCTCAGAACTGCACACAAGACATTTACCTACTGTTGCACTTGTGTATATGGTCGTGTGACAATAAAGTGATTTGATTAGATTTTTTGATTTGATTTTAATTGAACATGCTATGCTAACATGTTAACTAACATGTTATAGTTACATGCTATTTTTTATCATGTTTATAATTAGGGGTCAAGCCCAGAAAGGGCGAAGACCCCTATTTTAGTCGTTAGTGTTCTTATTTATTGATTTTTTTGCCATGGGAGACTATGGCAGCCCACAGAACCGTTCACAGGAAAGATATGAAATTTTGCACACAGCTAGAGGACAGTCTGAACTGATACCACATCAAATTTGGAGTCTGTAACTCAAACCCTTTAATGCCACCAACAGTAACTGTAAGTCCTAAAGACAAAATTATTTTCCGTGAGATAAAGCTACACAAAATTTCGATGTTAGAAATCATTCCTGAGAAATTGCTTCACAAAGTTGATGGCGAGCATGCCAAAATGGACTTCATGCTGTATCTCCGCAACACTTTAACGGATTGTGACAAAACTTGTTATGTGTCATCGCCATCATGCCTTGAGGTCACCTGCAGAGTTTCACCACACTGCCCCCTACTGGTCAGGAGATGGCTAAAACGGCTATTTTGGCTTATAACTATTAAACTGGTCCGAGTCAAACAATACCCAATTTTCCCATGACGGCCATTTTGGGCATTGGCCATTTTGAATTTTGTCACAAAATGCAGCATTTTATTAACGCATTGGCGTATCTTTACAAAACTTTGTATGTGTCATCGGAACCATGCCCTGAAGGTGCCTGAGAAGTTTGGGTCCGGTGCCACCTTGTTGTGGAAAAATGTTTTTTTTACTTTGTGAGCTTATAACTTTTAGCAGCGTTGGTCTATTTTCAATGGACTGGTCTCGTTAAATTTGGGAGGACTTGCCGAGCAAAGATACCATATTTGCTATGGTTCGCCTTATGGCCTGTTGCCACTTCGAAAATAGTTCCGAAACTACTTTAGCGAATTGCTTCAAAGCCGTTCGTCTGATCGGAACAAAACCACAAAAATTAGAAGTGTCATTAGTACATTTTTAAGATACAGTGAAAATAGTAAAATGCTGCACGTAATTGCCAAAAACAGGCCAGTGAATTTTTACTGTTGAATTTTACACTGATGTCTCACAATCTTTTCCAAAAGCAGTAATCACCTCTCCCAGAGCATCTGCCGCTTTAAGGGGTGTATGCTACTCCCAAAAACAATACAGGATAGATGGCGCAGCTGTAAATACCTATAGAACTGAGATCTGGGAATTCCAAAATGTTGAACCAAATTTTCAAATGATCTCAACACTCCACTCTCATATAGGTCACTGTGTGTAGTAACCCCCCTCTTAATCCACTCTGACCAGCAAAAAGGGGACTTATTAATACATAACTTTGACCTCAGCCATATGCTTGAGGTAACATTAAATTAAATGTCAGAATTAAACACTCTGGACACTTTTGTCCATACCGAGTGCAAATGCGAGATAACAGGTTGTAACTTAACCTCTCCGATTAGTTTGATAGAAAGGCTTTGCAATGGCAAAATAGGGGCAAGAACTTCCTGATCAATACAAAACAAGGGAGGGGCTCTCTCGAGTGGAAGCAAACAGTGAGTCTAATTTCTAAGACTGAATGCATAATAAAACAAATTCTTGGGTAGCCCTAGCCCACCTTTGTCAGTCGGCCTATGTAACTTATTAAAATGTAATCTAGGACACTTACCATTCCATATGAAAGACTTCGCTATGCTATCAAATTGCTTGAAATAAGAGAAGGGGACATCTAAAGGGAGATTGTAGCAGATAGTTACATTTTGGATAATAACCTTCCTAATCATAGATAAAAGTAATGAAGCCCACCAGCCCACATTACCTGAAAACCTTTTTATTAAGGGATCAAAATTATCTTGCTGGGAATAAAATGCCCAAATACTTCATGCCCTGTTTGGGTCACTGGAGCCTGGAGAGGTGAGGTGTCCGAGTCACATCAGCTACTTACTGGGGTACCTCAGGGCTCAGTGCATGGGCCACTCCTCTTCTCTATATACACAACATATGGGTCCCATACCCATCATTCAGGCACATGGTTTCTCTTACTACTACTATGCAGATGACACACAGCTCTGCTTGTCTTTCCAGCCCAACGACACCATGTGACTGCTCGAATCTCTGCCTATTTGGCAGACATCTGGGCCTGGATGAAAGAACACCACCAGCAATTTAACCCAGTAAAGACTGAGCTCCTTGTCATTCCAGCCAACTCTCAAACACAACATCACCATGCAGCTGGATTCAACTACAGTAACGCCTTCCAAAACGGTCAGAAATCTAGAGGTAACCAACAATAACAAACTCAATTTCACAGATCACATCTCAAAGCTACATCTCAAAGCTTAGCTCAGCAAGTAAAGACACTGCCTATCACACCTGGAGTCACGAGTTCGAATCCAGGGCATGCTGAGGGACTCCAGCCAGGTCTCCTAAGCAGCCAAATTGGCCCGGTTGCTAGGGAGGGTAGAGTCACATGGGGTAAACTCCTTGTGGTTGCTATCATGTGGTTCGCTCTCAGTGGGGCACGTGGTGAGATGTGCGTGGATGCCATGGGGAATAGGATGAAGCCTCCACATGTGCCATGTCTCTGCAGTAACACGCTCAACAAGCCACATGATAAGATGCACAGGTTGATGATCTAAGACGCAGAGGCAACTGAGATTTGTCCTCCGCCACCCGGATTGAGGCAAGTCACTACGCCACCACAAGGACTTAGAGCGCATTGGGAATTGGGCATTCCAAATTAGGGAGAAAAAGGGGAGAAAATGTTTTATTTATTTTTTTATTCATTTTATTTTTTTAAAAAGACAGCACGATCATGTAGATTTATACTCTACAATATCAGGAAAATAAGACCCTTCCACTCTGAATATGCCACACAACTTCTTGTTCAATTACTTGTTATAACTCGACTGGACTACTTTAATGCTCTCATTGCAGGCTTCCCTGCATGTGCAAATTGGCCCATGCAAATTATCCAGAATGCAGCAACACGTCTGGTTCATTAAAGACCAGACGTGTTGCTGGGCATGTTACACCACTCCTTGTCTCTCTTCAATAGCTGCTGGTTGATGCACGTATCAAATTCAAGGCTCTGATGCTGGCATACAGAACAGTCACTGGGTCTGCTCCAGCATATCTAAAATCATTTCTGCAGAGCTACATTCCCAACAGAAGCCTACAGTCGGCAAATGAGCAGTGCCTTGTTGTACGAACACATTCCCAAATTTCCAGTTTCACTGTACCACGTTGGTGGAATGAACTTCCCAACTCCAACCGTGAAGCAGACCCACTCTCTGTCTTCAAAAAATGACTAAAAACACATCTTTTCCAAGAGCACTTAACAATTCGCTAATAATTTTTTTTTTAATTATTATTATATATTTTTTTGTTGCACTCTAATCTGTCTTGCATTCTACTATTCTAATGCTAGTGAAACTTCGTAATGCAGCACTTTTTGTAGCACTGTCTCCTTAAGATAAATAGCTTATGAAGTATTATTCCACTTTTTTAAGTCGATTTGGATAAAAGTGTCTACCAAATGAATAAATGCAAATGTAAACTACAGAAAAGCTCAAGACAAGGCTTTAACCTCATATTGAGGCTTACCAAATTTAATAATTTAAGAATCAACCATTGATAAACCCATATGGGTCAACCACTAATCTGAATATTGGGTGAGGACTCCCATGACCCCCTATGACCCTGGTTCCAGGTTAACCAAGTCATTTTCATCTATCTAAAATATTTTTTTTTTTTTAAATCTCCTATTATTGACATGATCTGCTGCCTTCATAATCTTCGTTTTAATAACAACTCTTAAATCACAGATATGTGAATCATTATCCTACAGGGACACGCTCGAATCCTGTGATACAACCTCGATAACTCACTGCTAGATTTGTTATTGTGATGACGAATCTGGACACGCCGCCCTCGCCCACAAGAGCAGGCAAGGTGCGTAATTGACACCTCCGCCTCCGCGCGTGGTGCATTTTCACCAAAGATGCTGCCTGTCTTGATCACCTATACATGAGGATGCCTCATTTGCATTACCTCTACGTTATATTCACATATACTGCCCTTAAAACGTATCCAATTGCAGAATTTGATTATTAATGGCCAGGAAATCCTTTTGTTTTAAGTGTGTAGCTATGTAATCTCGATTCTGAGTTTAAAATCATTTAATTACACATTTAAATTGTGTCACGCTATTAAAGAAGTCTGAAAATCGTCGGTTAGCCCATTTCGCCATCATTGACAGCAGACGCCTGTTCGCTCCTGTGCTTGAAATAAAACCAAAAAGTCTTTAGAGTAATTGTTTCAGCAGTTGCAACTCAATTTTAAAACACCTGAAATATCGTTTTAAAATGTAAGACATGTTGCCATGCCTGTTCTTTCTTGGCCTCATCTGCGCTATTAGATTGGGTTTTGCGGAGCAAAAGCGCATCACGTACCTTTCATCCAGTCCACAACTTGACTGGGACTCCATTTGCTAACAGGTTCCATGACGAGAGCCATCCTGAAACTTTATGTAGTTCCTCCTCAACACAGGTGCGAAAGGTTGTAGATTTGGTTTAACGCAGCCCTGGGGAGCTCAGATCGGTGGTCTCACGTTAAGCGCCTATATTAGGCACCCCGTCACGCGATTTCATCCCATCCAGCAACGCGTCACACCAAAGGACATCCACCACCACATTCCCTAACACACACACACACACACACACACACACACTGACTCTCTCTCTCACACACACACACACACACACACACACCAGGAATGTGCGTCCCAATCCTTTACTTCAGCAAACTCAACCGTTTCTCATTCGTTCTATCTATTGACATCTTAAACCCGTTCTCCGTTTCAGTTCAGATTCTGTCATACTGTGCCATGCTAAGCCTTCACCGGGTCTCCGATAGTCGAGTCTTCATGCACAAGCTGCAGTCTTTTCTGTCTCCCCTCGCTTCTTATTCTCCTCTTCTGAGGTCTGTGCCTTCAAAAGTGGACTTAGCGGGTATGTGGAGTACGACAGAGAGAAATGAAATGTGCGGTGTACCCACGCGGGACTAAAGTGAACGTCGCTTCCAAAAAAAAAAAGAAAATGCGGCGGGCACTGATTCAATTGTGCGCGCGCTCCTCCTGTGGGTGGCGCGGCAAAGTGAATTTGACTCTGCGCGCTCGATTTATTTCCCGCGAGGATAAAAGGCTTTCGCCCGTGTTCATTTTAATGAGGGCACGCTAGTTCGCACTGCTTCAGGAACTGTAAAAGCAGCGCGTGCAGGTATTTGTCTGTAATATGTAATGATGTTAACAGATGGGCTATATAGTAAATGTATAGTCACGGACCCAGCCATGCTTAAAAAATTAATATACTGGTCCACACCAAAATTGTACTCTGTTTGATATAAACCATACGAGTGACAAATAAAGCTGAAGGATTCATGTAAAACTTGTAATTCGTGAGAGACATTTGGCCAATTGGACTTTTTTTTTTTTTTTTTACATACAGCATCTATAATTTATACAGAGCTCTAAAAGGAGTAGGGGAGACCGGGGAAGTTTTCACAATTACTATATCTCATTACATTTATGGCTTTGAATCAGAGGCACAATTACATAAATGCTTGTTTTTATGTTTTTTTTTAGTTTTTTTTTTTAAACCATTTAAAACTGTCATATAATAGATATTTTTGTGAATTCTATTTTCTAAATTAAAATGTCAATATCATATTTTATTATAGCTGTTGAGATAACAAAGAAACACACTAGCATCAATTAAGCCAAGGGACAAATACACTAACTGAGCACTTTATTAGGAACAAAAAAATCAAAAGTTACAGAAATACTAAAACCAACCCATCTGGTACCAACAATTGTGCCATGGTCGAAATCACTGTAATCAAATTTTTTCCCCATACTTTTGTTTGATGTGAACATAAACTGAAGCGCCTGACCAGTATCTGCATGATTTTATGCATTGCACTGCTGCCACACGATTGGCTGATTAGATAAACACATGAGGTGTAGGTGTACAGGTGTTCCTAATAAAGTGCTCAGTGAGTGTATATTATGAATGTAGATTTTAACTGTGTAAACTGTGTTTGCAGGAAATTGTATTTCAATGTCAGGTTGGACATGGTTTACTTTTTCATGCATTGCTTTGAGCTTCATGACATCATGAGTTTTAATGATTATCAGCTAAAATTTAAAGCATATTTCTAATTTAATGGCAGGTTCCCGTTAGAACAACTGACTGTACTCAGTGTGATAACTTGCCCAACTACTGGGTCAATGTAATTAATAAAATCTTGTTCCTGGACAATAACATTGCAAATACTCATAGCTTTTTTAATTTTTACTTATTTATTTTTTGTAGCCAAGACTTTAAAGTATGCAGCTATACAGAGCTTAACTTTAACAAATAAATCTTGAGAAATATTGACTGGAATTAACATTTTGACAACTAGCCCCGTTTCCCCCATAGCTCAAAAATACACATATGACTCATAAAAGGAGAGAGAGATTTGGCCAAAGGCCTTTTATTTTTTACATATGAGCATTATAAGGCAGCACTGAAAAGTGTCAACAACCAACTCAAATTCACATCCCTAATGGTAAAATAAACAGTTACAACATGAATTATTCACACACAGAGGAATAGGCCTATACATTTTTGGCATAATAATTAGAACCACAAAGTTTGTTTAATGTTAATATAGTCTATTAATGTTGGCAGCCTTTGTTTCATATAACACTGTCAAAGTCTTTTTGCTTCAAAAAGGAATTTTGCCATTAGAAATCTGTAACTGGTTCACTGAAACACAAAAATATACAAAATTAAGGGCTTCATTGTAAATATTTCTGTGAAATAATGGCATTCCTGAGAAAATATGGCTTTGTATACTGTTGTATACTGTATACTGTTATGGTTTGTAACAGTATACATGACGATGAACAGAACAGTTTTAAGAGAGTGTTTTCTACGTTTATGAACTGAGTGGTGTGGCAAACCCATCCAACATCGACAGTTTCACAAGTTCACCATCATCTCTGGCCTTCATCCTGACTCCCTTTTGATTCTGTTCCAACTCATCCTAACTTCAGAACCCGAGCAGATGGAGCCAGAAGGCTGGAGCTGGGCCCAGATCAGGCCCCAGTATGTCAGCATGAATCATACAAGAACCTCACCACAGAGATTGAACGATTTAGTGGGCTCTGCCCCACAAACATGCACTCTTAATCACACAGGGAAAGTAGAATCAGTGCAGGGAAAACTGGAGCTGTTGGATTCATTTGCAGCCAGTAGCTGGACAGAGCTCTGTTTAGCCCATGATTTAATATTTGTTCCCTAATTGTGTACTTTTATGAGAGCTGTGTGTGGCTAAACCTCATTTGATTCAGAGATAATTGTCAAATCATGACATTATAATTTTATTTTTTACAGATCTAGGGTAGTCTGCCACCTGCTGGCCATGTTTTTAACCTTTTCAGGATATGCTAATAAGAGCAAAGAAATGCATGCTAATACCCAGACAGTTTTAAATGATAAATAAGGTTATGCAGGCTAAACGTATACTGATACATAAAATACATCAACTTCAGATCACCGGATTTAGTGTGATGGTTGAATCTGTTTCTGAGACCAAAACGTGCCAATCCGTGGTTCGATACACGATGCAGCTAATCGTAAATCAGTCTCCACTATACATGGCCGGTACTTGCTTTTAATGCGAGTGGCATGGAAAATGTGGCTTGACTCTGTGGTTTGGCTGGTCATTGTTAGTTTTAGCTTGTCAACCCGGAACTCAACCCAACCAGATTAGGGTCTGTTTCTGTGCTTTTTTTTTAAATTGTTTTTCTATGTCAACATTTGCTTGACGTCTTTGATCGTTTGAATGCATTCAGTCTGAATAGCCCCTCTTTGAATCGCGGGTGTTGGATTAGTCTCATTAGTTTCATAGGTTTTAAACTGATATTTAGTATGATGCATGTGAATAATTTGAATGCAATGTTCGTCGTACTTCTGTAATTATGTCCAATCTGTTTTGCTTCACTTAAAGGTCCTGCAAGCAATTTCAGCCGCTCTACTTCCACGAGCAGTAGCGGTTCTAGCTTGTTTGGTGCCCTGGGCAAAACCTGCTTCAACGTGCCCCAAAAGTTGTTGACCGGGGGGGTATGTGATTCTAAATGAGAACATTTAGGGGTGTAGCCGCAAGATGCAGCCCTGGACGACTGCCCATGTCACCCATGCCTAAATCCGCCACCGTCCACGAGACTGAGACTACATCTACTTTTTTCCAGATTAATTTTTAAAACATGTTTTCATTTTTGAAATGCTCTACATCCACACTGCCATTTTCAAGCATTTTAAAAGTTGCTCATCCACACTGAAACTAATGAAAACTTGCCATTCCAAGTATGAGCTGGAATGCCGGACAGCAACTCTGAGTGAAATTTGTGTCGCCTTTGAAGGAATGGATTATGAAGGCTGAACAAAATAACATTTGCCTTTAACAACGCTCTCAAAGAGAACAACAGACACAATAACTCTGCTACAATGTGGACCGCCATCTTGATTGTTTTGGGTTAAATGGATCACATGACTGTTTCACATTACTACAAATACCTCAGAGTTTTCGTATATCTCCATCTTCACTGTCCACACTACAACGTGAATTCGGCATTTCATTTATAAACTTGGGAAAGCATTTTCGAAAAGCTCAGATCTCGCTGACGTAAATGCCATCTCAGTGTGGACGAAAGGCCAAAAAGAAAAAGATGCGTTTGAAATGAAAACGTATTAGTGTAGACCTAGCCTGAGCCATTAGATTAGCCCCCCTTTCCAAAATCCTATCCTCCAAAGATAAAAAAATATGGTTTTATTGAGAGCAGAAACAGTTGTTAAAAACAACAGCTGCAAAATTATGGTCATGTACATTATGCCTCAATATTTCGCTGCAACTACAATACTATGAAATTGCGCAAAATTATTGAAAGCATAATTTTCTGTGGACACATTTTTGTTTGATGTTTATAGAGACTATAGCTGTCACAGAGACTGGTGAGATATCTCAAGACACTTATTTCATGAATAACTCTAAGGGAGTAGGAAAATTGTTTGCATACCTTTCCATTAAAAAAAAAAAAAAAAACGCTTACGGGTAAGTGATTTAGCCATTCTAGAATTTCCACAAGTTGAGCCATTGGATAAGCCACGCCCCCTCTTCCAAAACCCTGCACTCCAAAGATACCAAATGAGCTTTATTGAGTCTGACATTGAGCAGAAATGGTTGTAAAAAACAACAGCATCAAAATAGCACCCTCAACTGACAACTGTTATGAACAACATGGAATAAAAATGGCATTAAACCTCAATTATTCACTGCAACTGCAGTACTATGAGAAATTACATTGATGTAAAATTATGCAAAATGTTTGATAGGCAGTAAGCATCAGAGATCAAGGTCCACAGACAAAATGTTGTTGTTGCAGTGTACGGAGTCTAGTGCTGTCACAGAGACAGGTGACAGAGAACAGTTTTTGCATACCTTTCCATGAAAAAAATAACTTACAGAACCTTTAAAGTGTAAAATGGCTAGTATCGTGTCGTTCATGAATCAGTGTTTTTGAACTAATCTTGTAAGAGAACGAATTGTTCTCATTTACTTTTGTTTCAGTCATGAGTAATCAATGATTCAGTGACTCACTGATTGTAAAACACACAACACAAATACCCCGATTTGTCGACACCTACAGATGTAAAGCACCGAATCTGCAAAAATGCAGACTTAATTAATCTTTTTGGTGAACCGATTCAGAGACAACCCCACAGGTTTAAAACTACAGACATTGGCCATCTCTGGCAGCTATATAAAAAAATAAAATTATAAATTTTTCAATCAAAGATTTGCACAGTTTAACACAATAGGGTATGTGCAGTTTATGGATATTGTCTTACACGTTACTAGTAAGTTGTGTATATCGAGTTGTGATCTAGCAGTATTCACATACTGAGAGTGATATTTGGGTATCATATTATTAAATATACAGTATATATATATATATATATATATATATATATATATATATATATATATATATATATCAAATCTTGTCTTCGTTCTGGAACAAGTGCAGTGACAAAAGGGGAAAGCACTATTTTCCATGGGATGGGGAATAGAACATTCTATCGGCTCTGTTTCCTTGTGCTGTTTTTGTTGTGCAAACAGGGTGGTAAACAAACACCTCCAGATGAATGGAGGGGGGCTTAGCTTCAGAGTGCAATGCTGCTTTTGAGTGGGAGAAACTAGGGATTTTTTTATTTCCTGCCGGCCTAGATGTTGTGGAGACGTTACATTTATTCCCCCATCCATGCTGCTCCTACTCTTCTAGAATGGCAAAAAATGAGTGTATGCTGTTTTGGAAAATTAAGTGGGTTAGCAGTGCTGTCTGACAGCTGCCACAAGGCTCCTTAACACAATAAACAGGTGCAGGGTGAATGTTTCCATACGTGTGTTTTCCTCGGCTGAGCCAAGAGGTTTGAGGGAATACACCCAAAAATGAAAATTATCTCATCTTTTACTCACACTCATGCCATCACAGATGTGTATGACTTTCTTTTGCAGAATACAAACAAGGAATATCTTAGTTTTGTAGATCCATACAATAAAATACATACTTTTCAAGCTCAAAAAATCACATAGAGGAAGCATAAAAATCTATACGGCTCTAGTGGTTTAATAGGCTATATGACGTCTCCTAAAGCAATGCAATTGCTTTCGGTGAGAAACAGATCAATATGTAAATCCTTATCTACTATAAATCTCCACTTTCACTTACAGAATGTGGAGATTTACAGTAACAAATTACTTAAATATTGATCTATTTCTCACCCACACCTATCATATCGCCTCTAGATACATATATTTAACCACTGGTGTCATATGATTACTTTTATGCAGCCTTTAAGTGAGTTTTGGAGTTTTAAAGTTCTGTCCACCGTTCACTTGCATCGTATGGACCTACAGAGCTGAAAAGTTCTTCTAAAAATCTTTGTTTGTGTTCTGCAGAAGAAAGTCATGCACATCTAGGGTGGCATGGGTGTGAATAGATGATCAGAGAATTTGTAAGAATTTAAATTTTTGAGTGAACTACTCCCTAGACAAGAGAAAATTATTATGGAGTACTTTATTTGTATTTTGCAAGGCAGTGGAAATACAAAGTTTGATTAAAATCTGTGCAGTGTCCCTTAAGAGAAGTTATGGCACATACAGTAGTCTTACATCAGTGCTAGTCAGCCACAGATTGATAAATTGCTTTGCTTTACTGTTACACTGGCTGTTTGATGAGTCTCATTGTTAAATCTTTTGGTCCTGCTGGTACTGTATGAGGCATCTCTCACTATAATGGCATAACCGCTCTGCTGATGGATGGCCGTTTCCACAAAGCTAAACAAACACTCTCAGACAGAGCGATTGCAGGCCATTAAGTCATTCTATCAAGACCAGTGTCTAGAGGAGGTGGGGTTCCTGTGTTAGAAACACAGATCCATCCCTCAGCTCCCCCACTCCACCGTCAACAACTCAGAATTAATCTCCAGTTTAGATTTCAGATCCAATCTCTGAGCCAATTTGTGTGGACCACTTTAACAAGGTTCTTAAGGGGCAATTGATCAAAGTTACAACCAACCTCCAGATCATTTGCCCAACACGTCAGAGAACCGAGTTATTTTAATTTAATAACCCATGGCATTTGGACTATTAATTATTCACTTTACTACTTCAGTGAGGGTTGAGGTGTAGGGAAGAGTCTTGGACTCTAACGGTGGAAAAATCCTCTTTTCATTTAAATGGGACAAAGATACATCAGAGAGGACAATCTGTCCACCTTAGTCTTGGAATCCCCTCTTGTTGCAACTGTGAGACGTTATAAAGTGTATCCGGAAAGTATTCACAGCGCTTCACTTTTTCCACATTTTGTTATGTTACAGCCTTATTCCAAAATGGATTATATTCATTATTTTCCTCAAAATTCTACAAACAATACCCATAGTGACAATGTGAAAGAAGTTTGTTTGAAATCTTTGCAAATGTATTAAAAATAAAAAAGCACATGTGCATAAGTATTCACAGCTTTTGCTCAATACTTTGTTGAAGCACCTTTGGCACTCAAGTCTTTTTGTGTATGATGCTACAAGCTTGGCACACCTATTTTTGGGCAGTTTCTCCCATTCTTCTTTGCAGGACCTCTCAAGCTCCATCAGGTTGGATGGGGAGCGTCAGTTCAAAGCCATTTTCAGATCTCTCCAGAGATGTTCAATCTGGGCTCTGGCTGGGCCACTCAAGGACATTCACAGAGTTGTCCCAGAGCCACTCCTTTGTTATCTTGGCTGTGTGCTTAGGGCTGTTGTCCTGATGGAAGATGAACCTTCACCCCAGTCTGAGGTCCAGAGCGCTCTGGAGCAGGTTTTAATCAATGATGTCTCTGTACATTGCTGCTTTCATCTTTCCCTCGATCCTGACTAGTCTTCCAGTTCCTGCCGCTGAAAAACATACCCAAAGCATGATGCTGCCACCACCATGCTTCACTGTAGGGATGATATTGGCCAGGTGATGAAAGGTTTCCTCCAGACATGACACTTGCCATTCAGGCCAAAGAGTTCAATATTTGTTTCATCAGACCAGAGAATTTTGTTTCTCATGGTCAGAGTCCTTCAGGTGCCTTTTGGCAAACTCCAGGCGGGCTGTCATGTGCCTTTTACTGAGGAGTGGCTTCTGTCTGGCCTGATTGGTGGAGTGCTGCAGAGATAGTTGTTCTTCTGGAAAGTTCTCCTCTCTCCACAGAGAAACACTTGAGCTCTGTCTGAGTGACAATTGGGTTCTTGGTCACCTCCCTGACTAAGGCCTACTCCTCCAATCGCTCAGTTTGGCCAGGCGGCTAGCTCCAGGAAGAGTCCGGTGGTTCCAAACTTCTTCTATTTATGGATGATGGAGGCCACTGTGCTCATTGGGACCTTCAATGCTACAGACATTTTGTTGTACCCTTCCCCAGATCTGTGCCTCGATACGATCCTGTCTCGGAGGTCTACAGACAATTCCTTGGACTTCATGGCTTGGTTTGCACTCTGACATGCACTGTTAACTGTGGGACCTTATATAGACAGGTGTGTGCCTTTGCTAATCATGTCCAATCAACTGAATTTACTACAGGTGGACTCCAATCAAGTTGTAGAAACATCTCAAGGATGATCAGTGGAAACAGGATGCACTTGAGCTCAATTTTGAGTGTCATGGCAAAGGCTGTGAATACATTAGATTTCAAACAAACTTCTTTCACGTTGTCATTATGGGGTATTGTTTATAGAAATTTGAGGAAAATAATGAATTTAATCCAACTTGGAATAAGGCTGTAACATAACAAAATGTGGAAAAAGTGAAGCGCTGTGAATACTTTCCGGATGCACTGTATTCAAATAACAAGAAATTAATTACACAAATCACAAATATGAGAAATAAAGTTGCAAGATATGACTTTTACTTGTATGTGTGCTTTTTCCCCCACCAAGTTTTATGTACTTAAATAATGGGATGTGATTTAGAACAATGCATAAAAATGTGTTTCCTGTATAAAACTAACATGGTAAGGTTGACTGAACCAGCTGCCACACATCACATCCTGTATAATCAAATTGTCGCCTCTCTTCTCCCTGTGGTGTGGTATAATATCTCAGCCAGTGGTATAAATCAGGCAGGGTTAAGGATTATAGACGGGCAGATTTTGGGTGTAATACTATACCCTAGTGGTGAAACATTGCAGCACAGTATTTATGATTTCTTAATACAAATGAATACATAAAAAATGTTTATGCTGGTTTGTGAGCTGCAACATTTATAACTCTATGAATGTACAGAATGCTCAGGGTGGGGTCAATTCTGTCTGTTTTTAACACATCCCTGTATGATTATTCATTGCAAACAAGATGTCAGATATGGCTGTATATATGAATTTTAGATTATTTACCCAGTCAAACAACAATTACATCAGGAAGGAACAGGCAAGCAATATTATTTTCTATCCCTTTCTCAGAGAAGTTTATTTAGCACACTTATTAAAGAACATACATAATGTTAGTAATCAAACCTGCATATACAGCCTAAATGGAGATACATTTATGCAAAAACTAGTCTCATGCTTTATATTGTGGTCAGAATGCCATTTATATTTCTTTGAGTACTGCAGCTATCATTGAAAAACTACCACAGCTACTGTATATGGTGTAAAGTGGTCATGAAAAGCGTTTGTTTTCTACTTTGTAGGTGAAGGTGTCACCCATAAAAGGCAGCACTGGTGGACGGTTTAGGCTCCCCATCAAGAATATCCAGATGGTTCCCAATGTCATGACTGGAGTCACCAAATAGAAGCAGAGTCGGTCCACAGTCCTTGCAATACCACTCCAGTTGTCCTTTTCCTGAAGTAGAAATGAATGGTTGGAGTTTTTCCCAGGACAAATAAAAAATATCCAAAAACATTACAGGTGACACAACATGAAAAAAAGGTTTCCCTTCATAATTGTAATTATCAATCTCCACTTTAACTTTTTTTTCTTTTGTTTTTGGCGATTTGTAATCTTCTTGCATATCGCCATTGGGAGGAGACTTTATAGTAAAAAAAAGGACTTAAAAATCTGTTTCTCACCCACACCTATCACATCGCTTCTGAAGATATAGATATAACCACTGGAGTCATATGGATTAATGTTATGCTATCTTTATTTGCTTTTTGGAGCTTCAAAATTTTGAAGTCACCATTCACTTGCATTGTATGGACCCACAGAGCTGAGACATTCTCCTCAAAATCTTAGTTTGTGTTCTGCAGAAGAAAGAAAGTAATACACATCTGGGATGGCATGAAATTTAGTAAATGATGAGAGAATTTTTATTTTTGGGTGAATTATCCCTTTAAATATCTTCTGATTGGCTGAGATTGTGTCACATCATGCAGCAGTTTTGTATTCAGTGTGGACACAAAACTGCAAGTCACTGAACACTTGTTTTCGCATTGCACCTGGTTAGGAGACAGGTCAGTGAAGGTACAGAGTTACAAAAATGGGCTGTTTAATTCTAGAGGTCAATTGATTGGGTGGAATATGGTCATTTAAAATTAAATGGATTGTTTTTGGTGCAAGAAATCTTCTGTAACATGAGTGGATTATGGCCCCTTTAAATAATATTAGCATTTTGTGCAGTTTTCTTTATATTCACACGGGAGAATGCAGCTGTTGCTCATCTTTAAAAGTGGAAAACTCTATCTCCTGCAAAGTGGTTATTGGACTTAATTGTCTTCTTACCTCATTATAGTCATTTTTGTCATGCATGTGCTTAACGATGTAATTGGCTCCCTCCACAGCTGGCTTCATCTCGTTATACAGCTGTTCATTCACCTCAGAGTCGTTACTGGATGTGTAAGCTGGAAATATATATTTTTTTAATGGTATCAAACTGTGATAACACTAAATAAAACAAGATGTGAGTTTAACAGTGTCATGCGGGTCATGTGGAACTGACTGGCTTTGGGGGTGGGACGGGTGCTTAGGCCATGCCTCTCCGACTGTTTCTCAAACATCAGCTCACTGCGGGATTTAACGCTGTAGTATTCCTCAGCCTGGGCAATATAACCAAGGGAGCTGGAACGCCGTGGTAATGCTCCCTCCAGTTTGGGCTTGTCGTCAGCCGGTCGGGACATGTGCAGAAGACGTGGCAGACGCTCCAAAAAGAACTAAGCAAGACACGATAAGTATTTGTTAAAGACCTCGTAAAATGGCTTGACAAACGCATCTGTCTTATTTAAGTATTCCTACTTTAAGTGTTGAACAGAAAGTTTGGGTAGGACATTTCAAAGGGCTCATTCATTCATATAATAAGCTATAATTACATCACAGCCTTGAACTATGATTTGAACCATGACTACTTTCTAGTCAGTTGCAGGGGAGAGAATTTGATTGGACGGAAATCTGTGCAGTGCAATATAAGTCATCCCTATTTTTGGTCCGAAAGGGAAAGACTGCAAACTTTAAAATGATTACATCTGCTAATAGTTACTTTTAGGACTACACAAGCACATACTTTAGATTGCCTCAAATCAACACAAGAGCCTAACAAAATTCAGAATATATTGGATGTGTAAATGATTAAAACTTGTGTATCAACAGAACCAGTTGCTTCTGTAAATGTTAGTATAAGAAACCAATATCTGATCAACCAAACTGCTATATTATGTTGCAGTATACTCTCTGATCAGATCAAACAGTGGGATGCCTAGGTTGCAAGCTTATCACAGAAACACTATAAAAGTAAATCAAAAAGTTATATTTTAAGGGAGATGATTGGCAATGTTCTGCAAGGTTCTACAAAGTAGTCAAAGTTTGTGCATTAAGCCCTTAAGGTCATCACATGGTAGTGGGACTGACCTCTTTGGTCCATTCTGTCATGACGTGGGTGCTCGGAGTCCGGAAGTGAAGGTTCAGAACAATGACACAATTTAACACCACCACAGTGACCAGTACCATGATAAACATCAGATACCTGTACAATCCAAAAAACACAAACTTGGTTCCATTACTACAATTTTACTGCTACTTAAAGGATTATTCAAGTTTAGCTCTATCGACAGCATTTGTGGCATAATGTTGATTGAAACAAACAAAACAAATAAAATAAAAAAAATCAAGGATACAATAAAAAATCAAGGATACACTCTGACTACCACAACTGGGGATGCGAGATCGAATCCAAGGTGTGCTGAGTGATTCCAGCCAGGTCTCCTAAGCAACCAAATTGGGTATACTCGTGGTTGTCGCTCTTGGTGGGAGTGGTGAGTTGTGCGTGGATGCCGCAGAGAATAGCATGAAGCCTTCAAACGCGATATGTCTCCACGTTAACGTGCTCAACAAGCTACGCGATAAGATGCATGGATTGATTGTCACAGACACGGAGGCAACTGAGATTCGTCCTTCGCCACCTGGATTTAGGCTAGTCATCACGCCATCACAAGGACTTAGTGCATTGGGAATTGGGCATTCCAAATTGGGGAGAAAAAAGGGAGAAAAAAATCAAGGATACAATGAGGCATTTACAATGGAAGTGAATGGGGTGAACCTGTAAACATTAAAATACTCACTGTTTCAGAAGTACAGCCACAAGATGTAAACAATGAGCATGTTAAAATGGTTTTAGTGTAATAAAATCGCTTAGTTAACTTTTCTTAGTTGCCATGATGACATAATGCCTTAAAACCCTGTAATCCTGCAAAATGTCTCAAACAACTTTACAGCAGAAATAATATACAAGTTGGAACAGAAAAATGTATGTAAGTGCATTTGTAAAATTCAGAAGTGCATGTATAAAAGCTTCACATTTCTGTCTTTAATTCTGTGAATTGATCCCATTCACTACCATTGTAAGCACTTCACTGTAACCTTGATAACATTTGCTCTTTAAAAAAAAGGAGGGATGAGTCTAAATACATTTTTGTGTTAATCAACATTATGCCACGAATTTGTTATTTTGAGTTTTGTATTGAACCTGAAGTTTCTTTAAGTATAGTTGTGTAACTAACATTTAGAGATAAATATGATAGTTATATGTTTTAGTATACATTAAAACACTGCAATAAGGTTGTATTTGTGAATAAAAGGTAACTACATACATTAACATGAACTAACAATGAACAATAATTAAACAGCACTTATTAATCTTGGTTAATGTTAATTTAAACATATACTAATACATTTTAATATTATGGAAATTAGAAGAAAAATCCAAGGTACTTCTAGTACAAAAGTTAAAAAAGCACATTAGGACATAAAAAAAAAAAAAAAAAAAAAAAAAAAACGTAACTGTACTGTTTTTTTGAAGTGCCATTTTTCTTCGAATTTTCATGATCTCAAACCTAACCAAAGAGCAACCTCTGGGATTTTACTCCATGCATTACAAACTAATAATGAACAACTGTACAGTATATTCATAAATTAATATAAATCAACTAAGATGAATTAATGCTTATGCTGATACCTAATGCATTCATTTATATTCACAAACACAATCTTATTGTAAAGTGTATATCTGTGTGGTATTGGCATACTTGACAATTAAGGGAACTGCCATCGAGGTTTCAGGCAGACGCTGTGAAATCAGCAGCAGAAACACAGACTGAGCCAGAAGCACAGAGATGGACAGTGTCATCTTTTCACCACCTGGAACACAAATCAGTCAGGATAAATTGTAATGCAATGTTTAAAATCTTATATAAATATACTTCTAAAATGACCTTTCCAAAATGGAAGATGCACCCATTTAATTTAATGACCCTTAGCTCATATTATAATAGCACTGTAAAGTGTTGTTGATCTATTCAGAGTTCATGTGTTGGTTTGTTTGGTCATACTGTGAATTTGATCTTTGCATTCATCTAAATGCAGGAAACAGCAGGATCACTCACTGTCTGCAGGCAGGTAGTACACGAGCGAAGCCAAAAAGGAGATGAGCACGCAGGGAATGATTATGTTTACAACGTAGAACAGCGGTTTTCGTTTAATGATGAGGTAAAAGGTGATATCCTGGTGCTTGTTGCTCTCCATTGGGATGTTTTTATAAGTGTTTCTCTTGGCAGGCATGTGAACAATCTCCCACTCGCCATTTTCTGCAAAGGAGAGAAAAGGATACTGTAGCCAATACTGAAGCAGCAAAAAAAAATAAAAAAATCGAGCTTACCTCTTACTGAATACTGCAGCATGTACGCAGCATACTGCCTACTATTTTGTAAGAATAGCAAGTTAAACAGTAGGCATTATTCCATAATTAATGTTTGAAACAGTACTGCCATGCAAAGGCAAAACACAGTAACTTCACATTGTCAAAATTGAGTTACAATATGACTAAAATCGGGTCTCTTAGAACTTCATCCGTACTTTGACAGATGGATTTGGTTCAACTATAATCACTTTCACAGGAAAATTTGGGTGAAATTTGTAGCAACTACATAATCCAAAGTAGTTCTGTAAACATAGTTACAGCGTTGGGCATTTGTAGGCGATGGTAGTACAGTATGTCACATTGTTGTTACATGACCTAATCATGTTACACTTAAGGGGTGTTCTGTTTTCATTTTTGAAATATGTAATTTTTTTGCAATGACACAGTATGTTATGCAGTGTTCTTAGTTGTATACAGAACATTTAAAAAAAATGGGTAGATCCTTTTATTCTAAGCATACAGAAAATTTACAAAGTATATACTGCAAAACAGAAAGAGTAGTATGTTAGTACACTTCTCCAAACATAGCCCTAATGTGTGAGTACTCACCCGTGAATCCCTCAGGATCAATAATGATCCATTCAACTTTGTAGGACTTGCCATCCTCTTCCTCCTCTTTCAGATGTAAGCTAATCTCCTTGGCATTGTAAGTTAATGAGCTGATTGAGACAGAGTTAGTGTTGTGAGAAATTGGTCATACGAAGGCACTGCGTTAATGACAATGTACTGGATAGATAAGCTTAGAAATAATATAATATTTACCTGAACTTCAGAGAGCAGTTCTGCCAATCAAATGGAAAGTAGTTGACGTTTATTGAACAGGAGCTCCGAAATATAGCTGGAGGTAACCAGTACACACTTCCACTGGGGTAGATCAACACATTACAGTAGTAGGCGACCTTGAACTGGGCATCATTGCTGTTATGAAGCACCAAAAAAAAAAAAAAAAAAAGAGAAAACATGTTTATGTTAATTATTTAATAAGAGAATACCATGGAATTGAACATGGTCCTTCTGTTCTGAGGCAAGTACTGTAGCATACTTGTTTTCAAGAACAATTTCTGGCAACCACACCATACTGGGGGGCAGGCGCAGGACAGGAATGTTATCAAACTCGGATTCGTTCCATGCAAGTCTATAATCGGTCCAGCCCTGAACAAACCGAGAAGAGAAATATATGTACAGTATGTCCATTAGAGCCCATGTGTACTGTGCAATAATGAAACAATCAAAATAATTCACTTACATGTTCCATCCACACATTTGTTAATAATGTTTCTTCAACTTCTTTCTGTCGAATAAAAACATGTTGGTCAGACAGGCAGGCAGAATTAAATGTGTTAAAATATTATATACTAATTAATCCTTGTCCATAACATGTTCATTCTACTAATGTTATGCACTCACCAAGGAAATGAGATTAGAGAGCATCAATGACAAGTAAATATCTACAGTTTCGTCTTTATGTTGTACTGGCCGAAGCTCTTTGTTATAGCCACGCTCCTTGAATAGATGGTTGATGAGACGCTCCTCTTCATTCCTGCCCAAACATTCTGCAAAACATGTTTTGAAAATCAGACCCTCTTCCTCTGGATGAACTACCAGTGGTTTAAAGGGATAGAAAACTGAAGATTCTCTCATCATTTACTCACACTCATGCCATCCCAGATGTGCATGACTTTCTTTTTTCTGCTGAACACAAACAAAGATTTTTAAAATAATATATCAGCTCTGTAGGGTCCAATGCAAGTGAGTGGTGGCCAGAACTTTGAAGGTCCAAAAAGCACATAAAGGCAGCATAAAATTAATCCATATGACTCCAGTGGTTAAATTTATATCTTCAGAAGTAATATGATAGGTATGGGTGAGAAACAATCATTATTTAAGTATTTTTGTACTATATATATTCTCCTCCCTGACCAGTAGGTGGCGATATGCACAAAAATGCAAATCGCAAAAAACAAAAGAAGAATATGAAAGTGAAAGTGGAGATTTATAGTAAAAAAGAACTTAAATATTAATCAGTTTCTCACCCACACCTATCACATTGCTTCTGAAGATATGGATTTAACCACTGAAGTCATATGCATTACTTAAATATGCTTTGTGAACCAGCATTTACTTGCACTGGACCTATAGAGGTAAGATATTTTTCTGCATATCTTTGTTTATGTTTCAGCAGAAAATAAATAAATACACATCTGAGATGGCGTAAGGATAAGTAAATAATAAGTGAATATTCGTTTTTGGATAAAATATCACTTTAAGACTTTCTGGTCTGACAAAATATGCTTATTTTTAAGAATATGCTAATTTTAACAGTACATGGTTAGAATATCTTCACAGCTAGAAATACGTATCAGGATGTGCCATTAGCTTGATAAATGTGTTATAATTATGAGTAACTCATTTCGTCAAACAGAAATATATTACCTATGAACTACCCTTACTTAAAATACTGTGGCATACCAGTGATGGTATCAGATAATGGTAATACCAAGGTACTTTGATATATAATATGGTACTATCATTGTACATGGTACTAAATTTGTATTAGTGTATCACCTTAATATAGTATTAAAAAAGGACATTTTTAAGGTTAACATCTCGTTGCGCATGCGCATTAATTTAGAGTAGTAGGTTTAGTTTTTCACAGCAAAATTATAGTGCATTCGTTTCCTTTTCTATAGCTATACTTATGCCATTTCTTGTAAATTACATTTTTTAAATAATTTATTTCATTTTTAATTCTCAAATTCACCTGAATCTATAATTCCTTACACAACAGCATTTGGCCAATAATGTGGTTGAGTAAAGCTGTATATGTAAAAGATGATTGCGAACTGAAATCGTCTTATAACCAACCATTCAAAAGATGTTCTAATACATAAACATGATAAAACATCGGCTAACAGATTAGAGGGAAAACCACTCATTAATATTTCGAAATAAGCAGTCGAATTTTCGTTTAGTGTGTCCTACCTTGAGAAAATACGATAAATAACGACGCCGTCAAAAGATGTATTACACTTCCCATCGTGTCATGCCGTTGTATGACTTCCTATCACTGTTATTGTCGTACCCGTGTAAAGTTCTGCACAACTTGTCCTTTGACTGACACAGACAGGTGCGTGGAATCAGTGGAGATAACTCTGCCTAATTTCTGCCTACAGTAAAGAGATATCAACTCTAGGGGGTGTTCACGAATATAAGGGCTCAGACTGAGCAAATGGAGTGCGATGAAAAACGTCTGTCATCTTCCCAATACGATCATTAATATCGTCTTCCCAACACTTTCGTTGTCTCATTTGATCTAAACCATGAAGTCCACCAAAACCAGCTGTGAGATGCCAACTGCATTCTACTTTTGTCTTCAGTGCCAGTCTACAAATAGATCAGGAACATTCCAGTGGTCCTACAGTGAGCCACCTGTTACTGAAACAGAATGTGTTTACTATGATCAAAATTCTAAGGCAAAAGTCAGATTTTTTGAAAGCCATCAGGAATAAAACTTGGACTTGGATTATAATCGAGGCTTGCTGATCCATAAGTGTTTTGCATGTAATATCTATAAAGTTGGATTTTAAGGCAAAAATAATTTATATATATATATATATATATATATATATATATATATATATATATATATATATATATATATAATATATATTTTATTTATTTATTTTTTTTCAAAATGTTACAAATTCATGTAGCTAATGAAAATCATCTTTATTCAAGGTCATCAAATCAAAAAAATTTTAACCAATAAGTGAAAGGATAGTATTTGGGTTAAAAAGCCCCTATCTTGCAGGGGCTAAAAGCCTCCATATTTTCCTTCAAGTGTGCCTTCAAGTTGTACCCTATTTGGAAGACGCCAGCAGGGGGAGCCAAAAGATAATTCAGGATTTCTCAACGACCCTGATGAGAACAGAATGCAGCATGGGGCTTTTTTTTCTCTCTTCTTCTTTTTTTTTTTTTTTTTTTTTTTTACATATTTAAAGGAATATTCCTGTTCAATACAAGTTAAGATCAATAGCCAGCGTTTGTGGCATTGTATTGATTACCACAAAAACATCATTTTGACTCGTCCCTCGTTTTCTTTATAAAAAAAAAACAATCGAGGTTCCAGTGAGGCACTTACAACGGAAGTGAAGGAGGGCAATCCGTAAACGTAAAAATACGCGCAGTTTCAATAGTATAGCCACAAGAGTAAACAATGCCTATTAACAAGATTTTAGTGTGATAAATAACGCTTGAGCTTAATGTTTTTAATAACTTTTTCTGTGTAAAGTCATATCCAATTTTACAACTTTGTTCCCATAACAATGTCAATAAAAAGGGCGATTTAAACATTTTTACAGCTCAAATAATACAGAGTTTTAACAGAAGAATGAATGTAAGTGCTTTTATAAAATTATAAGCTTCACATTTCTGCCTTTTAACCCCACAAATATTGGACCCATTCACTTACATTGCAAGTGCTTTCTCTAACCTCTATTTTTTGTAATTATTTATTATTATTATTTTAAAGACAACACTAAATTAATTTTTGTGGTAATCAACATTATGCCACAAATACTGTCGATTGAGCTTAACTCTTATTGAACCTGGAATATTTCATTAACATTCCTTTTTTGTTATTAAAGTACTTTGGCTTTAGGGTCTGCAGTAGGTCTAAATATTAAGGCATAGCCTAAACCAAAAAATAAGAATGTGACTCGAGGACTGTCGTTTTTGTAACAAGTTTATTATTTATTATTTATAAAAAATCTTAATAGATTGGTGAAATTAATTGGTAGGCCTTACCATATGTGATGTACATGGTTCTGAATTTTACCTTGTACATTGTAAACTTAAAAAAGCATAGGGTTACAACGGGGCTAAAGCACCCCTGGGTTTATAGGCTCTTTTGATTTTATTTTCTCTCAAAACACTAAACACACATACCACAGTATTTTCCTTAACACCTGTTTGTCACTATACATTGAAATATATTCCTGATCCATGAGGTCATTATTTTTATGAATTTAATCTAATATTTAAGAATGTTTAAAATGTTGTAAATGTAAGTTGTTAATGAGACTCCCTGAAATTATCACATTTCTTTTGAGAAAAAATACTTATTTGTCATTTTTGTTCATGGTGATTAAATAGAAAATTTCCATAACTGTCCAATAAGTGAAAGGATAACATTTGGGGTAAAAAAATAAAATAAAAAATGTATAGGCCCCCATAAAACACATCGTTTTTCTTAAGTTGGGAGAATACATTTGTTATAAAAAAAATTCAAAGTGGGCTCACATTGACTGATCCAATCACAATGGAGATTAATTTGTTTATAAAATACTTGGTGTTATGAAATGCCAAATGTGATTGAAATTAACAGAAAATGGTTAACCCATTTCAGAAGTGGTTGTTTTGAGCATTATCTTAATTTGTTACTCAAAAAAGCATCTTGCTGTCTCAAAAAGTATTTGCCTAAGGTGACAAATGTTTCCCTATAACTATATTGTCTCTATATTTACACCATATTGTTTTAACCCCCAGGGAGCCTTTTACTGCAAATGTAAAAAAAGGGTAAAAGCCTCCCTCGCCATCTTTTTTAAAAAAAAATACAATAATAATAAAAAAAATAATAATTTAAATCAAAACAATTTTCTGTTATTATTTATTTTTACACAAAGTATGTTGCTCCATCAACACTCAATAAAAATACATTATAAATAGAAACATAACCAGAAAAAAAAAAAAAAAACATATTTTCCTTAAAGGTGTACTCTTTTTTTCCCCATTAAAAAAGGTTTACTCCTAAAGACATGAATTGTAATTTTGCCGACATATGCACTGTAGGAAATCATGACTGCTCACATTAAAATGAAGACTCCAGTCATATCATACCTTATAAAAGCAGTTTTATTCTACATCAAGAGGGTCCACACATGGGGGCTGCCATGTTACTATCACATGACCAGCCAAATACTACTTGCTTAATCTCAGTAACCAACCTGTTATTTGACACTTTCACTCATTGATTAAAGTAATCATGGCTGACTTTGTATACTACATTTCTTCAATGTAATCTAAATCTGAAAATTATTGATTTTAAACTATGCTTCATCCAAGCCGCTAGGTGTCAGTGTAAATCCAAGATGACACAAAGACAAAAGTTACTGAGTGCACCTTTAAGGTGTGATTTAACCTTTGTTGTACCATAACTTTATTTGCAACCAGTAGCCAAACGGTTTCCAGAATAAATCTCCAAACAACAGAATCAGTTTTTCTACACTTTGGTCCTGCAAAGAGAAACTTATATGTATTCAAATTTTTACTTCTTTTTTTTTTTTTTTTTAATGTCAACGAGAAAGAGTGACAATGTAGGCTATTGTTTTGATTCAGCTTTATTTATTTATTTATTTATTTATCTGGATCCTCCCCTTCAAACCCGGATGGATGACTTCACTTTTCCGTCTGGGTTTCCTTTATGGTCTTGGGATCTCCCTGCATTTCTCACACGAGCTCATACCGGGCACACAGGCGGACACAGCACTCCTCTCTCCGTTACAACACACGGTCGGTTCGGCCAGGAGAGCAGTGCAACTGGACTTGCAGACAGTGTCATTCCAGGGTCTTAGCTAGATTGTATTATTAGAAATCGAGATAATAATTGCCATACAAAGTCTTTATCAATAACCATCTCCAAACATTATTTATTTATTATTGCAACTTTTGAGTTGAAAAAGCAATGTCCGAAGTGCTGCCATACACCGAGGGGAAGATGAGCGGCTACGGGGCGGACAGTGAAGTCAGTCAGATATCCTTCAGCTGTCGACTGCAAGACACGAACTCGTTCTTCGGAACCTCACAGTCCAAACGACCACCGAAACTCGGGCAGATTGGCAGGGCAAAACACGGTAGGTATCTGCAGCGAGACGGTAAACTTTGCGGTGTTATATTTTTCGATAAAAAAAATAAACAAACAAACAAAAAAGCTTTCAAAAACGCATTTTTTAACTGTACTGTTTAAAGCACTAATTATTTGTTTTCTTTGCAGTGGTCATTGAAGATGACCGAATTGACGAAGTTCTCAAAGGGATGACAGACAAGTCATCTCCCGGCGTGTAAACATGAACGATTATACCTCGTCAACCTTTTCTTTTAATTGAAGCACTTGTCGACTGTGCATGTGAACAGTGAACGAGAGGTAAAGATGATGGTTCGGATGTCGAGTATGCAGGACATGATGAAGAAGAGCAAAGGAGTGCAACTCGACTGTGGGTTGAAATAGCGAGACTTGAAGATGCTGGCAATTGTCCAACTGAAACTCATCCCAAACCGCCGCTATAAGAAGAAAGTCACGACAAAATTAAAACGAAGCCCCGTATCATCGGCATCTATCACACTGTTGAGAGCCTCCTGTTCAGTGGAGCTGTCCATTTCAGCACCTGAAGCACAACTTGACTGATTCTAGCTAATAGTTTGCCGACTTTCCAGAGAAATAAACCATATTTATAGGCCTATCTTGCATGGAAATAGGTTGATGTATGTAATCGAGCACATCTAAATCCATTCCATTTGCAACCCATGGCTGATGAAATGCAGGTGCCCTTAATAGTAGATAAAAGTAAACACGTTCAACATGGAAGATCTGAAAAAACACATGGAGTGCTGGCAGCAATCACGAAGGAAAATGAGGAGTATATCTTCCTTTTAATTGATTTATTGCGTCTTTTTATGACAGTTTTTTTGTTTGGCGTCGTGTATAGATTCATATACTGTATATACGGTTCTCCTTGCATGAACTTTTCTCTTGTGCCATTGCAGGTCGCTTAAAACCCAGGCACGCTTATTTTTACCAAGATCAATATTTGTATTTTTTATATCTCAATATTTGTTACTCAGAGCCCGATATTCAACACATAGTCCATCATCACAGACAGGGTGTGTCGAAACAGACATTAAATAATATCAAAAAAGGACAGACTGAATGTTAATTTAGAGAGAGGATGCGCACATCAGTATTACACAATTTTCATTGCAATAAGGGATCACGCCTTTGTTGATAATGAAATATAATTTTGAAAGTCATTTTCCAAATCACTTTTTTTAACATCTCAGTTGTTGGTTGATTTATTTGTTTGTTTATTTATTTATTTATTTATTATTATTTAAAAAAATGTTCAGTGTATGGTTTATTGTGCATGATACCTTAATATGTTTCATGCTTATGAACAGTTTATGAAGCAAAAAAAATGTACAGAAATGTCACAAAATTCTACGAATGATGTGAATGAATAAATTAATTCAGAGGATCCATCCATCATGATGTTTTCTACATTTTTTTTCAAATATGATGCGCATAAGCACTGAGGAATGAAACAGCATCAGCCATACGTTAGTGTGCACAGTGAATAATCTGATGAATTGGAGGAGTATGGTCTTAATGCAGGAATGAGACACTGGCAAACTACCAGGGATGCAATGTTTTTTAGCTGTCAGAAATTAGAATGAGTGTTGCACCTTCAGCTTAGCTGACAGCATGTGAGCTAATCAGCAAACAAACCAACTTAATAGCCCAAACAGTCTGCCAAACATACTGCGCCACATGTGCTCTTCATGCAAACCATCATAAGTATACATAAATATCAAAAGAGAATACTTATGCAACCTTTTGTCTGATGGCTTAAACGTGCAATATGTGCATGGTGTTGCAGATAAAATAGCCTATTTAAGACCGGCAACTCTTTAAATTGTCTACTGTAGAGCATGCAGGTCTGACATTTGTACATATCTTAAATTTGAGTCTGAAAAAAATGGTTTATTTTAAATGGACCCAGTATTTCCTATGGAAAGCCATTTTGTAAATGTATAAACTCTGCAACACATCAGTTTTGTGAATCTGTTCATATATAGATTTTGCCTAATACAACTTCTTGAAATCCACTGACATTTCAGTGTATTAAATGATAGTCATTATTCAAACTACTACTACTAATAATATGAAGGAATGCTTATCACTACTACATTTCCTGTCAGTCAATTTAAATGGAGAATTCCCCTATTTCCTCTATTTAAGTCAACACATTAATTAATCTAATTATGTACTATTATACATCCTAACCAGACACTAACAACTTAAGTATAATTAGCTTATTTGACAAATGTTGCAGGTTTTTTAGCTAAACACATCTGTCAGGGGATATGTACATCCACAACATTAAAATGTGAGCTGTTTTTCATAGTGTTGTCTAATCTCTTCTGGCTCAAATGAGTGACAAATCACTTATCACAGAACAGGGTTATTAAAGTGACAGGTCACCTCACTAGACACCTGAACAATACACAGCACAGCAAACCATTTAAAGCCAGCAGTCATTCTGGCCAGTGTTTCCATCTCTCCACTCACACGAAAGAGACTGACAGAGACCAGAGAGACTGTCTGACAAATCCATACACCCCTCGGAAATAAACATTCCCCTAAACAACTAGAGCAGATGAGCCATTATTGAGTGTTCCTTCCACCAGCCTTAAAACAACCAAAAGCAGGGAGGTGCCATTTATTTCAATACAACAATGCATTTTACCTTGTTCAAACTGACAGCAGAATTACTTCGCCAATTTCAAAAGTTACAAGTTTTTGGTCTTATACTAGATCCAAAACACATCACTTAAATGGGAGGTCAAATTGGAGGTCAAATAACAGAGGGGCACATAGATAGACCCCACTAATTATTTTGTGTATGTATGCAAAACTTGAATTGATCAGTTAAAGTCAATGTGAAATGCCTTTCTCAACTCATTTTATTTCTGTAATGATGTATTTCTGAGGCAAATGCGATATTCATCGAGACAAAATGCAGGGAGTGACTTGATTTTATCTATTGGCATCATAGAAAGTGATTGTAGAAAGTAGCTGTTACATATCAAAATGGAGGTTTGAGGGGAGGAGTTAAAAATGAAGAGGGATTTGTAACATCATCCAAAAAGGATAGCTGTTTCAGAGTTGTTTCATTTAGTTCATTATGATAAAAGATTAAAACGACAAACATTTTTTTAGGAATATGTGCCAATGACGTACACTATAGGACTACAAACATCCATTAAATAAGTACATCGACTGTTTTCCCATACCCAGGCTGCCATTATGATGTCATCTGAAATGAAAGTTGTTTCTGAGGTGGAGTAAATTATTACATTATGATTATAGATTATGAAGACCAATATTTTTATGCACCAATGAATCCTTCATAATAAGACCAGGAACATGCATTGAGTAAATAGAGTCCATTTGGATTTCATGTTTGATTTCATGTTTGCCTATGTTCCAACCAAACAATGTGAGAGATTTCAAAAATCCTAACCAAAGAAGGTTCAGTTTTAGCTCAAAATATTTATTTCCCATGATAACCCAATCCAGCACCTGCTATAATGTGCCATAAAGCAAGATGCCAGCAGTGACTCAAACTGTCTAAACAACCCTTAATCTCCTGTTCTTCTCAGGCTCCAAATAAAACAGAAATGACATTTCAGCTAAGAATTAAAGATAAACGATTACTGGTTTATTAGTGCATGCCTCTGAAGAGTTTATGCTCTGAGCTTGTGAGTTTGTGCCTTTGCAGCACGGTGCAGCATTTGATGTTTCTCTGCAACACACACAGAGAAGAGGCGTTGGAGCATGACAGGAGATGCCACCACACCTCCATACTCCACAGGCAAGGCACCCTGTTCTCTGCACTGACTTAGAACCCTGCTTTGCTGATCTGCATGTGGCGCTTCTCTCTGCTGACTCACACAGTAGACACCAACAGAAGCTGTACATGAAATAGCTGATCAATATACAAATGTAAAGGCCACGCAAAATAACTTGACAGGCACAGTTTTCTTCCAGGTGTTGACACATTTCCTTTTGATAAAGGAAGTTTGGGTGGGACATATCGGAGGGATTTTTAAATATGTCACAGCCATAAATCAGGGGGAGGGACTTTCTCATTCTTGAGAGCATTTAATTGGACAAATATCTCTGTAGTGCAGGATGATTTATCAATATTTTTGGTCCAGTTTCCCTCAAGAGTATTGCTGCACTCCATTAAACTCGGAAAGTAGGAATTTCCAACTTCCTACTCAATGGAACACCACTTGAAGCTGAACTTGCAACTTGGAAACTTGTGTGGAAATCTTCAACTCCATGATTTGCCATGATACAGATGTGCAATATTACACAAACATGTTTGGATAGACAGGTGTGTAAAATAAGGTAAATGATACCATCTTTTGATAATCATACACCAGTAGAGCAAATGTTCACATTGTAGCAATTTGGTTGCTTGGAGGCATCTCTGCTGACAATGGAATACCTGCTTTACTAATGGGAGCATTGCAGTTTTATTTGCAGATATGTAATCTTTCAAGCATCGGGCAATGGAATGCCATTTTAGTTGGAGATCTGAGATATCAAGTAAGAATATCTGGTAATACTTTACAATAAGGTTCCATTCGTTAACATTAGTTAATGCATTAAGTATCATGAACCAACTATGGCCAATATACATTTTGACAGCATTTATTAATCTTTGTTAATATTAGTTAATAAAAATACAATTGTTCTTTGTTAGTTCATGTTAGATCAAAGTGCATTAACTCATGTTAACATAAACTTTTGATAAAAAAAAAATATATTGGTTCTATATGATGAAATTAACATGAACCAAAATTAATGAATGGTGTAAATTTATTATTCATTGTAACTTCATGTTATCTAATGTTGTTGACTAATGTTAACACATGGAACCTTATTGTAAACTGTTACCTTGTAAAGTTACTGAATATCCCGCATCCATCTTTGAATAAAAACACTGTACATTTTAAATGTGTATATCTGATACAGAAGAACTCCTAACTTTTAGGAGTACACTAGCAAATAGATGGCCTCAAAGCTACATGGACTAAAAACCATGGACTCACATTTTGATTTAATGGGGTTTTAAATCACTCTCCTAAAATTGCAAGTCATCATATTATCACAATGTGTTTGAATTTGAATCCTAACCCTTCCTTAATACTTTCTCTTATCCCATCTTAATATGCAGAGACAACTTTAAGCAAGCCATTTGTCTGTTAATGTTCTGTAAACTGTAAACATTGTGTCTCTGTGGCACTTTATAATTTGTTTTGATTGACCCATCCATACTGACATTGACTCAACCAATGTCATGAGTTGGGGGCAGGACTATATTTCTCGAAAGATTTCACATTCTTTAAAAAAAATAAAGTGAAAGTGGAGATTTATAGTAAAAATAATACTTACTGTAAATATCAATCTCCTTCTCACCCACATCATTTCTGAAGGATTAGATTTAACTACTGGAGTCTTCTGGATTACTTTTATGTAGCCTTTATTTGATATTTGAAGCTTCGAAGGTCTGGTCACAGCAGAAGAAAGAAATTCATGCACATCTGGGATGGCATGAGGCCTAGGGTGAGTAAATGATGAGAGAATTTATTTTTTTGGGTAAACTACCCATTTAATTGATAAATAAAAAGTATTCCTGACATTATTTTTTAACATTATTAGTCCCGTATTGGGCTAATCAAGCCTCCGAGAGGGTTAAAGGGTAAAAGGGACATGCGTGAGAGAGGGATCCTTACGGACATGTCCGTCGTCTTATGTGTTTGTCTTTTGAGTTTACCATTAAACCTTTAGTTTGTATGTCAAGCCGGTTTCTCGCCTCTTCCTTGCCCGTGAACATGAACTTCTTTACAACAACATTTATTACAACTTCCTAAAACGTTTGCACAGTACTGAATATTGTTTGTTCCTGCTCCACACCTGCAATGAATTGAATGCAACAATTCACATAAGAATGATTTTACATACCAAAAATGTGTTTAATATTTTCACAAAAATGTGTTCAGCTTACTGATCTATATTACACATATATATATATATATACATACATATATATATATATATATATATATATATATATATACATATATATACATACATATACATATATATATACATATATATATACAGGTACATATACATATATACATATACATATACATATACACATACATACATACATATACACATACATACATGTGCTGACAAACTGCCTGGGAGCTCCTCCTCCCCCTCAATCAGTGGTGAACCAGGTGGAACAAATCTTCCAGGCAATCAGTGCCTGGCTCTGTTGTTGTCTTTAGACCGCAGTGGAAGGAGCATTTATAGAACCACAAGACTAAGGAAACTTCATCAAAGTGATTGTGCAAGACCAAGCCCTCCACAAAACTGTGAAGGACAGCCGGTAAGCGCCATATTGGCCATGTTTTGGCTAGATTGACTTAAGCAGTGCAGTGCTAATGATGCTCTGGAAAAACACAGACTCTTAACTTTTGTTGACTTTGATAGGACTTTTTGCAGTGGTATTTGTAACTTCAAGTTGTTTGGTTTTATCAAACTATTGAAGGTAAAGAAAGAAAAGATACTTGGTTAAAAGAAAAAATATATATACATTTTGAAAATTTAAAATACCAACTGATTTGTTTGGTATAACATCTAGTTGTGTGGCTACAATGATACTTAATAATAATTATTTACTAGAAATATACGGCTTAAAACTAATGATTAGAAAGTAAATTGAATTTTTTACTACTAAAAAAATATTTTGTATTGCATTTGGCTAAAATGTGAATTTGGCTAAAGATATACTAATTCTGATCATTTGATTTAAAATGGTGGGTGTTTTTGGATAACATTTGCTTAAAATTGGAAACCTGGTAACTTATAATGACAGTAATGTATTTATCTGAGTTAAATGTGAATAAATTTGTGTGGTTTAATTGGGCTGTCAACTCCGATAATAACTTGTACTTATCTCTTTTTTGAGGTTTTTCACCTGTTTACTGCCCACCAAAGAATGGTTAATAAAAGATAAACATCTGATCCCAAGGCTGTTTATTGAGTGAAATCCAGTTAGATCTTCATGTGGAGGGACTTTCCTTTTCAAGTGGGGAATTGCACAAGAAATGAATCACAACTTGACAATACATATATATATATATATATAGATCAGTGGTTCAGCTTGTTTTTCATGAAGAAGTCCACGGTGTTTAAAAAGATTGCCTCACTTTTCCTCAACATTTGTCTTTGTTCATTCACGTTATGACTCAATCTCTTCATTTCTCTTTAACACTGGGGATGTTCTCACAACGATTTGCAGCAACAAAGCAACCTGAAGTCATTAAATTTCAATGAGAGTTGCGATTTCTGGCAACATGAGCACATTTAAACTTTATGCAGATGAGCAGCAACCCAGATTTGAATTTAACATTGTCTATAAACATTGTAAAGACAGGAAGCCTTTAATGTATATTTCATGAATTCACATGTTTATATAATCCTTGAGCATGGAGGCGTGAGGTCATAGGACTGATGTACTGTAAGTGGCAGTTCATATCCTCAGCTTTATGATGAACACACTTCTTAAAACCTTTGAACCATTATGCAAACAGCACTTCACTCCCATTCATTTGTAGACCTTGACAAGTGTCATTATCTGTTAGAGAAACAACATTAGCAGAGAATGTTAGGACAAGATTTAGCATCTGTCCATGAAAGTTGCTCAACTTTCTTTCTCTTTCTCTCTAAACTTTTTCTTTTTTTCTGCTTTGACTGCTGAGATACAATGTAGAGCCATTTATGTAGATAAACATAAATAGATAATGACATAAATCTAGAAAATCCTATTTGTAAATTTTATACAGTATATCTGTATATAATGCACACATACACACAATAACATCTCGGTTACGTATGTAACCTCCGTTCCCTGATGGAGGGAACGAGACGTTGTGTCGAAGAAGCGACACTAGGGGTCTCTCTTGAGCGCCAAAAGATACCCCTGATCTATGAAAAAAGGCCAATGAGAGTTGGCGAACAGTATTTGCATACTCCACCTCCGGATATGGATATAAAGGCGAGAGAAATACGCTCATTCATTCAGGATTTTTCTGAGGAGCCGGGAGTGTTCCGGGCACCTCAGCGGCTTGGCTCAGCAACGTGGCCGGGAAGACACAACGTCTCGTTCCCTCCATCAGGGAACGGAGGTTACATACGTAACCGAGACTTTCCCCGTCTGTCGCTCACTTCGACGTCGTGTCGAAGAAGCGACACTAGGGGTCCACTTCAAAACTCGCCATGCGCTGAGCCGTGTACGTGTACTGCTGACACAGAAGCGGGCAGGTATTTCTACGTGCACAAGCGACCAACTGTGCTCAAGCTGCACGTACTCTTCCCCAATCCCCCGAAAAAGCGTCAGAATCCAATTGGTTACCCTAGGGGGGAACAAGGTGACGCTCCCAACTAGGGAACGGGCCAAGCCTGGCTGGGTCTCTTTTCTCTCTATGTTTTCTCGGCATAGAGCAAGAGCAGCCGGGGCCCTTACCGCATCGAGGGAAGGGGGTCTTATTCCCGAATCCCTATTCTTTTAGGGGGAAAAGACCCTGCGGAGGCCACACCCACCCGAAAGGGGAGGTAAAGGTGGCGAAATACATCACATGGCCTCTTGGGTCACATGTGGGAAAAATGGCGCGGTGGTAGATCCCGCCTCGAGGAGGGGGGAGTTGCTACAACACGGCGACCGGAGGGCAGCCAAAGACTGCCTAAGGGAGACGCGGGTCAGCTCGTAAGGTGACCGTACCGCGGAAGCACGCACAGGAGGAGTCCCGTAGGAGGCCTGATCTGTGGAGCACCTATTCCAGTAGGGGTAGCCTGGGGTACCCGTAGAGGACTGGACCAGCAAGTCTCTCCGCTGAACTGCTGCGGGCCCGAAGGGCTAGGGAGGAATCAACCAGGGACCTAGGTTCTCTGGGAAAGAAGGCGCACTGTTTTACCTCGATCGAGGGAAACGGTGCTGGAAACAAGCGATTCACCCGGTCAGATCGTCGACGTGTACCGAGTTCTATGGGCTCGGACCTGAGAGAACACGGGACGAGACTGACTCAACCCTGAGATCGTAAGGGTGTTAGGTGCTGCCCAGCCCGCAGCTCTAGAGATGTCTGCTAGGGAGGTGCCCCTAGCCAGTGCCCATGAGGATGCCACGCTCCTAGTAGAGTGGGCTCGAACCCGCAAAAAAAGGGGGGGGGGGCACGGCCTGGGTGTGATAGGCCAACTGAATGGCATCCACCACCCAGTGAGACACCTCTGTTTGGAGACAGCGTTCCCTTTCTGCTGTCCTCCAAAGCAGACAAAGAGCTGCTCAGAGCGCCTGAAGCTCTGGGTGCGTTCCAGGTAGGCACGCAAGGCACGTACCGGACACGACAGTGAGAGGGCTGGGTCTGCCTCCTCCCGGGGCAGCGCTTGTAGGTTCACTACCTGATCTCCAGAGGGCGTGGTAGGAACCATGGGCACATAGCCCAGTCGAGGTCTTAGGATCACATGAGTATCTGCCGGACCGAGCTCCAGGCAAGTGTCGTTAGTAGGGAACGCTTGCAGGTCCCCGACCCTCTTGATGGAAGTGAGCGCGATCAGCAGGGCCGTCTTTTTAGGAGAGGGCCCTGAGCCAACTGATTCTAGCGACTCGGGGGGGGATCTCTGAAGACCGGCGAGGACCACCGAGAGATCCCAGAAGGGGAACAGGTTTGGCCGGGAGGGGTTTAACCTCCGGGCACCTCTTGGGAACCTGACGATTAAGTCGTGCTTACCCAGAGACTTGCTGTCTACTGGGTCGTGGTGAACTGCGATAGTGGCAACATACACCTTCAAGGTGGATGGGGACAGCCTCCCCTCCAACCTCTCCTGTAGGAACAGGAGCACAGACCTAACTGCGCACCTCTGTGGGTCTTCTGCCCGGGAAGAACACCAATTCACGAACAGACGCCATTTCAGGGCGTAGAGTTGCCTGGTAGAAGGGGCTCTGGCTTGGTTGAACGTGGCTACGACCGTGGGTGGTAGACCAGCTAGATCTTCCGCATCCCGTTCGGGGGCCAGACGTGGAGGTTCCAAAGGTCTGGGTGCGGATGCCAGAGCGTGCCCCGTCCCTGAGAAAGAAGGTCCTTCCTCAGGGGAATTCGCCAGGGAGGGGCTGTTGCGAGGAGTACAAGGTCCAAGACCCAGGCCCGGGTGGGCCAGTAAGGAGCCACGAGAGTGACTTGCTCCTCGTCCTCCCTGACCTTGCACAGCACCTGTGCAAGAAGGCTCACTGGGGGAATGCGTACTTGCGCAGCCCCACCGGCCAGCTGTGTGCCAGTGCATCTGCCCCGAGGGGAGCCTCTGAACGGGCGTACCAGAGAGGGCAGTGGGAGTTCTCTCGGGAGGCAGAGGGGTCTACCTGGGCCTTGCCGAACCGTTCCCAAATCAGCTGAACCGAGTGGGGGTGAAGCCTCCACTCTCCGCCAGGCAAGCGTTGTCATGACAGCGCGTCCGCTATCACATTGAGGTTGCCGGGGATGTGAGTGGCACACTGCGACTTGAGTCGGTGCTGGCTCCAAAGGAGGAGACGACAGGCGAGTTGTGACATGCGATGGGAGCGTACGCCGCCTTGGCGATTTATGTACGCGACCGCAGTGGTGCTGTCCGACCTGACTAGGATATGTTCGTCCTGAATTAACGGGAGAAACTTTCGCAGGGCCAAAAGGACGGTCAACAACTCGAGGCAGTTGATGTGCCAACGCAGCTGGGCCCCTTTCCAACGGCCTGAGGCTGCGTGCCCGTTGCAAACGGCGCTCCAACCCAATCTGGAGGCGTCGGTCGTGACCAGGACGCGTCTGGACACCTGCTGTAGGGGCACTCCAGCCCGTAAGAAACAGAGGTCTGTCCAGGGGTTGAATGTCTGACGGCAGGCGGGGGTGATTGTTACCCGGTGCGTGCCGTGGCGCCATGCTTGTCTAGGGACTCGGGTCTGGAGCCAGTGTTGGAGTGGTCTCATATGCATCAACCCCAGCGGCGCAACCACCGCGGAGGACGCCATATGCCCCAGGAGCCTCTGGAAAAGTTTTAAGGGGACCGCTGTGCCTGGCCTGAAGGCAGCGAGGCAGTTCAACACTGACTGGGCACGCTCGTTGGTGAGACGTGCCGACATTGAGACCGAGTCTAACTCCATCCCGAGAAAAGAGATGCTCTGAACTGGAGTGAGCTTGCTCTTTTCCCAGTTGACCTGAAGCCCCAGACGGCTGAGGTGCCTGAGCACCTGGTCACTGTGGGCACATAGTAACTCTCACGAGTGGGCCAGAATGAGCCGGTCGTCGAGGTAGTTGAGTATGCGGATGCCGGCTTCTTGGAGCGGGGCAAGAGCTGCCTCTGTGACTTTCGTGAAGACGCAAGGGGACAGAGACAGGCCGAAGGGGAGGACTTTGTACTGATACGCCTGGCCCCCGAACGCAAACCGCAGGTAGGGGCGGTGTCGGGGCAGGATGGAGACGTGGAAGTACGCATCCTTCTATCGCTGCGAACCAATCTAGATGCCGGACGCAGGTTAAGATGTGTTTCTGCGTGAGCATCTTGAATGGGAGTTTGTGCAACGTTCGGTTGAGAACTCGAAGGTCCAAGATTGGTCGTGAGCCGCCGCTTTTCTTGGGTACGATGAAGTAGGGGCTGTAGAAACCCTTCATCTCGGTTGGAGGGACAGGCTCTATCGCGTCTTTGGCCAGAAGAGTCGCGATTTCCGCGCGCAGAGAGCGGGCGTGTTCGCCGTGTACTGCGGAAAAGCGGACGCCCATGAAGGGGGGTGGGGGCCTGGCAAACTGAATTGCGTAACTGAGTCGGATGGTCCGGGCCAGCCAGCGAGACGGGTTGGGAAGTGAAAGCCACGCGTCCAACCTCTGCACTAGGGGCACCAAGGGGACGGTTAATTTGGACGTACCCGGCGGGGCTTCGCAGCGGGGCGGAGCAGGTAGGGCAGCGTTGGGCGGCGACAGGGCGACCTGCAGCTGGGGTGCTGAGAAAAACTCAAAGCACTTACCTTGCTCCGCACACCCGGCAGGGGGCGGGTTAGCGACTGAGGAGGAGGTCTCGGGTAGGCGTCCTCTAGACTGGTCGGAACCGGCCGGCCGGGGGGGGCAGTCGTGGGGCTGGAGACGGGTCCGTGTCCAGGAAGCCGGGACTGCTGAGATCTGGTGGCAGAGTGCCGTGGGAACGGCATTTGCTGGCCAGGTGACCCAGAGACAAAAGGAAATAGCTCGTTACAGAGAATATGAGAATTTGAAAACTAATTCGACAAAAAATTCTCCTCCCGGCCCTCCACCGGGGACGGAGCGGTCTTACCACCTCCGGAGCTAACATCTTGGTCCCTGGGTTGAGCGTCTACGGACAGCCTGGGAGCCTTCCGGGTCCTTGAGGGGGTCCGTGAGACGGGGGCATCCGCTTCCTGCGGAGTGCTCGACGCTGGGGCTGAGAGCTGGGCCCGGGTTGAGGCGGAGCAGGGTGTTTCATAGCCGCAGGAGGATGCCCTCGGCGAGCAGACGGGGCATGGCCCATGGTAGCAGGCTTGCGGTGGGGCAGGATGTGCAGTGGCCTCCGTCTGCCTCACCGCTGAGGACTGCTGGGCAGAGTCGTCAACGGTGGCGCCGAATAGACGGAGCTGGGAGACCGCAGTGGTGGCGAGGCGGGCGGCTGAAGTGGCTTTCTCTCATTACAAAAGAAAGCAGTGCGACCGCAATGCTATAAAGGCCATGTTCTCACACTGAGAACATGAACCATTCATAAAACGCTGCCTGCGTGTGATCGCAGCCCAGGCATGCAAGACAGTGTTTTATGACCGAGAGAGGTGGGGAGAAATCACCGCATCCAGAAACTACACAGGGGCGGAAATTACATCTTTATAAAGACGCGTCCTGAAAAGGACGTTCAACGCCGCTGTGTAATGCTCTTTCAGAGAAATAAACTCTTTTACGGAGAGAATCACTCTTTCAACTCTTTTAACTCTGCTGTCGAAGCGCCCAGGGGCAAACTGCACGCCGGCAGTGAAGAGAAAAGCCGCTGTAGTGCGCTGTAAATCCAACAGCAAAGCAGAGCGTCAGAGGATCAGAAGCAGGATCAGTTGTGTTACTCGCAGCTGACTGCATACACACGACCATCGGCTCCGAAGAAAATTACTGAATGAACGAGCGTATTTCTCTCGCCTTTATATCTGTATCCAGAGGCGGAGTATGCAAATACTGTTTGCCAACTCTCATTGGCCTTTTTTCATAGATCAGAGGTATCTTTCGGCGCTCAAGAGAGACCCCTAGTGTCGCTTCTTCGACACGACGTCGAAGTGAGCGACAGACGGGGAAACCTTTATATGTTCACTTAATTGTTCTCTGAGTATTCTTAAAGTATATTATTGCTTCAAACAACAAATAGGTCAGTCTGGCAGAGACTACGGGGTAAAAAGAGACCCCACTCCTCTCACTACATATTATTTATAGTAACACTGCACAGTGTTTTGGATGTACCATTGGAAGCAGTAGCTGATCTGTATTGTTTATTTCTCCTCACAAAGCTAAAAATAAATCTCTTGATATTGCTCTCCTGATAACAGTAACAAGAGCACCATATATATACAGAGCACTGTAACTGCTGACTTAGAACTCACAGCAAAAATAAACTCAAAAATGGAGACAAATGTGGAAGAAACATCCTGTCTGGAGAATAGTGGATCATGGTAATAAAATGTCACCCTCTGAATTGCCCAGCAAACCGATGGCTCTTAACTTCTGATTATGCTTGTATTCTGATGTGATAACAGTGTCAATCATATATGGTTTTTAGAGGGAAACATTTAGGTTGGTACCTAAATTAATCAGCAAATGATTAAATTCAGAATAAGTACTTAACAAGCCTATGTACAGTACATAAAAAGACAAAACAAACAAATAAATGCTTGCTGTATGTTTAGAACAAAGTTTACTAGAGTGATTTCAAATTTCCAAATGAGATGCCTGTTTGGCTTACTTGTCCATACTGAACCAATAAACTCCAGACCGAGTTTTGATATATTTGTGATCGAACAATACCTTTGGATGTGAGTGACATTTTGGTTGTGACTCACTGTATGTGTGAAAGTGACCCCTAATTCACTCTTTATTAGCTCACTCAGGTACTTGGCCTCAGGGGCGGATCTACCTGGGTGGTAAATGCCACCCTAAGAATATGCATTGCCACCCCATCTGCCACCCAACTATAAGTATACAAAGTATAAAATATAAATGTAGATGTTGACATTGTGTAGGGGTTTATTCATGTCGAACAGCCTCAATTCTCACTGGACACACAAATGACTACACAGACTGATTTTGTGATTGATAACAGCGTCAGCCAATCATGTGAAAGTATATCAGTGGTCAATTGAGGGATAGGTTAAAGAAGCGCCCAATGGTGTGATGGGTTACAGCAGCGGCCAATCGTGTACTTGCTGCTGCAGCACATGTGCAATATTTGGGTACACGCAGGGTTAGGTTTTTTGAGCTTATTTATTCAACCACAACAAAAAAAATTAACATTATGAACAAATACATGGAGAAAAAACAGGTAAGAGATTAATCTCTCAGTTTTTTCAAGTCATCACTGAATTATTATTCAATATATTGCCATCAGTTGAGACATGTCCTCAGCAATTTCTGAAATAGCTTTTGACAGGTATGTGTATAATCCAGACGAAATATCTCCAGTTCTTGAGCAGGAGTTTCTATTTTATCTGATCTGTGTATGTTTTTATTGGCTGGAATGTGTTATTTTTAATTTTATTTAAAATTTTATGATTAATGTTTGTTGTTGCTGTTATCAGTGTTGTTTAGTGTCAGCAGTTCTTTCTGTAGCTCACACTCTTTTCCGGGAAATAGAAAAGAAAAATATGTCCCCCATTGTGATGGCCTTCTTGGCCATATTGTTTGTGTATATGTAGAGTGTGTGTATTGTCTTTATCTCCCTCTCTCTTAATCGCTCTCAGGTGTGGGGTAACCAGGTAAGCTGAATGTTAATGGGGAGCACTGGCACATGGTGTGTTTCCTTCCCATATACACTGAGTGTTCCATTGCTGGGTTGTGTGATGTATCTTGGTCTCCGATGCGCTCACGTAGATTCCCGATGGCTGTAGTAGAGAGTTTGTGGTTGTCGCTGTCTGAACTTCGGAGTTTGCTGTTTTTTAAAATACAGAATGGTCAATAAATGTTTCCGTGTTTATACTACACTCATCTCCCAGCATCTTTGATTGCATCCACTTTTACACCCATCCACTGACATACCTGGTTTATTACAATAAAAAGTTATATTTGGGTGAATTAGAAACCAGAATCTCTAAAAACTAGAAGCAAAAAGTAACCACTAGACCAATCAGTCATGTTCTTAAATTGCTGATCTATGTGTTCATCTACTGACTAACAAAATCAAAGACTGATAGTGGCAGATGTAGAGATGAAATTACCATATTATGTGAAATATCTATTTGAGTGCTTGAATCGGTCATTAAGAATGACTGTTTATCATAATAGGTGATTTAAAAGAATCTTTTTTTGCGCATAAAATAATTAATATTAATGAGTAACGCAGGATAACCACATGGCTGATGAAATAATTTGTAATCAATATTACAAAGTTGGTTGGAACTGCAAATAAGGTTTTAGACCCCCTTACAAAAATACCAAGAAAAATGTATTCAAAGAGACCGTCATCTACATATCATTATCTACATACATTACACACGCATAATGGTAGTAGTATGTAAAACAGGTGACCCCCCCATATTCATTAAGTATTTGTGGAGGTGTATGGAGGATTATGTGTTTTGACTCATGATGTATAATATTTATTATATTGGTATTAAATTATTATTATATTGATGTACCATGGTATTTATTTGAAAGCATTAAAGGGATAGTGTAAAGGGAATATAAGGGAAAGGAGGCAAGAACCGGCTTGATGATATAAATAATAGTTTTAATGATAAAATTAAACAAAAGACACAAACATAAACACATGCCGGTCAGCTGCCGTAAATGATCTCTCTCTCTCTCTCTCTCTCTCTCTCTCTCCTGCACCACCTTCCGCAGTTGGCCTTTATCCCTCTCGGAGGCTTGATTAGCCTGATAACCCTTATAACCCTTATGTAGAATCACCACCTGGCCCCGCCCTCCGCCCTGTCACAGATAGTTCACCCAAAATATTTACTCACTCTCATGCCATGCAGATGTGTGTGTCCTGAATTTGTGTGAATATTTCTGCTCCGATGGTCCTTTCAGTGCAAGTGAATGGTGGCCAGAAATCTGAAGGTCCAAAAAGCACATAAAGGCAGCATAAAAGTAATCCATAAAACTCCAGTGTTCAAATCCATATCTGTGTTTAAATCCATATCTAAAAAAAATTATATGAAAAATGTGGGTGAGAAACAGGTCAATATGTAAGTAAATCTTTTCTATAAATCTCCACTTTCACCTCTGAAATTCATAAGTGGTGCCTGTTTAGCTTCACTTTCTGAAAGTCACTGAAAATGAAAGTGGAGATTTATAGTTAATGTGGAATTCAATTTTTATCTGTTTTTTACCCACACCTATCATATTACTTTTGAAGATATGGATTTAACCACTGTAGTCTTATGGATTACTTTTATGCTACTTTTATCTGCTTTTTGGACCTTCAGATTTCTGACCACCATTCACTTGCATTGAAAGGACCAAAAGAAATGAGATGTTCCTCTAAAATCTTTGTTTATGTTCTGCGGAATGAAGTCATGCACATCTGGGATGGCGAAGTAAATTATGAGAGAATTTTAATTTTTGGGTGAACTATCCCTTTAAATACCAAAGATTACCACGGTACTACCATGTTACACTTTCTTAGAGACATGGAATTGCCATGGCACATGGCCAAAAACATTATTATAGCATGGTTTCTTTTTTTAGTGTAATGATTTCAGGAGTGTAAAAAGGAAAACTTGAAACTTGACAAGAAAGAGACCCTCATCTACATATAAATATTTTTTTATACAGTACATACTCTCAAATGTGTAACCAATCAAATTTCCTTTTAATTTTATTTTATCTTAAATTAAATTACAAATAAGTTCAGCCTCATTTATTCTAGGTACAGTATCTCTCTTTTTATAAAGTGGATAATAGTGTGGAGAGTAGTTAGTAAATCACATTTAAATTATTACAGTAAATTAAAACAGTTAAGTATAGGTTTTTATTTTAAAGGAATAGTTCCCTTCTGCTGAACACAAACAAAGCTTTTTAGAAGAATATCTCAGCTCTGTTAATCCATATTGCAAGTCTCCACAACGAAGATAAAGTCAGCATAAAAGTAATCAATAAAACTCAAGTGGTTTAATCAATGAGAAGCGATCTTGTTGGGTTTGGGTGAGAACAGCCCAAAATATAACTATATTTTTTCTGTACATCTTGACAGCAGTCTCCTTGGCAGTGCATGTGTCAAAGGAAGCGTAATCGAGCTTGAAATCATAATCGTGCCTAGAGACTGCAATGACATGATGTAGCTAAAGTAAAAAAGGAGTTTCATTTTGGTCTATTCTCAACCAAAACCAACTGGATTGCTTCAGATTACATGGATTAAACCACTGGAGTTTTATGGATTACTTTAATGCTGACTTTATCTCCTTTTTGGAGCTTTTGGAATTCTGGTCAACATTCATTTGCATTGTATGGACCATATTGTTCCATAAAATTGCACTGTATGGGAGATATTGTTCTAAAAATCATTGTTTGTTGCTAGCAAAAGAAAGCTTTACACATCTGGGATGGCATGAGGGTGAGTAAATTATGAGAGAATTATTTTTTTTGTGTAAACTATCCCTTTAAGTAGAGGCCACAATAAATCCACAATTTGCAAGCTTACAACCCATTTCTCTTAATTTCCTACAAAACTCAGTTCACACAAAGGGCTCAAATGGCAGTTCCTCAAGTAGAGAAAAAGACAAGTCATTTATTTCTGCTTGAGAAAGAGCCTGTTTGTAGCCTAGCATCTGTAGTGTGTGTTTACACTTGTCTTGCAAATGTTTAACAGCTGCAAATGACAATTTGGTTCTCCAGTTGTATGGTGTTTCAGCAGAGTTTCTCTTGGTTTCATACTGATTCATGAATGATCGCTTGATTTCAGCCTGAGTGTTGTTTTTTATCCAATCCAACACGGTATCATCCATTTGTATGTTCACATAATCATATATTTCCTGAGCCTTTTTAAATGGGTTCAAGGTTAAGTCCTCATACCTCAATAGCATGTACCGTCCACGAAGCCAGTAGGGTTTGCTCAGAGCCAAGCTCACTGACATCTGGAATTCTTCACATTCCACCAAGTCAGGAACATTAGTTGTATTTCCACCTTTGTTCAGGATGTTCCATGACTGGTAAGGTTTTAAAGAAGGACGGATGTCAAGCCTGGAGGACAGAATGGCTCTGGGGTCTCGGACCAGCTGAATGACCTTCAAGTTCAGACGTGGATCTTCCAGTAGATCCTTCAGCTCTCTAATCCTCGGGGGCATGAAAACAATTTTGAGGACCACGCTTCCTTTCTTCTGGCAGGACTCAATGGCCAATGACAGGTTCAGTTTGCCACATGTCTCAACACAGTCACTCTCTTTAAAGCTCACCTCTTGGGGTTTGAAGTCATTGCAAGCTGGAGGGGAGCAGAGGGCTCTGCTGGCCCCCCGACGATACATTGTGTTCAAAATGTGTTCCTCTGGAGGTGGATAGATGTAGTCCTCATACTTGTAGAGGTCACAGTTGAGCAAGCTACGCAGTAGATCACGACTAGCTCCCAAAAGAAGCCTGTTGCCATTTTGAGGTGATTTAATTGCACTTTTAACAGGCTGAAGGGGTTCGTACAAGTAAAATACATCAGATTTATAGTTGAAAATTTGCCCAAGAAAGGAGGAACCACAGCGAGTGGATGTCAAAATTATTACATGATTTTTCATTTGAGAAAGCGTTTCCTGTTGCATACCTTCTGGTTTGACAGAGGTGCACAATTTAAGATGATTTCTTACCAGAGTGCTTAAAGTTTTGGTGTCAAATACAATAAATCCAATGGCTAAAGCTATAATTAATGCAAATGCCAGATTCCAGGGCCATGTTTTCTTTGATGAATTCATGGGGTGTGTCTGTGAGTGGAGATAAGAAAAGTGTTTACTGATACAAAGTAATAAAAGATAAAGATAGAGGTGTCCATTGCTAGATGTTTCTGAAGACCACTTCTTATCAATGAGTATCTGTAGGGTCAATTATTAAATTCAATAATATAATTAAATTAATTCAATCTATCCTCGGGGCTCCACTCTTTGACAAGAGAAAAATGATAGTAAGTGACTGATCGAGTCTCATAAAATCTACCCTGAAGGTTGAGTATTTTGATTAATAATCAAAATAATCAAAAAGGAAGAATCTAGTCAAATTATTGCCGTACAAATCCAACAGTAGTCTGGTTATAGTTGGCTTCTAACAACAACAAAATAACAATACACTGAAGTAATAGGGGAAGCAGAGGCTGGCTTCAACACAATATTCAAACAAACAACTAGGAGTACTTCTTATTATAATATAACAAGATTTATTATAATCAAACAGCAATGAACACCTCCAATACAATATGAATATAACACAAAAACATAACATGGAAATCCTAACTAAATAGTGGAGCTATATGCTAGTGTATGTATGTGGGTGTGTGTCTAGATTCGGTAACAAAGAAAACTCAATTGTGGATTAAACTCCACACGGGGAACAAGTTTCAAAATGGAGGATCGATTTCAACATTGAGAACTAGGTTCATATTGGCGAACTGGAGTCAAAAAGGAAACTAACGTGGTGTTGTTCACTCCATGAATTTCAGTGTGAGAGAGAGAGCAAACAAACAGGGGTGCATGCAATTTAACTGAGGATAAATCGCTAGTTCAGATCACTCAACAAACAACATTTCACCCAAAATTTATCCCAAATCAAATCAGCGGTCAGATTTAAACATAGAATATTATACTCAAAACATCAAACATTCAGCATCAAATATACGATTTAGTTGTACAAGAAAAGTCATAGTTTCTGAACTAAATCTGCCCAGATATCAAGACTTACTTGGGAAATCCTGATTTGTGATTTCAGCAGGGTTGTCCGTTGCGATGGTCAACGTTGATAGAAAACGAGGGAGAAGTTGGTCACCTTTCCGTTTTCTAAATAAAATCAATGTTGTTTTGCAGTGAAAATGAATGAACCAGTTGTAATAAGTATACTACTAGACTGGAACAAAGCTAAGTTAATCTTACACGATTGTGGCTGTAAAATATCTTGTTATCCTTATCTTGTTGATCTAGCTTGCTGTGTCATCACAAACTGCATCACAGTTGCAGGAGGATGTGTTTATAGGAATGTATTTCCAGTTTCTGCGCTCTCATGTTGAATGGGCAAGGCCCTACAGTAGCCTATGCCATGCATCATAAAAAGCCATAAATTAGTCCACGAATTTGCATGTTCATATAATCTTGGGGCAACGTCTGTTGTTTAAAAAAATGTGCTATATAAATAAAGTTGCTTGCTTACTTGCTTGCTTGTTAAACCGGTTTGGCTTGCTTTCCGTAATGGAGGTTCTCCAGTGTGAAACTTGACTCATGATTCAAGTTCCCTCGTGGATTAGATAAAGAGCGATAATAAATGCTTATGAATTGTTGGAAGTGAATGTACACTAAAACAATGTAAAATAAAAACTAAAATTAAGGTGAAAATGGGGTGGAGGAGAGATACCGTAAGAATTGTCACTACAGAGAGGGATGTGAGCTCCTTATACTGTATATTCTTGTGGTGATTGTGAGATTAACTGAAGTTGCTCCACCTGAAATTTGGAATTCCAATAATGATTGCTCACTGGATAGCAAATGAACATTCAGTATGTTCATAAAAATATAAAATGTATGATTTTATGAATTTATGATTAAATAAAAATAATAACTGCTTTGTGAGCACAACCGAGAATGTACATAGGCCACTCTGTTGATGATGAATTATATGGAATTCACCCATAAACACCCATCACAAGAGAGATGTACAAGAGAGTACAAATTCTTTCAGCTGAAAAAACAAAACAAATATAGTTTTGTCAGAGCCATAGCACAGTGGTTAGTTTAAGTGTGTGTGAAAGATAAAAGAGCTAGTGTTCATAGGGAACCAGGTTCAAATCATGTCTATGTTATATGCCACTTTCTCTCATAAATTCCACCATAAACAGAGGCATAGCACCAAATGTTATACATATACATACAATATATATATCTTTTAGTGACTTTTGTCACTAGGCTTTGTTCATATATATATATGAATATGATTTTGCCAACAGGATAACTTGTGAATTTATACATGTATAAATACTTTTGTCACTAGGCTTTGTTCATATATATATATATATATATATATATATATATATATATATATATATGAACAAAGCCTAGTGACAAAAGTATTTATACATGTATAAATTCACAAGTTTTCCTGTTGGCAAAATCATCATAACATTTTTGAAATGAGAAGAGTGCCAGGATGTTCAGAATTATGAACATACTGGCTGGGCTGGACGGCCAGGACACTGACCAACTGGCACAAACAGTCAGACACCTAACAGGTAGAATATCCACATGAAACATCACCACGAACTGGCACTGGACAGAGAACACAGGGAGATTAAATAGGGAAGGAAATGAGGAGGGTTTCAAGGGAAGGCAAGTGAAACTGATAAACTAATAACAAGGCAAATGAGGGGGCGAGGTACAGGGACGTCGTTAGGCCTATTTTAGGGGGGCTGAAGCTACCCCACAATGTCCCTAAGCCCCCCTAAATGATAATAAGAACAACAATAACAATTCGCTTTATCAATAACCGTATCCTCATTCATATTTAGAATTAGACGCAACAAATTATATATATATATATATTAATCCAGCTACAAAAATAGCCGAAAAGTCGGAAGTTGGACAGAAGTACAAAGAGTCGTTGTGCTATCAAGATGATGCACCGCAGCGTCTCGTTGCATTGGTGTGAACTGTGGCAGCTTTCAGAGCGTTGCAGTCCGGAGCGCTGCACGTAACTGCAGGATTCATCTCGTCTCGTCGTTACTCTAGTTTGGTCTGAAGTTGAACTCGCTATGCACCCTCCCGCCCACACACACCGATACACACGCTAATGGTGAAAGGAAGATTGGTAAGTGTCGTGATACAGAGTGAAATTGTAAGTTGTTTTTAATTACCTGCTTACCTTTAGCTAAGTTTTCTTGAGGTAAAGGAAAGGGGATATTTTGGTTTGCTATGGAAAACTGTAGTCTAGCTAGAGTGAACAAGCAAAATACAAGAAATGGTTAACTTAGCAAGCTAATCACAACTCTTTATTCTTTGCCAATAATATAACCTATCTCTATAATAGGCATATAAAACAATATCAATCCCCACAGAATGTTGTTGTCACTGAAAACTAAATGTCATAGGGTCCCTGTTAATGCTATTACCGTTGTATCCTCCTTGTATACATCATTTGGCAGAATAAATCATCTTTAATTGAGAAACGCTCAAACCTGTGTTGTCAAATTTCACTATGACCTTAAAATTCTGGTTCTTGGGTTAAACTGTATGCAAGCCAAACTACACAGCGAAATTACACTGAACCAATCCACAGCGCAGTTACAGTAATTAGAGTAATTAAATAGCATTCTGTGGACAACTTATCTTATATAGAGAGGAATTAGATATAGTATGCTATTACTTTATCATACATTTACATGAGCAGACAGATAGCATTTAAGTCATTGCTTATAGAATAACTCATCAGGAGCAAAGTCTGGCCTAAGTAAATTCCCCCATGCAGCTTTGATGTGTCTAAAAGCAACATTACAGTAACTTTTCTTTAACAGAGTAGAAATGGAAGAAGAGGATATGTCTGTCACATTTTACTTGTTAACATCTTGGTTTCTTGACTAGTTGTTGACATAAGTGTAGCTCTAGATGTGAGTGCAAAGATTTTGCAAACGCAAGTTACAAATACCCTGGGGGCTAAGCCCCCCCTGTCTTCCAATCCTAGTGACGTCCCTGGCGAGGTATCACTTAAGACAGAACTGACATGAGTGCACACGGCAATAAGAAAACACAACAAAATCAAGTGCACTCACACAACAATAGTGTCAGGATCCTGCCACAAAACTATAAACAAGACCAACCAAAGTGGCAGATACAGACATTAGATACACAAGACAGAACAAACACAAAACACAAGTGCCAAGTCCTAAAGAAAACTAAAGAAACACTTAACTGGAGTGACGGGAACCTGAAACAACACTTACAGCTTTGGCCTCTGGGGGGTAGTGATTCAGATGTGGTATGCACAGACAAATTCAGCAGCAAAACGTTCAACCTACTGTTCCCAAATTTACAGTGTGATCAGTGTGATATGCTAGCGAAGCCTTCCTAAACCAAATGAACTGCGCAGATATGCATATTTAAATGACTCTTCTCTTCCGGGAAAATAGACCAAAAATACTCTTGTTGACTCATGTTGCATTCGAAAACTGAACTCGAAAGGTGATTTCATGGGGTCTTTAAAAACAAAAGCCAATTTAAAACGCTAATAGAAAACTGTAGTAAAAAAAATATTCTAAAATAATGTATACATTATTATATCATTGGAGTAACATGATTCTATAGGTTGCTAGTCCATATCTTGTAAAAAAAAAATTCAGTGCACACTGTGCACGCAAATTTAACCTTTTAATAAAAAACTTGTCATTTCACACTGGTAATTTAAGGTATTTGTTTAATGAAACAATTAGTGATAAGTATTCCTGCTTTTAATATCTTAAACCAACCACATTTATCACAGGCAACCTTCTCACATTTTAATGTTTGAGCACATCAGTCCTGGCATTTCTTAAGCATGAGTCAGACAATTTTCCTTGAAGCATGCATTGTCATCTAGTTCGCACAGTGGCCCATCGTCATGGCAACCTTTCCTCGACTCGGTGGTAGAATGTATTAAAAGAGAGAGAAAGAGAATCTTTCTGCAAGTGAGTTACATCCATTCATCGCAGCACAATGTCTAGCCTATCAAAATTCTAAAATGAAATAGAAGTGGAAAATGTGAATTGCTGAATAAACAGCGTAACAGACGCATTGAATGTAATTTAGCTGATTCACTGTTCCACTTCAGCTTAGAGAGGTTTCTGAGCACACTGCTTTCTCCCCTGATGAGTGCTTCTGGTGACATGTTTCATATTTGACTCTTGCTTTGCCATTTTCTCCACACTTAATGACCTAAACCAGCTGCTGAAATTCCTTCCCAGGTCATTCCACAAAATCTTTTCTAAATTAAAACGAATACATTTTCAATGTATTGTAAAGGCATTAAACTGCATTAGTAATGTCTCATAATACACCTTATAATATGATATAACTTCTCATAAATAATTGTAATTACAATTATAATACATTATAATACTTAACTATTCACATTTATACCTAAAAGTATAATGCATTATAACACAAGCAACATACAATTTTATCTGCAGAAGTTATTATGTATTATAAATATTTGTAATATACAGAATAGGTGTGCTTTAAGCAAAGTGACAAAATGTCTTATAAACATCCATATAATAATTTTAAGTGGTTATAAGTCATTACAAGTCATGCTGGAGGTTATATACATTACAAATGCACAAAATACAAAATAACATATTCAATGTATATTTTGAGAAATGACAGAAAATACTTGTAAAGTTACAAGGTTAAAATATATCAGAAACAAAAATGTATTTTGATCACACATGTAGCCGATGTTCTTAAACACACCCTACTAATTCTATAGTTCTAACTATTTGTGATAAGATAAAATGTATTATAAGGTATATTATATGGCATTATGAATGCAGTATAATGTATGTATAATGCCTTTACATTGCATTATATATATATGGGCTTCATAGAAAGTGTGACCAAAATAAATAATAAATATTATAAAATTGATAGGTCTGGTCCTAGATGCCGATTGGTCTATAGCTGTGATTTATTCATGATAAAGCACAGCTTGACCTCTTCACCAAACTTCTGTTTGTATCACTGCGCAGCAACAAAGTCTTTCTAGCAAGTAAGTCCATTGTCGGCCAACTTCAGTACGTTCTCGGGAGGCTATTTCCAGTTATGTCAGTGCAGATCCTATCTACTTGAATGGGGAAACACCAAACTCAAAACGTTTGGCAAGATTACGATCAGCAATAAAATCTGTGCTTCGTTACCTCAGATAACGTTCAAAAATTAATTTCTCCAAGCTTGTATAGGTTATAAGCTTACGTGTTCTGAAGTTGTTTGGCAGGCGATGTCTGTATCTAAAAGGTGATTAGCTCTTTTACCTGTAAGGTGGGACTTCCTTTCTACATCCATTAACCATTGGGCATTCAAATTTCTCCCATTCGTTTTAATAGAAGTGGACCATCTCTGCTAAATAGTCTCTGGCTGCACTATAGCAGACAGTTATTGTTGTTGCATAGCAACATTCTGTTTACTGTCATGGACTATTGGTGTGTTCACTTCATGTGGGAATTACAATAATTTTTGACCTAATCAAAGGGCTAGTCGGTTTAAGGAAGTGACTTCTTTGTCCTTTGAATATATCCGGCTACTTGTCAAACTCATTCAAAACAACAGCAGGAGGCTCTTCATTCATAGTGATTTTAACACAATTAACCTTAATGACATTAATTCGATTGTAAAAGAATGTTATTACTAAAATGTGGACCATGTTGTTTGGTGGCTGGATGCTCCCTGGATGCCTGGAACTAATGGAAATCAAAGTGTTTAGATTTCCAGAAAAGCAACCACAAATGGACACATGAACTGTTGCAATGGAACAAAAGTCAAAATTCAACAATATCTGCAGTATTGCACTGGTAAGTTTTCAGAGTAGCTGGAGTACTATATAAGCTACACCAGAAGAAAGAGACACACTAGGAAAGTGTTTGTTTTTTTACAATTAAAAAGAAAACCCTTACCCTGTCTGCAGGTCATGCGCTCGCAGTGTTAACAGCTTAATTGATTATAAAAGAAGCGATCAAACATTCCCGACCTTTCCTCTGAGGAAATAATTGTGAGCATCGAAACTACGATACTCTTTCATTGCCTCTCTCACGTAGACTCACTCAGTGTCAAAAACTTATCTGGATAAGTCACTTCAGTTAAATGTTTGGTGTTCATTGAGAAAATATGTTGATTCAGGTATTTATTAAAAGGATCTGGTAATGACACCTCATTGTTTATTTTTAGTATTTGCACATATCTCGTTTTTTCTGTATTAGCTCTAAAATTACGCGCTAGTCATTTTATTTTTACAGTTTTGGGAAATTCAACCGGAAATGCTTCAGGGTCAGACATGGTAGCAGTAGCCTTCGAACTTTGTTATTGTTTACATCCTTGAAAAAGTCCTATAGAGTTCAATAGATTACAAAGATTTTCAGGCATTTTGACCAAATTTAAGATTAAGATTTGATTTTCACTGTTGCTTTATACTCTTAAACGGGTTAAAAATTACCCAAACATATCAGGAGGGTTAATTATTAAAATTGTAAACTGGGAATTCTATGAAAGTCCTTTATCTGTGGCAATATGTACAACATAACATGGACTCTCATACCTTATTGCTTATATAAATACTAGCATTTATATCCAGGCCCGCCTGTACGAAAGGGTGCATGGGCCCAGGGGAGGCCCCTCCTCCAGAAGAAAGAGACAGGGTGGGTCAGGGGGGCATGCAAAGGTCTATAGTTGACCCTTAATGGGATCAAGTACAACAATTCACTTACTGACTTATATCACAGAAAATATAATGCATATGTATTCACATGATAAATACATACATTTTTATAATTAAAACACATTTCAACTTGTCATCTGATTCTGATACCCCATCCCCCCACTGTTATTGTGAAAATGGTTCGGATAGAAACACCTGGCCAATCAGATGTGCGGAACACACGATGTGCATTGTGCAAAGCGGGGATGGATTAGAGTATCCAAATGCCTCACCAAAGGCTAAAATAAGAGGCACAAAAAAGAAAAGAGAGCAAACAGAGAGCAAAAGTGAACTAAAGAAGCAGAGAGTCGATGGAAAAATGTATTGCCAAGCATGAAGCACTAGGTATGACAGGCGAAGCTGAACGTGGCAAAAGCGAGCTCTATAGACCTAGAGCAAGTGCAGACTAGCAAATAAAACTGCAGCTATCTAGCATAACCTTTAAATAACTTTAGCACCTTAACTTAACTAGATAAGATATCAATATAATATATATATATATATATATATATATATATATATATATATATATATAGTAGGGGTTGCTGTTTTTTTTTTTAAATAAATACAAAAATATCATTAAAAGTAATGTGGCTGTGGACATACCAAAAGGCATCCTCATAAAGAAAGAAGTTAAAAATCTTATGAAACAATCTTATTAGTGCTTCATATCTTATAGTCAGACTATGATCAGATCTACTGCAGTCTCATTCAACCAAGCTTAGATATCTCTTCCGTTGGGCTTTGTTAAATCATGCTCCTTTCTTTTCCTTATTGGGTCTGTGAGGCCTTTGAGCAAACCATTGGAATTATTGTAGTGAGAAGCAAACAGACAGGCTTGTTTTCATTCCAGTCATCCACTGGCTTTCTGCTGCCTGTAATGTAAGTTTTATGTGCTTGCTGCTAATACGAGTCAAAAAGTTACGCAAGAAGGCATTTAAAACTTGATTAAATTTGGCTATATCAATTAACATCAAAGTTTGCATCTAGTTGGAAGAATTTACATTTGAAATCTGGCCGGCGTGATAACACACTGGAGCTCTGCTCTATCCTGCACCGAAATTATTTTTTATTCAAAGCACTCTCATGCCTGTTCATGGTCTGAAAGTGTGTCTGCTGGTTTATCTGAACAATCAATCTAAAGAAGGAGTTGTTTTGTTTCTGTACAGCAGTTTTTATGTCAAAGGTTTCAGGAAAAGTAGGGCACACGGTCTGTCTCTCATGCCACCTCTGCAGTATCCCTGGGATGTGATTGCTCTCTGTGAGCATGAAGGAGATCCTTTTTCGAATGCTAGAAATGTTCATTTTTGGATGGATCAGCAGTCTGCAAACCATTCACACCTGTGGCACATTAATGTGCCTCTAATTATTATTCTTTTGTCCATTCACTAATCCTTCTATATGTCTGCCTTAGTAGCACCGTACATACATGTAAACACCGACATTTGCAGTAGCAATACATGTCTTTGTTTAATAAAACAAGTATAAAAAACATATTCATGATCTTACATAGACTATTTTCACACATTTTCACACATCATAAGATTCAATAAATTGGGTAACAAATGCATACAATGGCCACGGTTAGCATGCTTACATTAGCATCACGTATATTTGTAAACATTGCAAATGATACATTGTCTAAGGAATATATCTAACTTTTAATTTTCATTGAGTGGTTATAACAGCTATATAACTGATCTCATGTGGATTTCGTTTATGGAATGAGGCAGAAATTATGATATTAATTGAACATGCAGCCTGAAGCAAATGACAGGCACAGATGAAGAACTGTCCAATACAGAAAACAAACATACTCTATAAAAATTCCAGCGATCGCTTCTTTAGGCTGCTGGGAGATGTGCTTGTCTGGATCAATGAGCATAAGTAGCAGACTGTTACCAACTAACTTTTATTTAAACAAAGCACGACTAAAGAAACCGAAGAGTGCAGTTGAGACAAAGCAAGTTTGTCTCTAGGCGTTTAATAATATGTGTGTGATGGGGTCAGGTTTTGCCTATATTGTGGGGATCAAATGACCAAATACACAAGGATAGTAAAACCCGAAATCATCTACATTGTGAAATATGAGAAAATAGCTAAATGAACATTCTAAATAATTATTTAATGAAAATGTGAAAGTGGAAAAAGGTTTGTGTGAGGGTTAGGCTTAGGGGATAGAAAATATAATTATCTTAGAAATAATAACAGTAACTTTACAAGAAGGTTCCATTCGATAATATTAGTAAATACATTAGGTATTCTGAACTAACAATGAACAATATACTGTATATCTTTACAGCATTTATTAATGGTATAAATAAAAAATATAATAAAAATATTCTTTTATTATTATTGTTGATTCATGTTAGTTCATTGTGCATTAACTAATGTTAAAGAATTACAACTTTTGATTTTATTTGAACATACAGTAGTATATGTTGAAATTAACATTAATCATAATTACTAAATGCTGTAAAATTATTGTTCCTTGTCAGTTCATATTAACTAGTTAACAAATGGTACCTTATTGCAAACTACAGAAGCCAATAGAAAATCCTGATCATGATAGGAAAACTTGATTGTGTGTGCATGTGTGTGTGCGTGTGTGTTTGTAATTGTAATTTTGGGTTAGTGTTTGTCTATAGTAATTATAATTAGTTCAAAACGATTTACAATAAAGTTTTATCTGTTAGTATGAATTAACAAAATTAGATAACATGAACATGTTAATTTTCAGGCATATAATACATTTGTTTTGTGCCAAACATTACAAAAGCACCACAATATCAGTTTAAAACTTGCATACTCACAGTGAAGACATGCTGATCAAGCGTGATTATCCGATGCATGCAGCCAAGTCTGTTTACATTTGCGCTTAACACACAAACACACACACGTTTACTATATTATATACAGTATTTTTTATGACAAGAAATCAAAAATTAAATAATAATAAAAAACAATACTCATCTACACTCTGCCCCTTCTACCAGCTGTGCAGTGTCACATGCAAAAATTCTCACTCCAGGGGGCACTGCAGAGGAATTTAGACCCTTCTCATGAAAAGGTTAAAAAATATATGTTAAAATGTATTAATGCATTATGAATTTACATAATCTGTCTTAGCACCTCTAAATCTGAGGCCATGGTTCTCAGCAGGAAACCGATGGAGTGCGTACTCCGGGTAGGGAAGGAGGTATTGCCCCAAGTGAAGGAGTTCAAGGACCTCGGGGTCTTGTTCACGAGTGATGGGACAATGGAGCGGGAGGTTGGCCGGAGAATCGGGGCAGCGGGGGCGGTATTGCATTCGCTCTATCGCACCGTTGTCATGAAAAGAGAGCTGAGCCGGAAGGCAAAGCTCTCGATCTACCGGTCAATTTTTGTTCCTACCCTCACCTATGGTCATGAAGGTTGGGTCATGACCGAAAGAACTAGGTCGCGAGTACAAGCGGCCGAAATGGGCTTCCTCAGAAGGGTGGCGGGCTTCTCCCTTAGAGATAGGGTGAGGAGCTCAGTCATCCGCGAGGAGCTCGGAGTAGAGCCGCTGCTCCTTTGCGTGGAAAGGAGTCAGTTGAGGTGGTTTGGGCATCTGGTAAGGATGCCCCCTGGGCGCCTCCCTAGAGAGGTGTTTCAGGCACGTCCAGCTGGGAGGAGGCCTCGGGGAAGACCCAGGACTAAGTGGAGAGATTACATCTCCACACTGGCCTGGGAACACCTCGGGGTCCCCCAGTCAGAGCTGGTTAATGTGGCTCGGGATAGGGAAGTTTGGGGCCCCCTGCTGGAGCTGCTGCCCCCGCGACCCGACTTCGGATAAGCGGTTGAAGATGGATGGATGGATGGATAATCTGTCTTGAGCAGATTAAAAAAACAAGAAACATTTACCAGATTAATAAATGCTGGTAAAAATTATGTTCATTGCTAGTTCAAGATAAATAAACGCATTTAACAAAAAGAACCTTTAAAGTACAGTGTTACCAATTATCTTTATATAAAAACAATAGAAGTGGTGGGGCTTTTGATTCATCCCAGTGACATCCGTTCACCAAAAATATTAATTCACTGATTAATTCAGTGATTTCTTTCTCCAGATTACATCTTTATGCCAGTAGGTGTCGACAAATGAGCATATTTTATGTGTCATGAGTGAATTATTAAATCATTGATACTTAATAAAACACCCCAGTTGCGCCTACAGCTGTATACGAAATGTGTGTACCATGAGCGCTCCGACTGACCTGAGCAACATTTACTCTCAGAATATTTAATCAATCATGAAATGTGTCCCGCATTTCTGTTGGCTATTTTAAGGAACTAGCAGTGGCCTATTTGCAAATTAATAATTCTTTTGAGTCGGTTCTTTTTAGTGAATTGGCCAAACGGGCTTGCAAATCTGTATGAATCAATTTGTGATTCAGTACAATTCATTCGCTCTCACTGAATCATTTGGAACAGTTTCTCACACAGTAAAACAGTATTGGGATATTTATGAATTTAGAGAACAAACAGCACTGGATACAGTGGAAATGTATCTACAATCAAATGAAACAATAGGCTGTATTTTTGAGAGGTAACTTTGAGAAACTTCAGCTAGTGCTGTGTCATGTGAACAAAGGGTTGTTCAAACCAAACTTGTTTTTGCATCTGCTCATGCTGTTTTTCTATAGTTTTCCATGTAAAGATTCGCTAACTGGATGTCTTTTGACAACTGCATCACGTTTCACTGTGTTGTTAGCAGCTCTCCTGGGAGCGCTGCATTTTTAGACACAATGTCAAGTTAAAAAGAACTTCAACTGATAAAACATGTGCATTTTTTTGGAAGATATGCTCTTAGACAAGAGTTACATGAATGCTACTCATACTCGAGAAACTACACCAGAATTGAATTATTTGGTGTTGTTTTTGCAAAAGAAAATCTCTCAAGTGTGCATGCCCACGAACCCCCCTAAATATAAGGTTGTATTGAGAAATATTTCTGTGTGTACCCTCAGATGAAATCCTGCAGGCGCCCTTGAAGCACCTAATCCTTCATGGCTGAAACAAGCCTTATTATACTGTATTAAAATGTGCGTGTCTACAAATCTACTAATAATTCAGAATTCATCCAGCCCATTTTTTTTCCTTGTTGTGAATGAAAATGACTCACATTACCCCTCTCGTTCAGTTGTTCAGTAGATTCTAACACTTGCTTAGTAAGAGGCATATTCTTTCAAATGACTTGCGCTTGACCAGTGAGCGTGAACGATTTGTTCACTTAAAAGATTAGTTCAAAAACACAGATTCAACAACAATTGAAACACCACTGACTGTATTGCCTAATTTAAAAAGCTAAATATGTTTCTGTATGTGCATGTGTGTTTTTATGTGTGCTAACTGAAAAGAAAGAGTGAAATAGGTATGTGTACATTTGTTATGTAAATTGTTGTGTAAGTTTGTTATGTAAATTGTTTTGTGTAATATGTTGTTTATTGTAAAGTGGTTTATGTCTCGTCACTGTCATTACTGCTATGTTGCTCGGAACTGCACACAAGAATTTCACCTGCTGTTGCACTCGTGTACACAGTAGTGTGACAATAAAGTGATTTGATTTTTGATTTGATTTGATTTTGAAATAAAAGAGGGAAAATTTGGATCCCGAAAGCCCAAATATATCTGTGTATGTATACTTATGTATTAGTCAGCATATCGATGTATATACCTCAAAAGTTTTCAGAAATTAAAGGGTACTTAGATCAGCATTAAATGTTTGCTCAAGGGAAGTATTAACCTTCCTGATGAATTTAGAGGGTCCTACAGCTACTGGCAGTGGGCCATATGTTGATTTTGCCCCAGATGTCATTGACGTGTGAGGCAGAATGGAGTTGTTGTCCATGTCCTGTCCAATGATGCCTGTGTGAGCAGACCTGCAGTTTATAATCGCTACAATAATAAATCAATGTGTCCTTCCACAGAGCCAAGGAAAATGTCCTGTTGTCTAAATGACTTGATGAGGGAATGGTGTCAGAATCAAACTACCATGAGGGCATAATCAATAATACTGCAGAGTGTTTGTGTGAGTTGATGAACCGTGAAAACATTTGTCGAAAACGACAACTATGTCAAATGTCATTGATCAGTGAATGGAAGTCTGGCGCACAAACATATGCACACATATGCATTCATATAAGACTAGAATTGTTACAGTGGATCCCAGGGGAGCTCCAGCTCTTTGCCCGGAGACATGAAAACAGGTAAAAGCTCTGAAGGACAGTGTGAGTGGAACAAAAATGTCTTCCTTTTTTTTTTTACATCATAACTGCAAGTTTTCAGTTATATCTGCTTCACTCTTTTCCCCTTTTCCCCAGTGGAGAGGTGCATGAGGGATGCACAATCTAATTACCAAAGTTTCTGACTGAAACTCGGAGAAACCAACTTTCCTAAAAAAACTTCCTGAATAGAAGTTTTCACCTCATCAGACAGGGAAACCCAGTTATCGTTTCAAAAAAATTATGGTTATATTTCAGAGACATGTGGTAAACTTTTAAAATGAGGAGGCAGAGTGCAACCTTGTTTTTATTTTTAGTCCAAAGTAAATTTGTATTTTTGTATTTGTAGTCCCATTTGACATTTACATATTTTTTTGCTGAAACCCACACAGAAATCTGATAGCTGTATATCATAATATACTGTATGTAAGCCCGTTTATCGGTCCAATGGCGGTCTCCAATAATACGGGTGAAGGTCTCTGCGCGTTACTGTCTTTCTTTTTACGCAACACAACCAGACTAAATTAAATACATTTCTCTCATGTATTACCTCGTTATTTCATCTGACTCCATAAATGAAAAAAGTTTTTAATGATATCTGAGCATCATTAAAAATGAGCGAACGTTTGATTATTCTTTTTAGCTCTTTAATTATATTTTACCCGTTCAGATTAGGAAACTATGTCGCTTTGAGGTCCTCGCGTGTTTTCTCTACACTGCTGGTCTCACGATCACAAGCGGCCAGTATTGAATCATCAAACAGAGGTTATTGCTATATACCTGAGATCGGTCACATTCATGTATACACAATCAAAGATACGTCAGTATAGCCCCCATGGAATTGCATACACTTGAATTTAACTTAACGTTTTCTTCAGTAGAGGTCACGGCCACTATTACAGATGTAAGTTGACCAACATAACTTAACAACATAACTCGTAATAGCTTTGGATTGGCCATGTCGTGGTTTCCCGCATACACTTATCTGGAGAAACATCAAATTAAAACAGAGGTGAGACACACCCGAATTTAAATTGGTCAAGCAGCATTAAGCTGTTCTAAACGGAAACACACTTTCTGTCTTTGCAAACCAAGTACACTTGAATTGATGCCAATTTATTAGTCGTCACTAATCTGACGCAGACTTGCGGTAACATACGAATCGCTCAATCTGTTTGGGAAAAACAATTTCAGAGTCAGTCAGAATAAAATCAAATGTTCACAATTTATTGACAGGTAACATAACAAGTTCATGGCAGTTACCCGATATAAACTACACACAGTAAACTGTGCAGGATCGTCTGACTACAGAGAAACCACGAACGATGTGCCACATCTCCTTAAATACCCAGATAATTCAATAAGCTAACCAAATGGTGGTGTCTGTCCTTCTAATTAGATTTGGGTCCCCTATTGAGTAGGTTCCTGTACATTTACATATATCTGGGGGAGGGCACACCTTTAAGATGCACACCACATCTCTCATATCTTATAACTTCTTTTTGCTTTTCATTATGGCTGGGAGGATGAGACCAGTTTACCAGGCGCACTGAGACACTTTAAATGATACCAAACATGTTATAGTTACTTTTTTGTACACACTTGACATTGTATAGGTTTTTAGTGAGTTCTAAGTGAGGAGGAGAGGGGGGAGTAGGGGAAGATAATCAGACGGTAGAAGTGAGGTGCGAGCCCCTGCTGGCTGCGTCTCGGATGTTGCTGTTACATATGCAAGAGACAGTTCAAATGTTGATTCTCATGAGAGCCTTTTGTTCTCCCGAGGGGTAGCCCAGACTCGCTGGCACCTTACAGTATGTAAAACACATATGTATTTTCATGTATGGTTTTCATACTCGTGTCACATACTCATGCATGTATGGAGCATTAATTACAAAATACAACAAAAAATGGCTGTTTTCATATAACATATATTTTTCCAAACCAATGTGGAATCTGAATATGTGTCACTGGTCCTGCTCAACCCACTCTGAGCTGGATTTGAACCGGCGTCTCCGGCATGGTAGGCAGTCGCGCTCCACCCGCTCCTCCTCCAGCAGCTCCCCCTGCTCTGCCTCCGGATCCTCCTCCCGAGACTCAAATCCTACTCCATTTGCGGCTCCGCCCACTCCACTTACGGCTTCTTTCCCTGAGTCTCAAATCCCTGCTTCTCCTGCGGCTCTGCCTGCTCCACCACCAGATCCTCCTCCTGGAGCTCAAATCCCTGGTCCTGCGGCTCTACCCATTCCACCTTCTGCTCCACCTCCTGAGACTCACCTCCCAGAACCAAATATGGCTCTACCCCCTGTGGCTCCACCCCCTGACCCTGTCCCTGCCTTGTGGCCACCTCCCAGACCTCCTGACCCTGTCCCTGCCCTGTGGCCACCTCCCAGGCCTCCTGATCCTGTCCCTGACTATGTCACAAACTGTTCTGTGTTTCCCCTGTCTTCTAGATTCTCTTATTTTGAAATCACCCACTTCACTATGTTTCCCAAGATGCACCCTTATTATCCTAACCTGTCTTCCCTCATCATTGTCTTCAGCTGTTTTTCCGCTTAATTTTAATTGCAATTCAATGAGATGGTCTGCTATCACATGGTCCCCTGCTGTTCGTAGGCTTGTAGGAGGGCCACAAATTCTCCGTCCAGGTATGGGACATAGAGGGGTTGATAACCATGTGGGATTGCTGTATGGGCAGCTTTGTAGATGGTGCTGCAAATGCGGTTATATGCTTCATCTACAGTAATGTTTTGGAGTGGGATGGTTACAATACTCTGGTCCAGGGCTTCGCTGCATTTAAACCAGTTGGATTTTCAGAAGTTCCATCACATCTTCCTTGGGCTGTTAATAATTGGGAGATGTTGGCCAATGTGTATGAGTGAAGGCCAGTTTTGGCTGTGTGGAAAGTAATCAAGGATGAGTATCTGTACAGGACAGAAGGTTCCATTCACAGAGCTGACCCAGCACAGGTCAGTGGAGTAGTCCTTGTTCCACCTAGCAGAGTGGAATATTCCTCTTTATTTGGGGTTGTGTATCAGAGCAAGGTCATTTCTAGATGCCCAGTCTGAAAGTACCTCACCATCACTGTCCGCTACTGAAAATCCCCAGTCAGGATGGTGGCTGTTGAAGTCCCCCACATAAATGGCAGAGTGAGGTAGAGTGGGTAAGACTTGCTGTTCCCAGTAGGCACTAGGTGGCTTGTATAAGTTAGCAATATGGAAACCGCCAATGATTATAGTTTCAGAGAAATTGGTTGTTGTCAAGTGGCATGCTTTGGAAATGTTAGTTCGCACAGAGGTGGCACGTCCAAGTTTGGTATGGGTTGAATAGCACAGAAGATCAAAGATATTGATGGGGTAATGGCCTGCTTCTTATGTACTAATGTGGGTTTCTTGAAGGCAGATAACATCAATAGAGTGTTGGGAAGTGATGACTTCAATGAGGCTTCGCTTGGCTGCAGACAAGCCTTTAACATTAAGTGTTTTGGGGCTGTTTGTTGTTATTGCTTTTGGCATGGGGGTTGTGACTAGGATTCCTTGAATTTGCTCTCAGGCATATTCTCTTGGAATTTAGTATGCTGGAAGGATCATTAGATACCCCAGGCACACCTGGGTACTGACGGAGGATGCGACATGAACGCTGATCCATTGTCATCAAAATGGAGTGTGGAATGTTGGACGTCCTTTCAAAAAAATCTAAACTATCATCCAATTTTCAGCAAATTTGCTGCTTGTTATTTTCACATGCAAATGAGCTTTTGATTAATGCAAATGTTTGCCAGAAGTTTGCTGCTCTTCATCGATAGTGGTGAACCTCAAACCGGCAAATCTTTGGCAATAATTGACAAAAATAGTTTGCCACAAAGCTCATTTGCATGTGAAAATGATCAGTGGTGAATTTGCAGCAAGTTTAATGTATAATGAGTACTTATGCATGATGACTTGTATGAATAATGACGTGCAAGTTTAATGAGTATTTATGTATGATGACATGCATGAATAATGAATCTTGATTCTCCGATAGGGGTACACTTTGGCATCCAAACATCGAGTAAACAGATAAAAATTTGTGATGTTAGGCCACATATGCTCAGATAGGAGACAAAGGCAGGCCTACACACATCCATAAAGCCTGACTGAGGCCTGTAGGAACACTCAAAGCATGATAAGAAGCCAAAATAAAACAAAGAGAGTCCAAACAGACTACAGATCCCATCAAGTCTTGCTCATTTTACACCTAGGTGTGAAATTCTGAAGGATCAACCTCAGTTGTGTCAGTCTCTCTCTCTGTATTCTCCTGTGTCTGGCTTCCTTTTAAACTCTCCTGCACCCTCACTAGAACAAGAAACAGAAGATAGACTTATTATAAACAGGTGACAATCCTTACTGTTCTCATCTCCCGATCTCACTCTTCATTCATTCATACACTAATGCTTGATTACACCCACTACTTACCTCCATTGTCTGACTCAGGCCATCTCTGCCCAATACTCCCCACCATTTCTGGAGAGAAAGTCTGCAACAGCCATCTGTGGACCACACTGAACTTAAAAGGCTGAAGAGCCAGATACCAACAGGTGATCCGTGCATTGGTATCCTTCATGTGATGGAGCCATTGGAGCAGGACGTGGTCCAAAAAGAGGGTGAATGCCCGTCTTAGGAGATAATAGGAGGACCGCCCACTTGATAGCCAGACACTCCTTCTCAATGGTGTTGTACTTCGCTTTTCTTGCAGAGAACTTCTGACTGATGTACAGCACTGGGCGCTCCTCAACCCGCTGGGACAACACAGGTCCCAACACTCTGTCCGACACGTCAGTCTGTAACGCAAAAGGAGAGAAAAATCGGGAGCATTTAACATTGACCCACCACAAAGTGCAGCTTTCACCAGCATTAAAGCCTGTTGGCATGGCTTCATCCACTGGACTGGGTCTGGGGCTCCCTTTCTGGTGAGATCAGTCAGTGGGCTGGTGATGTCTGAATAATTAGGCACAAGCCTTCAATAGTAGCTGGCCAGCCCCATGAACTGCCTCGCTTACTTTCTGGTCTTGGGTCTTATCAATTTGGGGACACACCTGCCCTTGACCCAAGTAGAACCCCAGATACATCCACACGTCCAATTGTGCCCTCCTTGTATTTGCACCCACTGCAGCGACCTCAGGACCGCCCTCAGATGTTGCATATGCTGCTGCCAATCATTACTGTAAATAATGATGTCAACCAGACAGGCAGCGGCACTCACAGAGTGCAGTCTGAGGATCTGGTCCATAAGGCACTGAATTGTAGCCGGGGCACCAAACAAACCGAACAGAAGGGTCACAAATTGGTGTAAGCAAAACAGTGTGGAGAAGGCCAGTATCTCATGGGACATAGGCGTTACTGGATCTGCCAATATCCCTTTGTCAAATCTCTTTGCAACCTGGCCAAGTCCGTGACTTGCGTCAATGAGAAATGATCTCCTCAAGTGACCAGGGTGCTTCGATTAACTTTTACATTCACCTCCGGCCAGAGCTCCTCCCTCTCCGGTACCACTGTCATATAAGACACGTGGACCACCTACTTCCAAGGTTTTAAAATATTTTTTTATTAGGAAAGGGGCCCAGATCAGTATACAATCAGGGGGCCCAGAACACCATGCTAACCAGGAGTGTTTCTTATAAATGTCTTTTTATGAGAAATTAGATTTTTAATGCCCAAGTGATTCAAGTTAAACACAAACACCAGAAGATTAAGTTTTTGCTCAGCTGAGGTTTTAGCTCCTTCCACAGGGCAACGAATCACAAAAACACAAAAGCTCTAACCTGTACTTTATTTTTAAACATAAATTATTATAATTTCAAAGGATGATCTTAAACATGAGTAAAGCCCAATATTCTTCTGATGAAAAAACTTAATACTGAGGATAGAATTTGTTTGTATTAAATATTTAATATAACACTAGAATATTTATTATTAAACAACAGTTAATGATTCAATAACACAAATTAATCATAATTTATTGTCAAATTACTGTTTCATTGTTAACAATCACTATTTTTCCTTTTGTGCAAATAAAAGGAAAAAAGAGAATAAAAGTTATTCACTATATTCATCACCATCACAAAGGCTGTCATCAGTTCGGCAGAGCCCTGCCCACAATCATGACAAATCTCTCAGAAACAGGACAACATTTTTATTAACATAAATCATACAATGAATACAAAAATTGAATTATATATACTGCATAAATACAATGTAAAAATGTTTTGGACAATTCAATGGACCAGGATATGATGTTGTGTGGGAGGGCTTCTGGTTTTGGTAAATAACATTTCCCAAATAACAAATAATATTATATCCAAAATGTTAGAAAATACCATCTACTCACTTTACAGCAACAATAAAAATATAAAGCTTTTAAATACAGTGCATTAAGAAAGTATTCAGACTTAAGAATTTTATGTTTTTTTCACATTACCCCATAATGACAAAGCAAAACCCAGATTTTTGATAATGTTGCAAATTTATTAAAAAAAATTCAATAAAAATGAAATATGACATTGACATAGGTATTCAGACCACCAGAAAATCAGGCACCACTTATCACCTGCGCATCCCAACAATGAAGCATGCTGGTGGTAGCATCATGCTGTGGGATATTTTCTCAGCAGCAGGGACCGGGGGACTTTTCAGAGTTGATGAAAAGCTGAATGCAGCAAAATACAGAGATATCTTTAATTAAATCCTGGTCCAAAGCATTCAGACTGGGCCGAAGGTTCACCTTTCAACAGGACAACGACCCTAAGCACACAGCCAAGACAATGCAAGTGTGGCTTAGGGACAACTCTGTGAATGTCCTTGAGTGGCCTTGCCAGAGCCCGGACTTGAACCCAATCGAACATCTCTAGAGAGACCTGAAAGTGGCTGTCCACTGAGGGTCCTCATCCAACCTGACAGAGCTTGAGAGGCAGAGAACCACAGAAGCTTCTTGAGAGGCAGAGAAGAATGGCAGAAAATCCCCAAATCAAGGTATGCAAAGCTTGTCGCATCATACCCACAAAGTTGTGTGGCTGTAATCGTTACCAAAGGTTAAGTTAAGGGTCTGAATACTTAAGTCAATGTGATATTTCGTTTTTTCTTTTTAATACATTTGGAAATGTTGGTTTTACTTTGTCATTATGGAGTATGGAGTGTAAATAATACATAATATATAAAATGAAGGGGTTTGAATACTTTCTGAATGCACTATATCTATTCTTTGAATTGAGTCAAGAGGTCAGTGTGTGAAGTTTTGATCTTCTATTGGTCGCACGTCCTCGTTCGCAGTGCAAAGTTCACCAAGCTTTGGTACACAGCGTCGTGCCAAAGCTTCTCATGAGCTTGCTTTGACGGTCTCCCTTGTTCAGAAGTGTTAGAATGGGAGTGAATGGAGTACGAAGTGTAGTTTGAATGCCCTTTTAGGAGTTCAATGAGAAGGAAGCGATGCCTCCCTCTGAATCTTTATCCGCTGGGATAAAAAGAAGAAGATAAAAACCTGTGCATTCTGAATCCCAGAAATTGCATACAAGTCAGTCAATGATTTAAACTTTACCAGACACTGACTGGACCCTGCTGTTTAGGCTATGAAATGGGAACAGTAAATAATCGAGAATCACGGGGGGAAAACATTTGTATCAAAACACTCTGATTGAAAATAGTTCCATGAACTAAGCTGATGAGGTCATCTTGACACATACGCACCTGCTGAAGTTCCTCCCTGTTATTGTTGCTGTCACTCTCAAGTGACCTACATTTAGAATCTTCCATGAGTCTGGATTTCCCCCTTTTTTGAAGGGAAAAAAGAGAGTGAAAATGAAGAAGAGCAAGGCAGATTAAAGCTGTTCTGTTATGTATTTATACAACTGAGCAGGGGTTTATTGACACCTCACGATGTTCTCTATCTATCATGTTACTAATAATATCTGTAGTTAGTGCTTTGAGCAACCCTTTCAAAAAAAAGAAAAGAAAGATAATACAACATCAGAGGGAATTTATTGTCTGAGTCAATTATTTCAAAGGAATTTTTATTCTACATAATTTAGATTTTACACAGCGTCATGTTATTTATAGCAAGAGAAGATATCAGAATGTATCATGATGTTCCGACCTCATATTTTCTTTCTTCAGTAAAACATATAAAGAGTCAGGAAGAATGCCTGAGCTGCTCTTTTCCATATGAGGAAAGTGGATGATGATTTATACTCTCAAGCTCCAAAAACAACCAAAAAGCAAAATAAAACTAACAAAAGACCATACATCCTGTGAGCTATATTTCTACCCTTCTATAGCCATATGATAGATTTGCATGATCTACAGACTAATATTCAAGTCATTGTTAACTGATAATATTCACCTCTGCTGAAAATCGTATTCATTCAGAAATCTCATTCACGCTTGTGCTCAGTTAAAAAATGGTGCATTTAAATTCATCATGTCAGGTTCAAAGTCACTGATGCCATTGATTTCTCGCATGTAATAATGTGGGAAGTTTGAAAGAATGCTATGAGTTTCATAGAAAAGTAGATATTGAAAAAGTTATTTATATACACTACATTCAGACTAGTTTAAGTCGTTTTTTGCCACAAACAAATATACACATTCACTGGCAGTGGAATTAACTGCTTCTTCGGTTAGTGTTTTTTAACTGTGTATTTGTAAGTCTTAACTAGCCTAAACTAGAAAAACATGTATAAGAATAAAGTCAAGAATAATGATAATAAGAAATGTAGATAACAGAAAAAAAGAAGACTGCATACATGTAAATCTATGTAAGAATATGTGTATAGTGCAAATAATCAATGTGCAAATGTGTCAAGTTGTCCTAGTTTTATAGCAGCGGTGTGGTTGGTGAAATAGCCAATAAAAAACAACGCATCATATTGAATCAGAACTATTTCTTTTAAAAACCTTTTAAATGCATCTACTGAGAATCTTTTAAATGCATATTTCAATAAACAAATAACGCAATAGGCTGCAATATAATCAAACTAGCTATTTTACAATGAAAGTAGTCACCATGGAATATTTGTGAAAAGTAAGATGCTGTTTCTAATGTAATATGTGGACCTAGCTACTGTGTATGTATGTGCGTTCTTGTGTGTCCTGTGGGTAAAAGCAGTATGTTATGGATGGTTGGTTCTCTTGTTAACGGGGTCCACTTGGGCATTCTTTGGGTGAGATGAGGAGCGAGGCAAAAAGGTTTGGATGACTGACCCAATTAAAACTAGCTGCTGTTGATGGTGGTGGAAGTCAGTTCTCCATGAGATAATCCCAGTAGTCATTAACAGTACCGTGTGCAAGTGTTTGTGTGTTTACAGTAGGTGTGTGTATATGTATATGTATGTGTGTGCGCATGAAAGTGGCAGCACGTGCAGTGAATTCACATGGTGAAGCTGTAGAGGATCTAGGCTCTGTTGTTGCCTAGTTACCAGATTAAACCCACAGCCCCCTAAAAAGGACCATTTGAAGTTGTTTTGTTTCCCTTCTCATCCCTGCAATATACACAAATTCTGAATATTAAAGAATTATAAGCATATTTAATTTCAAACAACAGAAAAAAATATGGCAATTTATAGCACAGTATATAAAAGGTAATTCAGAGTGACGGGTATGTCAGTTGTAGATATCTATAGCTTGACCTAGAAAAACACAGAATTATCAGATAAAACTGGAGATAGAGTGGGATTACTAGAGAACGAAGGGTGAAAATGGCTGGTATTACTGAGGATCTGTTATGAACAAGTGACATTTGCAATCATTGATTTTCACATCCCAAAGCTCTTCTCTGGTTGCTGTGGCTTTAGGTGATTTAACACAGGTCTGACTCATCAAAAATCTGTTATAAGTTCAGGATTTCAACTTTGTATGAAAATAAATGCACTGTAAAAAGTGAAAGTGTGCAATTGTCACAGGAGCTTTTTACCTGATCGAAACCTTGAAAATGACTTTCATTAATGTAACCATTGTTAATTTACAGGTTGATTCGGTCATATTGAATAATTTCTTTGACTTGAAATAAGCCTGTTAATTAAGTTTTTATCTTGACACTGCAATCTTGTATCTACATATACTCTATTAGTGCAGTAAGTCAATTACATCTTTTTAATCGCATAATACGTTTTATTTTGAAAGTCCTGAAATTTGACTCTTTATATAATTATTTTCTTGTCAAAAGGCATTTATTTTCTTTTTATGGAAGAAATCAAAACAATATGTATCAATATAACACTTAACTGACTTTTTCCAAACAAAGTCTTCCACAGTATGCAGATAGAAATGCATTAAAATAGCACCAATTCAAGTAACATTACATGTTTTGATAACTTAAAATGTAGAGTTGGCTGAACTTGGGATGTTATTGTACTTAGAAAACCTATTTATCTGAAATCAAGACTATACATCAAGGGAACTATGTACAGCATGCTCACATATTCGGATTCCCAGCATGCATAAATTGATTGCATAAATATAATAAATAAATACATTTTGCATTTTTCAGTGTTACGGTCTTTTCATTTTCTTTACTGTTTGGTACTTTTATTTATCCTGTTGGTTGTGTTTGTTGTCACTTTCAGTTATTTGTCATGTAGCAATAATTCAAGGATGTGTTTGATTATTGTTAAAATTAGGGGCGTGCCCAGATGGGGGGCATGGCGTGGCCCTGCACATCATTAACAGTTAATGACCCACCATGTAGTTAAAGGTGTAGTAAAGAGGAAATAAAAAAAAAAAAAAAAAAAGAAGATTTTTATTATCTAGTACCAGGTTGATAAGGTCACAAGGTCAGTAATGTTTATTTTATGTGTTAATATTTTGCATATCTTTGACTTCACGTCAGTTACTTAGGTTTATGTTGGTCGGCTGTGGCTCAGGTGGTAGAGTGGGTTGTCCACTAATCGCAGGGTTGGCGGTTCGATTCATGGCCCACACGACTCCACATGCCAAAGTGTCCTTGGGCAAGACACTAAACCCCAAGTTGCTCCCAATGGCAGGCTAGTGCCTTGCATGGCGGCTCTGCCGTAAATGTGTGTGTGAATGGGTGAATGAGATGCCGTGTAAAGCACTTTGAATTTGAGAACCGGGACTTTTCCCAATGGGCCGGCCTTGAAACAGGGATGAATGGGCCACAATAAGCTGAAATGGGCCACCATGTTATGCAGCATGGGTCACAAAACAGCGGGATATGCCGAAGGGGGCAGCGATATGCAGAAAAGGACAGTGAAAAAATGGAGATCAGGAAAACAGATTTAATATCAAATTAAGTTGTTTTTTAAAGCACTGTTGAATTAAATAATCAAATAACTTTTGTCTGTCCCAATATATGGCTAAATTGAGTATTGAATTAAAAAGTTGATTAAACTAAGAAAGTCAAGTTTTCTTTAAAGACATTACGTCATTAAACAAGTTATATTAATTTAAGTCAACTTTATGTTATTGTTTATAGGCTATAACTTTTCCTCTTAAAGGTGCACACAGTAACTTTTGTCTTGTGTATACTATTTATTTAAAATAAATAGTTAGCAAATGCCATTGTAGTATTTACAGTCAGCCATGATTACTTTAGTCAATGAGTGAATGTGTTAAATAACAGGATGGTTACTGAGATAAAGCAAGTAGTATTCGGCTGGTCATGTGATAGTAACATGGCAGCCCTCATATGTGAACCCTCTCCATATAGAATAAAACAGCTATTATAAGGTTAGTGAAATGACCAGAGTCTTCATTTTGACATGAGTGCTATTGATTTCTAACATATATTGCAAAATTACAATTAATATCTTTAGGAGTTAAACTTTTTTAATGAGGAAAAAAGTACTGAGTGCATCTGTAAGTTGACACAACTTAAAAATGTAAGGCAGCACAAGCACTTATTATTAAAGTTGAAACAACAAGATGTTTTACAGTGTATGCATACTGAATCTTGTTTGGCAGTAAAAATGTCTAAAGATCTTTAAAACCAGACAAATATGCCTACTTGAGAAGCAAAATTTTGTAAGTTTATAGGACTTGTTTTTTTTTTTTTTTTTTTTTTTTTAATAAATGTTGAATTAAGTCTATTTTTCTTACCACTATGGCAAATATTTTTTCTTGTTAAACAAATTTTTAACCTTGCTTCGTGACATTTATACTTTAAACTAAGAAAATATTATTTACCAATGAAGTATTAACTGAAATGAACTTATGTCAATATATATGATCTGAAAACAAGTGTTAATATTGAATGCAAGTTTTTGCTTCTCAGGTAAATTTGTTGTTTTATGTATGTATTTTTCTGGAAAACAAGACAAACAATTTGCCAAAAAAGTAAGAATGAAATGTGGGAATCTCAAGATTAAGATATTATTTAATGACAACCTGATTACAATTTTGAATGCAATTTTGCTTCTCGAGTACATTTGTTTCTTTAAGTAAATGTTTATATATTTGATAAAGTAAATCATTTTTGGCAATGTAGCCTTTAAAATTAAACAATATTTCTGATTATGTATCATGATGTTAAAACTAAACAAAGAAACACCAAAAAGCCTTCCAAAGTATATCTTTCAGATATGTATCTTAAGTCCTTTGATGGCTGACAAAGTTTGGCCTGAGCCAAAACACATCTCTACCTCTCTTTTACCTCCTTTCTTATTCTTTTCTCTCCCTGACCATTTCACACCCACACACACATCCATCTGGGGCTCTGAGTTACCCATGTGGAAAACAAGCTCTCAACTCCAGAGATTAAAAAAGCTGTTTTCCCAACCATCAAGAAATACTCTGCACCATGGAGGAAAGTGGCTGCCACTGTCCTTCCTGTCAATTACCTCCACCCCCCTCAGGCATCTCCAGTTTCCACGGTAACTCGTGGCAACCACTCTGGCTGGGATGCGCATCTCCATGGCAACCAGAATCGAAACCTGGTACCCCTGTGTGCGTAGCTTGTCTTCGCTGTGACAGTGCGGACTACCCTCATTACTGAAGGGCTCATGCAGAGTCTATGTGAACCGTTTGATCACATGACCCAATTATGGCAAATATCCAGTATGTGTGACACTAGACAGACAAGTTTCCGCTAGCTTATTCCTGCTGTGCACAGATAACTTTCAATACACAGCCTTGAATTCAGACCATGGACACTGCTGAGCTCTTATTGTTTTATTGTCTTAACTATTTTAATCTTTTTTTCTGGAAAGAACTCCTTATCTCCATTCTGATTATTCAAAGCAGAATCTAACTAATGCGCACCAAATGTTAGCCTCAGTCACAATTCTACCATACTGCCTAAAATCTTTTGTGTTCCAACCAAGAATGGAAAGTCAAACAGATTTGTGTGAACTATCCCTAACTATTACTGAAAAGAATATAATATCTGATGCATGCTATGACCAAGAGGAGTCAGCGAAAGCAGGCTCAGCTTATTAATACTATTTGTGTAACATGTAAGTGAACAAACATATGCTAAAATAAGTTTTAAATAGAGAAATCACACAAAACTTTTATATTTATAGATTGTATATATACTCTAGCCTACGTATAAGAAATTGATTGTGATGCAAATATAGCAGGAACAGTCAATTTTTAAAAAGTAACCCAGTAATCTCAAAATGTTAGATTATTGTGCATCTTATATATATATATATATATATATATATATATAACAACTGATATACACATGAGACAACTCAGGTATGCAAAAAGAAAATAAATAGCAACTCTGGCAAACTGTGTCAAAAATACACAAAAGATGTCATCCAGCCCATTCTCTTTCTCTCTGTCGAAATTGTTGCCATGTTGCAAGCACATATCAAAATGGGCTCCGGTACAGCTTTCAAGCAAGGTATATTGTATATATAGCATGTTAGCTACAACTTTCAAAACTCTGTTTCACAATAGTTCTTAAAAAACAAACCTTTTGACATGTAAGTTATATTGTAGCAAACATGTTACCAGAATTTGCATTATGCTAGTGTTGTGTGCAGAAACTGTACATAGCACACTACTCACTATTAGCAAAACATGACGCTAAGCAATCAGTTCACTGGAGAAGACTTCTTCAATTGTTGTATCCACTGTTAAAATGTGGGAATTTATATTTCCTTATTAGGCAAGTAACCAATACCAACATTAGGCCTATTAAAACAGAGAGTTAAAAGCGATTTATAGTTTTTAGCTTTATTGCTAACTCTTGCTATTTTTCCATGGCCATGTGACCTTGAAGGTTAACATCATAATATTTAATCTGTCCATTTGGCAACTTCACTTCTTAGTAATTTCCCGTGTTGTGATTTGTGTCTATGGCTTAGTTTTAGCTCAGTGGATTAAGTATTAGCTAAGTGGCTTAGAAACTCCAGAGTACAGTTGGAGGCAATGGCAACCTCCACTAAAATCCACCTGATATGAAATAAGATTCTCTTCTGTTCTCGGTAGGAGCCACAGTAAAACACCTGGAAACATACTTGGGTGATTATTCCTGCTGATCATTGATGATATAATATTCCTTTAAAAGCTCATACTGTGCAGAATGAGACATTTTGCCACAAATATTAAGTAAGTAGTGTATTGTAGTTTCCAAAATTAGGTTTATAAAAATTATATTTATTTCACATAAGCTGTACTCGCATATATATAAACCATACCCTCAATTTTGCTATCTGGAACCACAGATTCGTAAACCGTACCCACGGTTTTTCAAACAATATTCATGGATTTGTAGCCCTTCCATAATTTTAGAAATCTAAGGCCAGCGATTAGACCTGTACACATACGATCAAATAATTTAAGTCGTTTTCATGAGGCCATGAGTGACAATGAACCCACACAAGTACTAACTATGCTTTACCTGTTGAATGCTGAAGTGGCAACGTGTATGTACATGTATCTTAAAGGGATAATTAACCCAAAAATGAAAATTCCCTCATAAATTACTCACCCTCGAGCCATGCCAGATCTGTATGACTTTGTTCTTCTGCTGAACACAAATTAAGATTTCTAAAGAATATTTTTTCTCTGTAGGTCCTCACAATGCAAGTGAATGGTGACCAAAATTGTAAAGCTCCAAAAATCACTTAAAGACAGCATAAAATGAATTGATTCCAGTGGTTAAATCCATGTCTTCATAAGCAATATGATAGGTGTGGGTGAGAAACAGATCAATATTTAAGTAATTTTTACTATAAATTCTTCTCTCTGCCCAGTAGGTGGCGATATGCATGAAGAATGTGAATTGCCAAAAACAAAAGAAGAAAGTGAGAGTAGAGATGCATGGATTCATAGATTCACTTGTATTGTGAGGACCTACAGATCTGAAACATTCTTCTAAAAATCTTAGTTTATGTTCAGCAGAAGAAAGCAAGGAATGGCATAAGTGTGAGTAAATGATTAAGAATTGTAATTTTGGGGCGAATTATCCCTTTAATGTAGACTGTATTACGGATACAAAGATTCCAGAATGAGTTCACAGGCAGGATACTTGATCAATCTGCCCACAGCAACCTGCAGGATCATCCATCCATCCATCCATCCATCCGTCAGTCCGTCCATCCGTCCATCTCTCTCACTCACTATCTCTCTCTCTCTCTCTCTCTCTCTCTCTCTCTCTCTCTCTCTTCTGCTTGTTCCCTTCCCTTCTCTTTCTCATCTGTACAAATACTCATCTCTTCATCTTAAATCAATTATTCCTAACCCCTCAGGCCAAATGTCCTTTAAGATTGTATGTGTAAGAGCATCTGTGTGTTTATATTGCAGTACATTACAATGCAGTTAATTCCAATTGTACCACTAGATACTGAGGGCAGGGAGTCCGACCTTTCCTGTGAGGTTACATAACGCTCCCTGGTCACATGCTGCGTCCCAATTCGCATACTATCCGTCCTAAATAGTATTCGAAAATAGAATTAGTACGTCCCAAATCGTAGTATGTTGAAATGAGTGTTCCAAAGATACCCGGATGGTCTACTATTTCCGGTCAGAATCCGAAGTGCAGATCGATGCACACTCTAACGGCTAATATTGCCCACAACCCATTGCGTGCGGGAGGGAGGAGCTTTGAGATGATGCAAACATGGCGGCCGGATGCGGCAGCGGAGATGCGCCCTCAGTTTTTAAGTGTAAGAACTTAAACGTTTAGCGCTAATTAAAGTTATATTTTATTGTCTCATAATATTAATGGATTTGTGTTGTGCAAAAAAAGTACCGTGTTTATCTTGTAGGGTCCGATGAAGACACTGAGCGCCTCATTAACTGGCGCATTGCCAACGACGCCCTTTTCACAGGGAAGAGAAACGCGGCTATCAAAGGTTTTGAGTAAGTAGCGGTCATTGACATTTGTATGCTTTTGTAGATGCTGTAGTAACTGGTAACTTATTTCAGTTTATTTGATATTTGTCATAGGCTTATATATTTATATTTGCTGTTATATTGTGTAAAAAGTAATCGGTGTATGTAGGAAAAGTCTGTCCCAATGTCTATCCCTCTGCTTTTTGTTATAAAAGTACGGTGTGAGGTTATCAGGCTACAAAACAATAAATAAAAAGGCTCTAGTACAGTATCATGCAAGTGTCCTGTCTTTTTTTATGTATTTATTCTTTTGATGTTTCTGTCCTAGATTTATACTTTACTTGATACACTTATGAAAATAAACACCTTTTGCTACACTAACCATAGTTTAACCGTGGTAACTTGTTTATTTAGTAATACTGGGGCTGTACAAATGATAATCAGTCCAAAAAAAAAAACCAAAAAAACATGGTTACTACACTTTTACTATAGTAAAAACATGTTTCATTTTTATAGGGGTATATGTGTGTAATATACATAAGTATAAAATTAAGTATAAAATACGTTAAACAATTTTTATACTATATACTTTACATATCTTAACTCAGAATATAAGTAGCTTTCATTGTTACACACATTATTGCACATGAACGTCAGCACCAGCCGCCTCACTAAAGACCTGCGTCTGGTAGATCTACGACGACGCCCTGCTCCACTCCTCAATTTGGTAGAACACATTGCAAAAAAATTGTGAAAAAATAGATGAAGAAAAAAAGGTGGGAATAGTCAAGAAAATACGCATGTGCAATAACAATAGTGATGCCTTGCCTTTGTGACGCACCACTAATTATATTGGACATATAAGAATGAATGGAATGTAGAATGTTTGTTTAACTGTCGCGGTGTGCGTAACTAGACAAACACGTTCTCTTCCATTGCATGACGTCTTCGTAGTATGTCCCAGAACGTGCATACTCTTTTGCTACACACTCAAAAGTATGTACCTTTTCTTCAAAAAAAGAGTACATACTTTTAGGTCGTAGTATAAGTAGGCGAATTGGGACGCAGCCACAGTCTACCATCAGCACTCATTTCTCTGAGACAACAGATGGATGATTTTAATTTCATTCTTTCACTCTGTATTTCACTCATGATATATTTACTAATAAAATGGCCCTTCATGGTGAAGGTAAGCTATTTTATCTGTCTTTTACATTTGTCGATATTGATGCTGAATTGTCAGAGGGCCTATAATGACTACTCCATCTTGCACTCACATACAAGAGTAAATCTTTACATTTAGGGTCTATTTGCTAACATTAGTGAAATGCATAGTTGTCATGAACTTACAATGGAATTTAATTTTATGTGTCATTTATTAATATTGGTTAATGTTGACTTATGAAATACAATTGTTCATTATTGTTTTATGAAGTATTAACTAATGTTAACATATACAACTTCTTTTAAAAATATATTATTATATATTTTGAAGTGTGGCCCTGTGATGGACTGGTGACCGGTCCAGGGTGTACCCCGCCTTTCGGCCAATGTTAGCTGGGATAGGCTCCAGCCCCCCGCGACCCTGTACAGGATAAGCGGTTGACGATGGATGGATGGATGGATGGATGGATATATTTTGAAATGACAGTAACATTATAGTAACCAGCAGCATTGATAAAGCAAAACAGCTGAAAAGGTCATTAGTGAAAAGAGAAATACAGAGATTTTTCAATGGTTGAGTTTGGGTGAAAAAGATTTCATGAATGTTGAAAGATGTGGTAATTGAATGCATTTTGTGTTAAAGCATTGACGAGATGATTCACAGTTCAGTCCACAGACACTGATGTTGTGTTGAGAGTATGAAGAGTTTTGAAAATGTATACTAGGTATTGAGAAAAGCGTGTAACCAATTATATAAATAAAAACTGTATTATATGCTGTAAAAGCATTGTTGATTGCTTTCTAGTGTTTTCTAACATAGTTAACTAATGTTAATGAATACAACCTTATTGTAAAGTGTTACACAAAAAAGTATCAAAAGTACTATCATTGTTTTCGGAGGGACCTTGGAGTATATGTATGGTAATCTTTGAGTACAATAGTATTTCTCAAAGTATTACGTGTTACAGTCTTAAACCAGAACTTTACCATGGTACCAACACAGTGTTTTTAAGGGCCTTTAAATGGTGGTTAAATAAACAATAATAATGGGGAGAGGGGAGTTGTCACACATCTGTAACAAAAATGTAATAACAAAAATTGTACCGCGTCATGTTTTCACTAAGACTTATGTGTCAAATTAACTGCATGTTCTTTCTGTGCAATAAAGGTGAAAATGTTCAATAGTTTTTTTTTTTGTGTTTTTTTTTTTTTTTTTTTGTAGCATAGACTGGAAGTAACCAAAAATAACCCTACTTACTTGCTGCAGTCTCTCTTCTGTCTAGTATTTGTAACCTTCTTGTAATTTTAAGATAATACAAATAAATGAAAAGTTAATGTTATAAATAAACTTCTATTGTATGTGGTCAGATAAAGGATATTATTTGTAAACTAAGGAAATGCATTTATTCTTTGTTATCCACATTAACTTCCATTAAGAGTTTGCAAGACTTTTTTGGGCTTGCATAAAATAATATTATGAAAGTGCAGATAAAGCTGCTGCAAACCCCTTTTTCACAACCATTTTAAAAATGTTACATACTGTAGAAACAAAAATGAAATTTCCAAAAGAAAACAGAATCTAGATACAAAAAAACAAACCCCACTGATGATCGCATAAACATCCAAATATTAGAGCATGTCTGAAGGAAGTTCCCTGCTATTAGCCGAAACATGAAGAGAAGTGGAAAAGGATAGAGAGAGAGTGCATATAGCTATTTTTGATCACATGATGAAATATTCACTGAGCTCCTCATGATGAAATAGCTTTCATATCTTGTCTCGTCTGCTCCAGTGTCTCTCATTTTTCCCTTACTCTTTTTATCTCTTCCTTTTTCCCACCTACTCTCTCCCCCATCTACCATCAGCTTCCACTTTCTTTTCAAAATTGGGTTTCTGTCTCAAGGTTTCAAAGATTCACTCATGGCCTCATGAAAACTACTTAAATTATTTGATCTTGTGTGTACAGGTCTAATCGCTGGGCTTAGATTTCTAAAATTATGGAAGGGCTACAAATCCATGGATATTGTTTGAACGATTTACGAATCTGTGGTTACGGATAGCAAAATTTAGGGTATGGTTTATATATCTGCGAGTACAGATTAATACATTGAGAACAAGTTTATAAAACCACTGGAACTAATTTTGACATGAGTTAAACAAATGCAGGTATCCTCAGATCTCCTCACACATGCGCCCTTAACTTGAATATACACTGTCAACACTGTTGTTCATCTCCTGATGTTTAGGGGCAGTTATATCTTCTTCCAGCACTTCTTCATAACAGCAACTCCAGTCTGTCAAAATGGGAGAAAGACAAAAGAAAAAAACATTATCAAACTTGAGTAAAATAATCGATATGACTCATGCACTATATTCCATGTCTTTTAAAGACATATGATCACTTTGAGTGATGAACAGAATTAAGTTGTCATTATTCACTCTCAAATCAAATCATGAATAATCTCTGAAAAACTGAGAAATCAATATATGAAGAATCAGATGAGTGAATAAAATAGTTAATTGTCATTATAAATGCATTATATTAACCAATATTTGTGTGCCATATACAGTATATTTATGTTTATTAGAGTATCATGTATAACTCATTGCACCACCTCTATTGCAATAAATTAAGTGTTACAAATCAGTCACTTAAATGATGCTGCCTTTGAAGGCAGTGGGCAGCTAACTAGGTTTGTAAAGGTTGTATCTATATGTTTGTGTGTTCAAGTAAAAACTCAGCGGCTGTGGTTATTTGAATGGGTGCAAAGACAGAGCAATTCCTCACGCTTTGACTTTCACCATCACACAGGCCGATATCATCTGCCATGTAAGTTGGTGGATGAAATGATAGCTACCCAGAGACCCTCGTGGATGAATCACCTTCAAAAAATGCACTATAGATTTATAGGCCACAGTCACACTCCATGAACTTCCCACAATTCCAATCTGCCTTATGTGTGTTTAATGGAGACATAATATTGATCATTAAAGCACTATCTCACATACACTGCAAAAATCATTTTCTTTTATAGTATTTTTTTCTTGTTTCCCAGTAAAAGATCTAAACATTCTAAAAAAATAAAAATAAAAAGTAACTTTAAAAGCTATATTTCACAAGATATTGATAATGAACTAAAGGGTTAGTTCAACAAAAAATTAAAATCCTCTCATGATTTACTTTTAGCCATCCCAGATATGCATGAATTTCCTTCTTCAGCAGAACCAAAGTGAAGATTTTTGTAAGCACATTTCAGCTCTGTTTGTCCATACAATCCATGTAAACAGGTGCCATCAATCTACTGGCTATTTGAGGGTCCAAAGGGCATATTTAGGCAGCATAAATATAATCCACATGACTCCAGTCAATCAATTAAATTCTTCAGAAGCAAATCGATAGATTTGTGTAAAAAATACAGATAATTAAAACTTTATTAACTTTAAAAATGCTTCCTGCCAGCAGTCGACGCGTCATGGAATTGTCACGTGACGTAAGTGTGATGGCGTGAAGGCTTAAAAAAATATTCATTTCAGTTCTGCTGAAAAAGGAAAGTCATACACATCTGGGATGGCCTAAAGGTAAGTAAATCTTGAGTTAATTTTTGTGTGAATTAACCTTTTAAGTAGATTTTTTTTACACCTTTGGCAAACTACATTTAGTGAGGTTCATACAATTCAACAAGATATATTCACTGAAAACACGTCTTAATGTAATATCTGACACAGTTTGACTTCTTGAGCAAATTTGTCTGATTTTAAGAATATTTTTTTCTGAAAACAAGACAAAAGAAATATTATGAAAATATTTTTTGCTGTGTATTTCTGCGTTGCAACAGTATACACACAGACAGCAAGACTGATATTATGTCTGATCTTTGCTGTGTCTGCCAATTAAATTTGATTGCATAAAGACATATACAGACCCTACACACATAGGTGAGCAGCTGTACAGCACTGTTAGGAATTCATCAGACACACACGCCCACGGTTCGTTTTAGACATCAGGTTTCTCAAGAGAGTAGGTGGCTTTTGTGCTAAACTAAAGGATATGAGGGTGGAAGAGAGGATAACGATGAATTGAAAAGAAGAGGAGGAAAGGAAGGAGGTGTGTAGAGATCTGGTGGAAAGTTTATTGTTTTTGAACATTGTAGGCTGTGAAAAGACCCTGTCAATGATCATGGTGAAAGCGCAGCGTTTGTGTGGGTTCGTCTGTGTTTGTAAGTAACGGCTGAGGGAGGGCAGAATCACAGGCTTACATAATCTCATTAGGCCATAAATTACATGGCATTATGCCATTCTACTAAAGAATATCCATCTATCATTTTGGCTAAGACAAAAAAAAAAGTAATCTTAGGGATGAGGGATTTAATTCCAGAGAACTACGTTCAATGGCCAGGCTATTATCTCTCATACAGCCGTCAAAGTACTGAGCCAGAATCAGATGCTGTGATCTTAGAACACACAGACAGATCAGAAATTATGTGATTCTACCCAGCCATGTGTGTTCTTAGAAACAGCTGGCTGCTTCCTTGGACTAGACTAAGTATTTATCATGTTAGCCAAAATTTTAGAGGAACAACAATTCTCTGCTGGCAAAATATAAATCAGCTCATCTGTGCCATCTTTGTTGGTTTTCATTAGTGTTGGGAAAGCTACTTAAAACTGTTGCTTGGCAAGCTACAAGCTTCTAATTATCTAAAGTAAATATACATCAGTCAAGCTACTCTTTTGAAAAAGTTGTTAACTACAAAATAGTTAAAAAGGTAAAGTAGAGTTTTAAACTTGAACCATTAAATATGCACTAAATATTTGGGATGCCATAAAATATTGACTATTGATCAGCACGTTATTTTATATATATATTTTTGAGTCATCAATATATTCAAATTAGCCGACATTTAAATTTGAAGCCCAATTTGTGTTTCCAATTCACTCAGTTGGTCTCTGTTTAACAGGCTGGCGTAATAGCATTGGGAGACCACAAGAGGGTGATATACCATTTACTGAAGCCGGTAGCGGTCATGATCACACAAAAACAAACACAGGACAAGCTGAAGTGCCGCAGATGGCAGTCAAAAGTAACAAAGGCTTTTGTACTTCTTAAGAATGAAAAAGTGACGTCGATGAGTTTGCAGGTTTGTTAAACTGGTGTAACCGTGGTACTTTTATTATGCAATTTCTCTGTATGTAGCAATTTCTCCAGTCCCCCATTCCCTGCCACAGAAACTCACCTCCAAAACATGATGCTACCACCACGCTTGACCGTTGGAATGGTTTTGCCTAAGTGATGAACAGTGCCTGGTTTCCTCCAGGCTTGGAATTGAGGCAAAACGGTTCAATCTTCATTTCATTAGGCAAGAGCATCTTGTTTCTCACAGTCTGGGAGTCCTTTAGGTGCTTATTTGCTTTCTTGTACTAAGGAGAGGCTTCCATCTGGCCACTCGGCCATAAACCCCAGATTGATGGAGTGTTGCAGTGATGGTTCTATGACTTGATTCTGCAAGTTTCTCCCATCTCCACACATGATCTCTGGAGTTCAATCAGAGTGACCATCAGGTTCTTGGTCACCTCTCTTACCAAGGCCCTTCTTTCCTGATTGCTCAGTTTTTTTTATCTTTTTCTTCTACATCTCTCATTTCGACTGCATGAATTAATTTTCTCTTCTGTGTTTTACATGGATTATTGCTTCAATCTCAAACATCAACAATAAACAATTGTGAACATCTGTTCATAGTGCTTCCTGCATTGCATGCCACATGTTTACTATAGCTTCTTCCGTCAGCAGTGAGGGGTTTACATGTGATAAATATAAGGAATTAGGCAGGCTGACGGAGAAGGTTAATGAATTAGAGACAAGCATACGAATGCTAGTGGAGGTTAGTGAGAAAGAGAATCCAATAGATATTGTTTCGGATATGGGTAAAACAGAGAGCAGCAAGCACACTTTGGATCCAGATGTAGAGCCCCAGCAATAGGGCGTATCAGCGGTATACTCACTCAGCAAAGCTACACAACTCTCTCATTCCTATTAGGATTTCCACTGAGAATCATGTTGAAAGAGCCTTGTTCATTAGTGATTCTATTGTTAGGAATGTGGAAATAGAGACTCCTGCCACCATCGTTAAATGCATTTTGGGTGCCAGAGCTTCTGACATCAGATCAAATTTACAAGTGCTGGTGTGGCAGCGGGGGCGTGGTCAAACGCCCTTACCGCTCCCCCTCTCCGGACGGGCGTGGTCAAGCGCCGTCCGGAGAGGGGGAGCGGTAAGGGCGTTTACACCTGAGCTAAAATATGTCTAACACCTGTCTCTAATTTCAGTGAGCACGGGGAGAGCGGCATATAAGAGCCACAACACCGTCAGTGGGGGAATACCAGTCCAGCGTTGGCAGCCTGAGTGAAAGATTTTGCAACCCCTTTAGAAAAAGATCATTTATGTTCAACTTTGTGTTCCCCCGTTACCTTTTGGAAAATTAAAGAAACCTTACCTTTGAGTTCTCCAGCCTGTCATCGTGTCCTTCTTCCCCTGTCCAGTCTAGTCCCTTGTTACACCTGGCTATTGCTAAACCTTGATTTTCTAAAACTGTTATTCATGTCGCCACATGTTCGCCAGTCAGAGATCACTAAAGATAATGTTTAAGAGGTGTGTGAACTTGCAAAAATGATGTCAGACACTTTAATATGCTCTGGGCCCCCTCCCTGTTCATCGTGGGGATGAGGTTTATAATAGATTAGTGTCACTGAATGGCTGGATGTCTGAGTGGTGTCCGGAGAAGAGCATAGGATTTATAGACAATAGGAAGAATTTTGGGGGAAGACCTGACCTGCTAAAAAGAGATGGGCGCCATCCTTCCAGGGAAGGTGCCGCTTTCCTCTAGTAATTTAGCTTATAGTCTTAATAGTGATAGTATTTGACTAACTATGGCACAGGTCAGGAAGCAGACAAACTGGCTAATCCGAACATCTGTTAGCTGTGTAGAGACATCACACAGGCAATATAAACAACAACACAAAGGGACTGTATCACCTAGATATCACACAAAGACTGTGTCTGTTCCCCGAACAACCAAACACAAACCCCTCCCTAAATAATTTAGAAAAAATGTGATTAGGTAAAACATGAAAATAACAACAAGAAAAATAGAAGATAAACATAATATGCAGGTAGGGCTAATAAACATTAGATCTCTTTCAACCAAAGCCCTAATTGTAAATGAAATTATCACAGATCATAGTTTGGCAGGTGTTGCTGTAATTTACAGTGAAGATTTTGGTGTTATTCAGGGGACAGGATATAAGTTAAAGTCTTTTAAACTAATAATGCCTAATGTGACACCATCAGATACAAATAAAAAATATGTGTCATGGGCCTTATTCTGATTTCCTTGGTCTATCACATCTTGTATTTACTGAGCTTTAATTGTTAGTAACTTCAACATTTACTTAAATAATGTAAATGACACATTGGGATTAGCTTTTATCAATATTTTAAACTCTCTTGGAGTCAGGACAAACTCATCACCATAATCACACACTAGATTTAATTCTGTCATTTGGAGTTGATATTGATACTATAGAAATTCTGCCGCAGAGCGATAACGTCTCAGATCATTACCTCATCTCTTGTATGCAGCGATCAACTAATGTTACTCAATTTACACCACGCTATCATTTAGGTAACTATTCTTTAGATCACTAAAGACAGATTCACTAATTACCTTCCAGATTTATCTCATATATAGTTTCAATAGCTACAGACAGGCACTAAAAGCTGCCAGGTCAGCATATTTTAGCAAACTCATAAAAAATAACCACAACAATCCTAGGTGTTTATTCAGTACTGTTGCTAAATTGGTTAGGAATAAAGCCTGGACTGAACCAGATATTTCACAGCAGCACAATAGTAATGACTTCATGAATTTCTTTACTGCTAAAACTGAAATAATCAGAATTTGTTTTTTTAATTATGCAATCGTCTGTCACAGTACCACAGAAAACAGTATCTCATAATTTTCCACACGAGCAACTCACTGTCATAGATCATGAAGAGCTAACAAAACTTATCGAAACATCAAAAGCCACAACATGTATTTTAAATCCAATACCAACTAAGCTCCTAAAATATTCCCTGTAATCCCAGAACCTCTTCTTAATATTATGAACTCCTCGGTATCCTTTGGACAGCGTTTCACAGTGTATCTGGTGGGTCGCGACCCAAAAGTGGGTCGTAGGTCTTTTCGGACTGGGTTGCGGACAGCAGGTAAAGAACAATGCCATGGTTCTCCCATTGAAGATTTTTTGGTGGCCGCCCAAGTGATAGAGATTATTTAATGATAATATAATGTTTAATGAAGAGATTTAATGATAATCTCGTATTCAGTAAAGGCTTCTCATCTCATATTTCCATATTTCCGTGGTGTGATTAAAGCTTTCGTGTGAGTGTAACGGTACCAGCTCGTGCTAATGATCTGCTTTGCTCTCTGACACACGTGCATAACAACTAGGCTTCCCTCAATATTTTGGCATGTAGACCTCAAAACTGATGAGACCCATTTGAATTCTAGTGAGACATTTATAGTTTAAAGCGTTACAGAGAAAGTTAAGTCATACCTATAAACAGGCAGTTCTGACATGCCAAAGAGTACTGAGGAAAAGAGCAACACTGATCTATGTGCTAAAACTTTTTTATTACACATCATCACCTTTACAAAGTTTCATGATTTTACATGAGTAAAAGTAACTGTTCTATTTTAATTTTTTTATTGTAGTTTCTTATGAAACAATCTATAGGTATAATCTGTTAGATCAACATTTGCAGTCGTAGTTAAAATTTCAAAAAAAAATTTGGCTTATTATTTTTTTTTCATCAACAATATAATTTATTATTATTATTACTATTATTTAAGAATAGCTACACTGACCTAACCATGATAATGAGCAGCCTTTCCTCTTGTGTGATATGTATGTTCTGTTTGAATGTTGTTTGAAATTAGAAAACAAATGGGATAATAATGGGCTCATAGCCTATAAATAAACTTAAATTTTTTTAAAGGGGGAGACAAAAATTTCTATAGTTTTGTTGTTTACACGAACATCAAAAATAATGTCACTTGATGCGTGCCCTTGTACTTGAAAACCATGATCAAAACTATGCAAGATAAAAGTGTTGGTGGTGTAGTGGGCTAAAGCACATATCTGTTAATCAGAAGGTTGCTGGTTCGAACCCCACAGCCACAACCATTGTGTCCTTGAGCAAGGCACTTAACTCCAGGTTGCTCCGGGGGGATTGTCCTTGTAATAAGGGCTCTGTAAGTCACTTTGGATAAAAGCGTCTGCCAAATGCATAAATGTAAATGTAAAAGGAAATGTGTTAATGAAATGAAGTGGTAGACCGCTACCACTTTGTCTGTGTAAATGAGGAAATGTCAAATCAAACAAAAGTAAAATATGGAGTGCCACAGGGTACAGTTTTAGAGCCTCTGCTTTTCTCCTTATATTTTCTTCCCCTGGGAGATATTACCAGGAATTGTGGAATAAGTTTCCACTGTTATGCCGACGATACACAACTTTATATTTCTTTGAAACCCAACGAAATTTCACAATTCTCCAAATTAGCAGAGTGCATCAATGAAATTAAATATAGGATGGCTAGAAATTTCTATCTGCTCAATATTGACTAAACAGAAGTACTAATTATTGGACCAAAAACTTCTAAAAAACAATCTGCTAAAATGTAATTTGACTCCCGATGAATGTACTGTTTCATCGTCTTCAACAGCAAAGAATTTAGGTGTGAAATTTGACACCAATCTGTCCTTTCAAAAACAAATTACCAATGTTTGTAGAACAGCATTCTTCCACCTCAGAAATATTGCTAAATTACAACATATGCTCTCTTGTTGCTGATGCCGAAAAATAAATTCCTCAAAAAAATAAACTACCTCAAGACTAGATTATTGTAATTCATTACTGGGAGGATGTTCTGCCAGTTCAATAAATACATTTCAATTGGTTCAAAATGCAAAAGACAGAGTGCTGACTATAACCAAGTAATATGATCATATTAGCCCCATTTTTTCATCATTACATTGGCTACCTGTTAAATTTCTTAATTTAGTTGACTACATACAAAGCTTTGAATGGTCTAGCTCCACAGTATTAAATGACATTCTACCACCCTATGTTCCATCACGTTCATTATGATTGCAAACTTCTGGCCTGTTTAAAGTTCCTAGAATAACAAAATCCACAAAAGGAGGTAGATAATTTTCCTATTTGGCTCCTAATCTATGGAATAGAGTGCAGACACACTCACTCAGTTTAATTCTAGACTAAAGACGCATCTATTTACCCAGGCATACACCTAATTTATCCATGAACTCACAATCAAAAAATTGAATGGCATATATACTAATAATATTTTATTTGTTTCCGTGTCTTAACTAGAGCCAGCCAGATCCACCTTCGTTCCTGCTTGGTGTCGGACTCAACTGTCTCTGAGGAGTGATGACTAAACGCAGCTGGTGCCAGCCAGACATCACTTCAGTCTATTACAATGGACTTCAGTGGATGAACTGATGCCATAAGACATGGGATACTTCATATACCACTGCCTGAACCTTGGATTTAGGACAGACCTCAACGAAATTACCTGCTGGTTTAACTGCGATGCACCTCACTGATCTCTGCCAGCATTACCTTGGTGTAATGATGGACTACTCTTTTAAAATGGAGTACATAGACTTTCAAATATTTGCCACCAAAACTTCATTGCCCAACTAACAAAGGACAATTAATCTATATGAATTTCTGCAGTTAATCCAGGATGGACTTCAAAGACATTAGTCATTAATTAATATTACAGTTCATAAAAAGTTAATACATCTTTGTTTAAACACTGACACTTAACACTAAATTAAACCATGACCTGCACTGCACATAAATAACTAATATTGTTATCTTGTTTAGCCAGAGAGGAACTGTGAGTCTGGTTTCTCCCAAGATTATTTTTCTCCATTAACCAACGTCTTATGGAGTTTTGTGTTCCTTGCCACATTCGCCTTCGGCTTGCTCACTGGGTTTCTAAATACAATTATTATTGAATAACTTATTTTTAAACATAATTCACAATTGTATTTTATCAAACTACACAATGATGACTCTAAGACTTTATAGATATTACAGTTTTCATTTTCTGTTAATGCATGATTTTCTGTAAAGCTGCTTTGAAATTATGTGTTGTGAAATGCGCTATACAGTATATAAGTAGTCTAAGAGTGTAGGGAGATCGACTCGATAACACCATTTACAGTGCGTCACTGGGAGCGTGCGGTCGCTCGAAGGCATGTATTACTCTTTTTGTTGGCTGCGGTTCTCTGATTGTGGATCATTCTCTAATGTACCATGGGTAATGTAGTTATTTATAATGAATTCCGCTATTGATTTTTTAACACTGAAGTTGTAATGAGATAACGCAGAGGGATGGCTTCAATGGAAGCATATCGATGAACAGCCTCATTGCTCACATTAGGTCTGTCTTTACAGGTTTATAAGTTATCGTTGAAAATCAATTTGTTTATGGGATAAATTCATGGGATTTTTACTTCCGGAACCAGACTGTTGTGCTCTATTGGGGCGGAATCTCCAAAAGAGGGTGGGGTTACTGAAAATGGGGTGGGCTTGACATTTAGAAAACAGGAGGAAATCAAAGGTTTGTCAAAAAAAAAAAAAAACTATTCCGCCAAAATAAAAGCTCTGTTTAACTGGATGTACAAAATGACAATTATGAATTTTACAGTTATATAGAAAAATATAATATTCAAAATAATAGCAATAATACCACTAATAACAATACTTTAATATTAAATTGATTTATTATAATTATCATTATGTTTTTGAATTTTAATTATTGTTATTACAATTATTATTATTACATGTAAACAATATTGCAAAAACAAGCGGGCTGATTATCAGAACACTATGATTTAGCCGAAGCAGCATTGTGCCACTAATCAGACTTTTTTTCATTAATGTTTTTATTTAGACTGTGAAGATCTTTTGTGCATCATTTTATTTGAGACAAAAGAAAATATATTTTTGTTGAAAATTAATTATTAAATACAATTTGATTAAAGCTTTATGGATTCATTTATGTATTCTTCATGTTTTGATGATAACATTTAATTAAATCATAAAACATGGAATCCAGAAGAAATTTAATGGAATGGAATGGAAAATGCAGACTTGCAGTTCATTTTAATCAATCTGAGGCTATTTATTTGTTACCATGGCTGGTTTCGAAGCCAAAATGTTGGTATCAGAGAAACCCTAATCACTTGTGCAAGATGGCGAAATCTTTGGCTCATACAAAAACAGACTTTTACTCCCATAGAGAAAATGTAAAAACTAAACAAAGTTTAAACCCTAACCCAAACCCCAAACTTAAATGTAACTTTTTCTGATAATCCATGTAATATTACATTTTTGCCATCTTGGACGAATTTCAACGAGTTATAACATAGTAACGAACTGCAGCTTTCATGTTTTCCAATATTTTTGAATGTGGATATGAATATTATATGGACTCTGGTATTTTTGTTGTAGACAATAGATTTGGATAGTTTCTGTGATGTCATCCTGTGCTGATGAAACGTGTTGTTTGTTTTTGTGTGTGTGTGCAAACGGAATCTTAAATCTTCCATGCACATCTGTCACACTCTCATTCACACAAAAGCGCACACACACACACACACACACACACACACACACACACACACACACACACACACACATTTATCTTGCCTACATTCATCCGCACACACAAAACAGTCCAAATCATCTCTTAAAAGTTTGGAATGGGGAAGCAGCACAAAACAGTTCCCACAGCAACAGTCTCTCTCTCTCTCTCTCTCTCTCTCTCTCTCTCTCTCTCTCTCTCTCTTTCTTTTTCTTTCTCTTTTTTATAACTTTCTCAGCTCAATTGAAGTCAGTAGTTTTAGATTCGTAAATGTGTCCTAATATTACAAATAACTAATTTGACATGCACAGCCCCCTGTACAGTCAAATAGTGTGCTTCTTGAAAAATACATGATTTCCTTCTTCCCATAATGTTGATAGCTTTTGATATCTCATCATTTTGGGACACATGAGCGACTTTGTATTGGAAACACACAGTAGAGAGAGGCAGAGATGTGTTCTGTGTGTGAAACTGGGTTTCACAGCACATCCATCCACCAATTACATTCTCCCCTGAGGGGCTTGACTAATTAGTGATGATGAGGTTTCCAAATTGATCTGTCACAAGCAAATGCATCCATTATTAATGCATGGCAGCTCTCACTTAACACACATGGGCAAACTTTAACTCTGTGTGTGTATTTAGGTGAAGTGCATGTAAGGGCTGATGTGTAAATGTGTGTGTGTGTGCATGCTGTGAGTTCTGGGGCAGTGCATGTATGGACTGGTATGTAAGTGTGCGTGTGTGTGTGTGAGTGAGTGTGTGCGTGAGTGCGTGCGTGTGTGTGTGTGTGTGTGTGTGTGTGTGTATGTGTATTAGTGCTGCACGATTAATCATATCACAATTGCAATCACGATGTCAGCCTGTGCGATTATATGACGGCAATGCTGCAATTTTATTAAATAAATAAGTGCATGTGTGGACGTGACAGCCCATTCTCTCTGAGAGCTGTTTGCCCATTTTCTACATCGCTAATGAAAAGATGACCAGTCAGTCTCAGTTTAGGTTCACATGTGGTCATGTGAGTTTCCGGTGTGCAGCGTGGAAATCAGGTGAAGATGGATGCCGAGTAGACCGACACTGAACTGGTGGTCAGAAAAAATAACACAGATCACAGCTTGGCGATATGTCTTTATTTCATCAATAATTAAAGTTAATATAATATTGGAGCGTGTTCCAAATGTCATTTTGGCAGATAAAAAACAGCAAGAAAAGAAAGAAAACCACTTGAAACAGTATTCATGTAATATAGTCCTATGCAGCTTCTCTCTTGATCCATACGCTTGTGTTTGAGGGAGAACAAAAGAGTGTTTTCTTTAGACTCGCACCAGATGGTCGTTGTTGTCCTAAACAACACAACTCCAAAAATCATGTGCGCTATGTGTAAAGAAGATATCACACACACACACACTTTCATATCTAGGAGTTACTGTCTGTCATTTTTAACTAACAACAACTCAGGATAAAGCAATCAAATGAACGTCGAACTCTGTCAGGCTCAACGCAACAAACCCACCACAATCAATCAGTACTAAGGCCAGATTGTGCACTACACGAATGCTTAGAACAAAATGCATAAAATAACAAAGTTAAAGCATGAATAATGTTTCATACATGTTAGCTGGGTTACTTTTAAATTAAGCTACACCTTGGTAAAATGGTCCTGAATTGTCATCTTAATTACAGAAAAATGCGAATATTGGCTATTCCAAGAAATCAAATACACTCACTGAGCATTTTATTTGGAACACCTGTACATCTACTCATTCAGCCAATCGTGTGGCAGCAGTACAGTGGATAAAAGCTTCAGTTAATGTTCACATCAACCATCAGAATGGAGAAAATAAACATGATCTCAGTTATTTCAACTGTGGCATGATTATTGGTGCAAGAAGGGCTGGTTTGAGTATTTCTGTAACTGCTGATCTCCTAGGATTTTCACACACAACAGTCTCAAAATGGTACCAAAAACCCAAAACATTCAGTGAGCGACAGTTCTGTGGATGGAAATGCCTTTTTTAATGAGAGAGGTCAACAGAGAATGGCCAGACTGGTTCGAGCTGACAGAAAGGCTGCGGTAACTCAGATAACCACTCTGTACAACTGTAGTGAGCAGAATACCATCTCAGAATGGACAACACGCCAAACTTAAAGCAGATGGGCAACAACAACAGAAGACCACATCAGCCACATTAATAGGAATATATGTTCCTAATAAAGTGCTCAGTGAGACTACAAATAGAATGGCATATGTATACAAACACAAAACTACTCGTATCTTTACTCGTATTGGCCAAGATCTAAAACTAGGTACTTGGCACTTGTAAAAGTCTTCAGAAATTAGTATCGGTGCATCTCTAGTAAATGTATGCATTTTTTGACTGAGCATTTCAAGTTCTACTTACATATAACTTCGTATTTTTACGAGCCAAGTCAGCAGGGGGCAGTCAGCGCACCTCAAAATATCTCACAAGCAAAAACCAAGGAAATGAGATCTGGTCAAACAGGACATGTTCTTGACAGATAGACAAAGCAAAATGCATCCTGTGGTGTGATTTTTAAATCTTGACACAGCGTCCTAGAAACGCACTGTTTTTGACAGTACAGACAGAACACAAGAATGCGTCCTATGACAGATTAACAAATTAATTTCCATATTGGATTGCAGTGGACTGCAGGGTTGTTCAATGATATGGGAATGAAACAAACAATATTAAATTCTTTAGCCAATTTTTTATTGTCTTACCAATGTTTAAAACATCTACCACAATGATGCAATATATTTCAATATGAATATCTGATTTGTTTTAGGCAATATGTATTACATGTTTAATTATTTGAACTAATATATATAGTGATTTTGTTACCTTTATTTGGGAGGTAATTATTTATTTATTTATATAATAATATATATTTTATATATTGTTAAAATAAAATAATTTATTTTAATCACCATGTTATGTAATATATTCAATAAAAAATATTTTTTATATTATTGTTTAATTTATTCGATATATATATACGGTATATATATCTATCTATATATATATATATATATATATAGATATAGATATATATAGATACTGTATATATATATATATATATAGAGAGAGAGAGAGAGAGAGAGAGAGGGAGAGAGAGAGAGAGAGAGAGTTGTCATTTTATTAAATAATATATTTTATATATATATTTTATATTATTTAATAAAATGACAGCTCTGTTCCTCACATACCTCATCCTCTCTGCCTGGCCTGGCCAGAAAGACAGCATTAAAGGGCAGATTAAGACCTTCAATTTTCGGAGGAATGCTCTTGGGAACAGCAGCCAGAGGTCTATTACAGTAAGAGGGGGAAGGAGTCAAGCCTGTGGCATTACATCACTGTTCCTAGGGGATTTTTTAATCAGCATGGACACAGGCCGGACCAAGGACTGGTTTCAGACCCAGCGCCTGTCAATCAGGGTCTGTTGCCTGCAGTCCTGGGAAGTTCAGCAGATTATAGTCAAGGTCGGGACAGACTGAACATATGTCCAGAGGAAGCACATATGAGAGGAAAGGAGGTCAGAGGAATGATTGCATGCTGAGATTTTGACTTTCCAAATCCGTTTCTGTCCATGAGTTATGACATGTGTTTGTTCAGATTTATATATAAAGGTACAGTTTGTCCAATGATGAAAATTCTGTCATCATTTACTTACCCTAATGTTGTTCCAAACCAGTATGACTTTTTTCTTCCATGGAACACAAAAGGAGATGTTAGCCTCAGTCACAATCTACATTCATTGTATCTTTTTTCATACATGTCATGGATGTCAATGCTGACAATGTTGATTTGAGAGCTTCAGCAGAGGGGAAGATTTTCAGATTAAAATTATTTAATTATTAAAATTATTATATATAATTATTATAAAAAATTATAATCGTCTGCTATATTTTAATGGTGTTTTTGTACCTTGACAGGCCAGTCCCCATTCACTTTCAATATATGGAAAAGAGCGGCCGGATATTCTTCAAACACCTTTTAACTATGGGAATTATGTTGTGACTAAAAAAAATCCAAAATAAATCAAAACTGTGTTATATTTTAGCATCTTCAAAGTATTCACCCTTTACCTAGAATATACAGACATGTACTCTTTTCTCAATTTTCTCAACCAACTTCTTGAGGTATCACCCTGGGATGCTTTTTAAACAGTACTGAATCTATTTTTGGCGCTTATTGGCTGCTTTTCATTATCGTTTGGTCCAAGTCATCAATTTCAAAAACTTTTTTTTTTTATTTAAATTTGAGTTTTATAATGAAATAAATTAATATGGTGGCACAATTTTATTTTGTCTACAAAACTGATTTCAAACATTTAATCATACTCCTTCAGATCAAAAGATTTTTAAGATCATGAGAAACATTTCAGTCAAGTGTTTCAAAACTTTTTTTTCACTTTATAAGTGAAATTCTGATTATAACTGTTTACCATAAGAACTCTGTAGTCATGGAACATTTGCTAAGTTTAAGGTCTCCTGTTTGTGAGTATTTATGTGTGTACATGAACTACAATTGGGTTTTAAAAAAAGAAAGCGAGAGAGAGATAAAGAGACAGAGGTAAAAACACAGAATGGGGCAACATCAGACAATCCCTCATGAATCACACACACACAAACACACACATACAAACACGCACACGCACACACACACACACACACGCACACACACACACACACACACACACACACAAAGCCTGACTGGGATATAACATCTTTCCATCTAAAATCAGACAATGTGGCCTCATCAACAGTCCAGTGTTCATGATGACCTGCCTGCAGAATCTTAACCTGAAACAGTATTACAGTGCCAGATCCTTTTAACCTACTATCCATGATCCCCTGAAAACAACCATGTGTACCAATAATAAATCCTAGTATGGAATACATTCATCATCCAATCAATATTACATTAATAAGACTATGGCTTAGATGTTACATTTTTAAACTGAAATTTGTGCAACATTTACCGTGAAGGCACTAGTACATTAAATCTCACGGTGACCTTGGTGATTTGGATGGAAATTGGTTGGTGAAATCTTTGGCCGCATGATAAAACTGAGATTTGTTCAAAAGACCCGCAGTCTCAAGAATTGTTAATGAGGAGACTTCAGAGATGATATATCAGACATCACTTAATAAAATCAATTTGCACCCTCTGGGTACTAAACTCTGATTGGCTCTTTAAGGAGTAGTTTAACTAAAAATAATAATTATGTAATATTTTACTCACCCTCATGTTGTTCCAAACCCACATGACTTTTCTATCTGTCTAAAGTGTAAAACTGTACTTTGGAAAGAAAGTCCCCAAGTATTCTAGTAAAGTCTGTGGTGTGTATGGGAGGGGGAGAAGGTTGGTGAGCAAGGCTTTCATTAGAGAACCTCTGCCTAGATGTTTGCCAGTCTGCCTTGTGAGCTTATTAGAGGGTTTAACTCCTGAACAGATTAGGCTTCCTGTGCCGTAAGAGTGAAAATGTACAAATTGTACAAACAAGATGCAAAAACCTTTGGCAGATGTGTTCATTTTTGCAATCCTGTGGATACAAATGCATAACATTGTTTGTATAGTTCATGGATGCATGCGTGTGTATGTCTGTGTGTGTGTGTGTGTGTGTGTGTGTGTGTGTTTAAGTGATTTTTAAGTGATTTTTTTCACATTACAGTATGATTGGCTGGGTTCCAACTGAATTAAACTGAATTTTTTTTTCTATAGGTATTTAATATTTTAGTTCCATTTTTTAGGATTAAAAAAACACCTATGAAACATATAGGTGTAATGCCTGCAGACTGCAGATGAACAGATTAACAGATTATAGAATACAATATAAAATGACAAATATAACTGTTAATCCAATCTATTCTAATATATATATAATATATATTATATATATTATATATTCCTAATATATATATTAGGGCTGTCAATCACAATTTTTTTTTAAATCTAATTAATTACATGGTGTCCCGATTAATTAATCACGATTAATCGCATTTAATTGCATATACAAATATTTGCTGAGAAAGCCCCTCATATAACAATAATTCAATATAGAAAGATTATACATATTTATATCAGTATATAATTATACATAGTTATCTTTAAATCTAATTTTTTTTAATATATATATATATATATATATATATATATATATCCATCCATCCATCCATCGTCAACCGCTTATCCTGCGTACAGGGTCGCGGGGGGCTGGAGCCTATCCCAGCTAACATTGGGCGAAAGGCGGGGTACACCCTGGACAGGTCGCCAGTCCATCGCAGGGCCACACATAGACAGACACACACTCACACACTCACATCCACACCTAGGGCAATTTGGAGACACCAATTAACCTAACCTGCATGTCTTTGGATGGTGGGAGGAAGCCAGAGAACCCGGAGAGAACCCACGCAGACACGGGGAGAACATGCAAACTCCACACAGAATGGCCGGGGCAACCGGGGTTTGAACCCACGACCTTCTTGCTGTGAGGCGACAGTGCTAACCGCTGCACCACCGTGCCGCCCTATATATATATATATATATATATATATAATAAAAAATATTCAGATAATTAAAATGCATTACATTCTTGTAGCAGAAGAGTTAATCATTGATAAGACAATACAAAAAGTGGCTTTAGAATACAATGTATTGTTTTTATTGTTTAGAATACAGTGTATTATTCACCTACCATATTATTGATCATAAGTCAATCATTGGCATACAGTTCACAACAATCTATTTATTTATTAATCTAAGTGAATTTGTCAATCAGTTGGAGATTTATTATGAGGGCAATTATGTCGCTCACCACCGGCAAACATCCTGTGAATGCCCGGCCAATGAAAATGACATTAGGTGACATTAGTGGAAGGAAAGGCAGGGGGCGCGCCTATGCCTGGATATGCTGCCAGCTGGACCACTTCATTCAGCGATGCCGGTCGGTGGCACTGGACACAATTGGCCATCCCCTTCGGCAACCGGGAGATGAACTGCTCCAGCACCATCAAGTTGGCAACATCATCGGTGTTGCTGTCCTTCTTGGCCAGCACCCACTGGCAGGAGGCATCGCAGAGCTGCTGGGAAAAGGTAAACGGGCGGCCAGCCTCACTCAGCATTAAGGAGTGGAAACACTGGCAATGTTTTTCTTGGCTGCGGCTGACTGTTGCAGTACTGTCTTCTTCAGCAGGTTTGCACCCAGAAGATGTTGCTCTGTGATCTGGGCTTCCTGGTCAGCAGTGGTAGCAGATGCACTGCCCACTTGCCCTGTGGCCACTTCATCGCTTCGGCGTTATGCTCAAAAAGCTCCAGATATGCTTCTGGGTCATCTTGGGGGCCAATCTTGTTAAGTAACACATGGGGGTGCACTACTGCCGGGGTCGCGGCAGCCACCCCTCCTGGGAAACCAGGCTCTGGAGCACCTGCCGATCTTCTACCTCGGCCCAAAAGGAGCACCTCAAAGTGCTGCTGCTGCTCACTTACACTTTGTGGATGCTGGCAAGGGACTGGAAGACTTCTTCCAGTGGCGAAGACTCCATGACAGAGAATACCGATTTTTGGCACCAGTGTAATAAGTTTTGTTCATGGAGGAGGGAAAGGGGGAAGCGGGAGGTGACAGATCCAACTCAAAAATGTATTTTATTTTCGCAATTTACAGAAAATTTCACACTCAATACTGCAGGCCGTACGGACACACGCACGCACATGAATGCTCGGCTCTCTCTCCCTCTCTGAGGTTTTGGGCAGCCTTTACTCCCCACCTCTCACTGTGAACATAGAAATCACAATTAGCAGCAATTCATCTCAGGTGAAAACCCTTACTGATTCCCCTCTCCACCAGATGAATGGCCACACCCTCACCTCCACAGACATCACTGTGTCTTTTCAATTGCACAGACCTCTGTTCCACTGATCTGGTGTTTCAAAATGTAATTATATGTGGGTCAGCCATGGCAGATATAAATGGTAACATGTTAATGACACACCTCTCTCTCCACCTGTTTCTCTCTCTCTTTCACTCTTACCAGGAGCATCCTAATACTTTGCCCCACTAGCCCTGTCTTTCACCTGGGCTCCACTGCTCGGGAATAAAGCATTTAGGATTCATCTCACAGTTACTGCATCCTCCCTGGGGTTGGAATGCAATGGGAATCTTTAGGGGGAGACTGTGGAGCTCCTTTGCCTTCCATTCAGCTATGACTCTCATTCAAGCAGAGCCCCTGACAGAGGCAGAAGGGGACAGGGGAGGGGGGAATCATGCTGGCTCTCAGCTGCAAAAGACCACCAAAACATAAATGGGAGTACAGAGAGCATACTGAACAGAGGTGGAGACAGGCGTGTACCTGCATACTAAGCAGGAGATGAAAGAGAGAGAAAATAATATAGTCTGTCTCATCATAAATATAAGTGAGAAAGCATATGGATATTTTAGCACATACTGAGGGTGCTCACACACACTGGTGCAGGGAGTGCAGTGAATAATAGCTCATAAGCATAATTAATGCTTTGGCATGCTCATGGATTTCTCAGCATGGTGAAGCTTTTCTCATTTCTCTCTCCATTGCCTCCCTCTCTCTCTCTCTCTCTCTCTCTCTCTCTCTCTCTATCTCTCTCTCTCTCCCAGCCGAAGGATGGGTAAGAGTGTGGGAAGCTTTGCTGGACACAAGCTAATGCAGTCTGACTTGTTGTGATGCATATCATGTGTTGCAGGACATGGTTGTCTACACACTTCCTGTCAAAATGACACAAAATGTGAAAAATGCACACACAACTGTCTTCACTAACAAAAAAAAAGTACCATGGTTTTTGGACATGTACCATGGTAATACCATGGTATTCTTTTAAATACCTTGAGAAGCTAGCTACCATGTATGTAAATGATATGTATAAGAATATGTTAATCAATTATTACTATGTTTAATACACTCACTTAGCACTTTATTAGGAACACTATGGTCCTAATAAAGTGTTCAACATGGTCTTCTGCTGTTGTAGCCCATCCGCCTCAAGGTTAGACGTGTTATGCTTTCTGAGATGCTATTATTCTTAGTACAATTGTACAGAGTGGTTATCCGAGTTGCCGTAGCCTTTCTATCAGCTCGAACCAGTCTGGCCATTCTCTCTTGACCTCTCTCATCAACAAGTTGTTTCCGTCCACAGAACTCACTGGATGTTTTTTGTTTTTGGCACCATTCTGAGAAAAACTCTAGAAACTGTTGTGTGTGAAAATCCCAAGAGATCAGCAGTTACAGGAATTCTCAAACCAGCCCGTCTGGCACCAACAATCATGCCACAGTCGAAATCACTGTGATCACATTTTTCCCCATTCTGATGGTTGATGAACTGATGCTCCTGACCAGTATCTGCATGATTTTATGCATTATGCATTTTACTGCTGCCACGCGATTGGCTGATTAGGTAATTTCATGTATAAGTAGGTGTACAGGTATTCCTAATAAAGTGCTCAATAAATTTATCAAAGTACCAAGGTATAACTATTTTAAACCATCACTGTAACCATAGTACCATTTTTTTTAGGGTATTTTTCAAAATCATACACTCAAGTATAGATAGACTTCTCACATAGATTTAAAGAAAAATGCAAGGGTCTATAAGAAAAAACATTGGCAAAAACTAAAGAGTATTTTGAATGAAAAGAGTGAAGAAGAGGACGGGTGAGAAGATGAAACAGATAGCAGGTCTTCAAACAGCATGCAGCAAGGAGCAAAAGCCACCAAAGGCTACAAACTTGTTAAAAAGAATCACGCTGTGTTCATGACGTTTCACAAACTAATTTCAGGGTTCCCACACTTTTTGACCAAGTAATTTCTATGGTTAGTAAATTGGGTAAATTACTCAATAAAAGAAATACATTACAGATTACTGATTACTTCACTAAAATGGTAATATGATTGATTACTGATTTTTTTTTGTCTGAAAAGTAATCACATTACTTATTATTTTACTTTTAAGTTACTTTTCATTTTATAGAAGTGCAAACAGATGCACATAGGCCTATAAACATAATTCATTTTTTAAAATATATTCTACATAAGTAATATTATTTTAAAAATGCAACCAAAGTAATGTGCTCAAAAGTAATTTTCGCTTCATTGAAAGTCAGTTAGTGTAACCTGATTACACAAATTTTAAATGTAATCTGGCACAATACCTTTTTTTACCTGTAAACTTATAATACAGTAACTAATTACTTACATTGCACGATGACTACATTGAACACTGTCCATAATATTTCCATGACTTTTTTATGATTTTTCCAGTCATACGGATTACTGGATAAGGATTTTTACAAATCATTTAACAGAGAACACATTCAAAAAGTAGTTTCTATTGGTATTGATATTGGTCTCAAGATGGCGCCGAGTATGGCTGCTGCGTCGCAAGCTCCGTCAAAACACTGCAGTTTATTGTTTGTTTTGTTTACAGTTCTGTGTTTTTTTGTCTTGGATGTTGTCTGCCTTATTGTGTACGACAGACAAACGCTTTTGGACATTGGTTCGGCAATCACACACCGAAAACCGGACTTCACATTCCTCAATGCCGACCCGCGGTTTACAATCACGCCAGCGGAGCCCTTTGTTTGGGCTGCCCGGCCGCAGAAACGCAGACGGAAAAGGGGAAAAAGAGCCGGCGTTCTCATCAGAGTAAGACGTCGCACAAATCGCCCCCTGCTACCCAGTATACTACTGGCAAATGTTCAGTCTCTGGACAACAAGCTCTGCGAGCTGAGAGAGCTGATCTCTTTCCAACGAGAGATGAGAGAATGCTGTGTTATCTGTCTTACGGAAACCTGGATGTCCGCGGAGATTCCAGACTCGGCCATCGAAGCCACGGGTTTCTCTGTGCACCGAGCGGACAGAGCGAAAGACCTCTCAGGTAAAAGCAGAGGTGGAGGTGTATGTTTTATGATCAACAAATCATGGTGTGATCAGAGGAATATACATTTTATCAGGTCTTTCTGGTCTCCTGATCTGGAATTTCTCATGCTTCTGTGTCGACCATTCTGGCTACCGAGGGAATTCACAGCGGTCATTATCACTGCTGTGTACATCCCCCCACAAGCCGACACAGACCGGGCACTTAGGGAACTGTATAGCAGTATAAGTCAGCAGGAAACCGCGCACCCTGAGGCCGCGTTCATTGTTGCCGGGGACTTCAACAAAGCCAACTTCAAAACAATAGCACCAAAATACCACCAACACATCAGCTTTAACACACGAGGGGACCGGGTTTTGGATCATTGCTATTCTCCTTTCCGGGATGGCTACAAATCCCTCCCCCGCCCACCATTTGGCAAATCTGACCACTCCTCCGTTCTGCTTCTGCCCGCTTACAGGCAGAAACTGAAACGGGAATCACCCGCCCTCAGAATTATCCAGTGCTGGTCGGACCAATCAGACTCTGCGCTACAGGACTGTTTTGATCACGCGGACTGGGAGATGTTCCGGTCTGCCTCCGATGACGACATCGAGGTTTACGCTGATAGCGTAACGTGTTTCATCAGAAAGTGCGTAGAGGACGTTGTTCCGACAAAAAATATACGGATCTACCCCAACCAGAAACCATGGGTTAACGGCGATGTTCTCGCGGCACTTACTGCGCGGACCACCGCTTTTATTTCCGGGAACGCGGAGGAGCGTAAACAAGCCAGTTATGCCCTCCGTAACTCCATCCGTGCAGCCAAACGCCAGTACAGGCACAAAATTGAAGAACAGTTTAACACCACTGACTCCAGAAGTATGTGGCAGGGAATTAACACCATCACGGACTATAAACGGAATAAAAACTCCGCCATGAACACCGCTGCCTCTCTCCCGGACGAGCTTAATACATTTTATGCTCGTTTCGAGGACAACAACACCGCCCTCGCGGAGAGAGCACTCGCGGCCGATACTACAGATGATGGTTCACTCTCCGTCTCTGTTGCGGATGTAACCCGATCCTTTCGACGGGTGAACATCCGTAAAGCCGCGGGTCCAGACGGCATTCCGGGCCGCGTCATCAGAGCATGCGCGAACCAACTGGCTGGTGTTTTTACGGACATTTTCAACTTGTCCCTATCCCTGTCTGTAGTCCCCACATGCTTCAAAACATCAACCATTGTGCCTGTACCGAAGCAAGCCAAAATCACTTGCTTAAATGACTGGCGTCCTGTTGCCCTCACCCCCATCATCAGCAAATGCTTTGAGAGGTTGATCAGAGATCACATCTGCTCTGTTCTGCTCACCTCTTTGGACCCATTGCAGTTTGCCTACCGTAACAACCGCTCCACTGATGATGCCATTGCATCTACAATACACACTGCTCTTTCCCACCTGGAAAAAAGGAACACATATGTGAGAATGCTGTTTGTAGACTACAGCTCAGCATTCAACACCATAGTGCCCTCCAAGCTTGATGAGAAACTCCGGGCTCTGGGCTTAAACAGCTCTCTGTGCAGCTGGATCCTGGATTTCCTGTCAGGCAGACGTCAGGTGGTTAGAATGGGCAGCAACATCTCCTCATCACTGACCCTCAACACTGGAGCCCCGCAGGGCTGTGTTCTCAGCCCACTCCTGTATTCCCTTTACACACATGACTGTGTGGAAACATAGCTCCAACGCCATCATTAAGTTTGCTGACGATACGACGGTTGTAGGTCTGATCACTGACAATGATGAAACGGCCTACAGAGAGGAGGTGCACACTCTGACGCGCTGGTGTCAGGAGCACAACCTCTTCCTCAACGTCAGTAAAACCAAGGAGCTTGTGGTGGACTTCAGGAGGAAAGACAGAGAGCACAGCCCCATCACCATTAATGGAGCACCGGTGGAGAGAGTCAGCAGCTTCAAGTTCCTCAGTGTCCACATTACTGAGGCCGTTGTGAAGAAGGCTCACCAGCGCCTCTTCTTCCTGAGACGGCTGAGGAAGTTTGGAATGAACCACCACATCCTCACACGGTTCTACACCAGTACTGTAGAGAGCATCCTGACTGGCTGCATCACTGCCTGGTACGGCAATAGCACCGCCCACAACCGCAAAGACCTGCAAAGGGTGGTGCGAACGGCCAGAAACATCATCGGAGGTGAGCTTCCCTCCCTCCAGGATATATATAACAGACGGTGTGTGAATAAAGCTCGGAGGATCATCAGAGACTCCAGCCACCCGAGTCATGGGCTGCTCTCACTGCTTCCATCAGGCAGGCGGTATCGCAGCATCAGGACCCGCACCACCCGACTACATGACAGCTTCTTCCCACAAGCAATAAGACTTTTGAACACATGATCTCTCACGATCAACAATCAGCACTGCACTTTATTAATCATCACTCTGTCAATATATTCTCCCAATTCAATTAGTGTTTATATATATTTATACCCGTATCTAGTGTATGTGTATTCTACATTGTGTGTATTGTGTACATTTGTTATGTAAATTGTTGTGTAAGTATGTGTACATTTGTTATGTAAATTGTTTTGTGTAAATATGTTGTTTATTGTAAAGTGGTTTATGTCTCGTCACTGTCATGACTGCTATGTTACTCGGAACTGCACACAAGAATTTCACCTGCTGTTGCACTCGTGTACACAGTAGTGTGACAATAAAGTGATTTGATTTGATTTGATTTGATTCTAGCCAATGAAATACAGGATTTTTGAGCAGAGCATGAAAAATCTTTTCCATGTGTAACGCAATTTAATGGAAAGGAGGAGGCGAGAACTGGCTTGACGATATAAATAATATTTTAATGATAAACTTACACAAAAGATACAAACACACACATGACAGACATGTTCGTAAACGATCTCTCTCTCCCACACCACCGTCCGCAATCGGCCTTTATCCCTCTCCGAGGTTCAATTAGCCCAATAACCGGGTGTGTATAATCACGACCCGGCCCCCGGCCCCGCCCTCCACCCTGTCACACCATGACTTTATCAAATTTGACTAATTTCAATGTCTTTTCCAGGCATGGAAATCACTATTTTAAAATGTCCATGATCGTTGGAACACTGTGGTTTGTGTGAGTCTACAATGAGAATGGTATATGTTTATTTAAAATACTGTATGTAGGCATACACATTTGTTTTTGATAGATATCTGCTTACTGAAGTAATGTTCCATACAAAAATGTTGTAGTTACTACAGTTATTACTGTAAAATCATTATAAAATAGCATGTGGTCAGTGACAGTAGTGTGTAGGGATGTCAAAAGTACAGGTACTGTTGTGGTTTGTGCCCAATTTGTGAAAAATCACTATGAAATACTTGGGAGTTTTTTGACACCAGAAAATAGACTTTATTATCAGAGATAACAAACCGAGTTGCCCCTGCAGAAACAACTGATGTGCCTTGAGTTTGCAATCACTTACATAGGTCTATGTAAACGTGGCTAAAACCTTCCATACATTTTGTTCTGTGTCTTCAGTATGTTATTTTTAAGAAGGGAACATCTGGAATCTCTTTAAGGGGCCTTATCATATATTTTCTCTAGTGTCAAACCATGAGACTCAAGTTTAACATATATGAGTATCATATGTGATCACGCATTGCATTCTGAGGGGCCTAATTTTCTCAGGCCTCTATACTCACACACACACACACACACACACACACACACACACACACACACACACACACACACACACACACAAACACACAGTAAAATACATACTTGACCATCAGAAATAATTGTAGAATAAAATGGCTATATTTACACTTGATTAATTTATATTTAACTTGATAAAAATGTTCCACAGTACTTCTGCACCAAGTCAATACTAAAATTACAAAGATGAAACAATACTAGACTTTCTGCAGTATCAATAGTACTGACACATATTGGTACCAGCTTCTTTTGATGTGCGCTCGAGCATGTGTGATTTATGAGCTGGTAATGCGGATACACAGCAAACAGTCAAATACACTTCAAAATTCCTTTAATATACCTGTCTTGGCAAGGTAATAATGTAGCACAGTTATGTTTGAATTGAATGTAAGCAGTAGGGCAAAAAAATACAAACCAAGGATTTATAACAAGATATCAGATCGGTGCATTGGACTTGTTATATGTAAACTTGTATTGTTTGTATTGATCTATGTTAATGTGGTAGAAACCAATGTTACAATGGAAGATTTTAGTAAAAGGTACAATATGCGTTAGTTTTGCCTGGATAATGAGTAGGCTGCTAAACAAAATCTAAGCATTCCAAATAGAAGTAAAACCAGAGATTATTTAGCAGATGGCCACTTCTAATAAGAGATGTGCCTCTTCTCCCACCCAACCCGTCATCCTCGTCCCTCTTCATGGATTTCAGACCACATTGACATTACATGCATTTCAGTGTAGTATGAGGGTTGCAAAATGAGTGGGCTTTGAGGGTGGCTGGTCTGAGCTGCCAACCAACAAGGCACACATAGGACCAAAGCTCCTCATTTAATTAGGAACCAAGAGAAATTTGCAGAGACTGTCAGGGTATTCTGAAGTTGTAGCTGCTGTTGTACCGATCCATTAGAGCGGGGACAGTTCCCCTCATTCCCTAACACACATTTCAAAGCATAGACATAATAAATACATAGACGCCCTATTGGCCGCTGGAGCGTACGTCAACGGGCCGCCATATTGCGGAGGGCAACATTCCCATTTCTCTCATAACGGGAGTTGAGGAAAAATGCCTGCCTCATGTGCTGCTTGGGGCTGTACAAATCGCCGCACTATTGAAAACAGGTCTCGGGGAATTACTTTTCACAAGTAAGACTGAACTTTTGTTTCTGGTTGTATTTGGTTGTTACAGTGAGGAAAATAAGTATTTGAACACCCTGCTATTTTGCAAGTTCTACCACTTGGAAATCATGGAGGGGTCTGAAATTGTCATCTTAGGTGCATGTCCATTGTGAGAGACATAATCTAAAAAAAAAAATCCAGAAATCACAATATATGATTTTTTAACTATTTATTTGTATGATACAGCTGCAAATAAGTATTTGAACACCTGTCTATCAGCTAGAATTCTGACCCTCAAAGACCTGTTAGTCTGCCTTTAAAATGTCCACCTCCACTCCATTTATTATCCTAAATTAGATGCACCTGTTTGAGGTCGTTAGCTGCATAAAGACACCTGTCCACCCCATACAATCAGTAAGAATCCAACTACTAACATGGCCAAGACCAAAGAGCTGTCCAAAGACACTAGAGACAAAATTGTACACCTCCACAAGGCTGGAAAGGGCTACAGGGAAATTGCCAAGCAGCTTGGTGAAAAAAGGTCCACTGTTGGAGCAATCATTAGAAAATGGAAGAAGCTAAACATGACTGTCAATCTCCCTCGGACTGGGGCTCCATGCAAGATCTCACCTCGTGGGGTCTCAATGATCCTAAGAAAGGTGAGAAATCAGCCCAGAACTACACGGGAGGAGCTGGTCAATGACCTGAATAGAGCTGGGACCACCATTTCCAAGGTTACTGTTGGTAATACACTAAGACGTCATGGTTTGAAATCATGCATGGCACGGAAGGTTCCCCTGCTTAAACCAGCACATGTCAAGGCCCGTCTTAAGTTTGCCAATGACCATTTGGATGATCCAGAGGAGTCATGGGAGAAAGTCATGTGGTCAGATGAGACCAAAATAGAACTTTTTGGTCATAATTCCACTAACCGTGTTTGGAGGAAGAAGAATGATGAGTACCATCCCAAGAACACCATCCCTACTGTGAAGCATGGGGGTGGTAGCATCATGCTTTGGGGGTGTTTTTCTGCACATGGGACAGGGCGACTGCACTGTATTAAGGAGAGGATGACCGGGGCCATGTATTGCGAGATTTTGGGGAACAACCTCCTTCCCTCAGTTAGAGCATTGAAGATGGGTCGAGGCTGGGTCTTCCAACATGACAATGACCCCAAGCACACAGCCAGGATAACCAAAGAGTGGCTCTGTAAGAAGCATATCAAGGTTCTGGCGTGGCCTAGCCAGTCTCCAGACCTAAACCCAATAGAGAATCTTTGGAGGGAGCTCAAACTCCGTGTTTCTCAGTGACAGCCCAGAAACCTGACTGATCTAGAGAAGATCTGTGTGGAGGAGTGGGCCAAAATCCCTCCTGCAGTGTGTGCAAACCTGGTGAAAAACTACAGGAAATGTTTGACCTCTGTAATTGCAAACAAAGGCTACTGTACCAAATATTAACATTGATTTTCTCAGGTGTTCAAATACTTATTTGCAGCTGTATCATACAAATAAATAGTTAAAAAATCATACATTGTGATTTCTGGATTTTTTTTTTTAGATTATGTCTATCACAGTGGACATGCACCTACGATGACAATTTCAAACCCCTCCATGATTTCTAAGTGGGAGAACTTGCAAAATAGCAGGGTGTTCAAATACTTATTTTCCTCACTGTATATAATTAGTAATAGTAACGTTAGTTGGCCACCAGAGTTAGTCAGACTAAAATAGCTTGCTTGCGAGCTGTGAAAGTTGAGACATGAATTGACATGATTTATAGTATAGTTTTATCTTATATTTTATATTATAAAGTAAATTTCCTGAAAATCTAAATATTTTCTTAAAACCGACTTTTATGACAAGTACTCGTTTCGGGTAGGCGACTGACATATTGTGAATCTTACTGTAACGTTAGTTAACAGTTAGTTAGTTAGATAGTTGGTTAGCTCACTTTTCTCACACATTGAAGGTTTCCCAAAGACAAAGAGTTGAGGAGACAGTGGGAAGTAGCTATACGAAGGCAAGGTTTTTCCGCAAGCGATTTCTCTGTGCTATGCAGTGAGCACTTCAAGTCGGATGACTTTGACAGGACAGGTCAGACTGTCAGGATTAGGGATGGAGCTAAACCATCAGTCTTCAGTTTTCCGACTCATCTACAAAGAGTAGGTTTTTCATCACTAGATTATTATGATTTAATAGCTTGCCATTAAATTGTTATTTGTTTATATTTTTATTTCCTTTTTAGCCCGTTGCAACCAGGACTACACAAGCCTCAAGGAAAGCTGAGGAAAGCCTGTTAGTGGACTGTTCTCAGCATTTCCAAGAGACTGATCCTCCTCTGCCTAATGCTGTGAGTATTTGTTCTAGTTAAACCCAGAAGAGCTGTGAGCATTATGGCCCTGTTCATATTCAAACCTCTCTGTCTCTCACCGAAAATGACATTTTGATGAAAACGAATAACAATTTTGTCACAATGTACTGCCATCTCATCACTTAAAGAGGAAATCACTCACATTTTCAATCAGACAGTCACATCAGGTATATAACAAAAGAACAAGTTTGGGTGTGTTTGTGTGTGTCAGTCAGGTAAGCATGTTTAAGAATGCAAGCCAGCAAGTATAACATTGTACTAGCTATTCACTAACCAGCTGAGAATGTGTGTCAGGTGATATAAACATTACTCAAAACATTTTCATCCTTCTTTCTACTAGGACCACACCTATGCATTGCCTCAAGCTCTCTCCAAGCACATCAGGGAATGTGGCACCACAGGATGAGACCGTGTCGCTATCAGCTATCGAAATGTCATCTCTAGCAGTAGATGATTCTGAGGAGCTTCCATCCCTTTATAAACGTTTCTGCACTTGTGTGTGACCACAGCTACCTGCCAACCCGCTTTGGTAGCCTTGTGGACAATGCCCTTGTGTACATTTCAGGTTTTGTGGTGCGTCAGATTTTGAGAAATCTTTCCTGTGATGTGTGCCGTGCTAGCTTGGTGGCAGATGCTGTACCTGCGTCTTTTGATCAGAACTACCACTTGCTTTCAATGAAAAACAATGGAGGGCTGATGATTCCTTCTGAAGGTACAGTGAAGGTGGTCAGATCAGCAGAGCGGTTTATTCGCCAGTCATCCTCTGGGAAACCGGTCAGAGTTTCTTTGATCAATCAGTTTGTCAGAGCTGAGATTGGTTCTGAAGATGTGTTTTTTCTCAAGGAGCACATAGAGGAAACACAGTTTGGAATTGACAACCATCATTTTTCTCTCTTGTCATTAGTTGTGTCTGTCTTTCACAAACTGAGGATGCACCACATTGCCAAACTTAACACTCTGACACTACAGAGTGGCAACTCAAGAAAAAAGCTATGCAAAGCAGTTCTTTTCAAAGGGTTTTAGCTCTAACCCCCTGTGACCCAACAAAGGATGAGTGATTATAGATGATTGATGGATAGCAGTGAAATGAATAATTTACTATTTTTATTATTGTCTTTATTATTCTGCAATTAATATTACATTGTATTTGCTATTATTATATTATACCACTTGCGATTTATTAATCTATTATAGTTACGGTGTTAAATTATTGTACTAGTCACTATTTAACTTATTAATTTTTATTGACTATATTCTGTAATTAATATTTCATATTCTATTGCTATTATTATAGTATTATACATAAAGTATATGCTATTACCTATAATTATTATATTATTGTACTTATGATATTATATAATTATACTATTCATTACTATTTTATTTGCTGTATACTGTTTGTTTATTTTATTGACTATACACTAAACTATTTACTATTACTTCTCACTTTATCTTATATTTACAGGTGAAACTCGAAAAATTAGAATATCGTGCAAAAGTTCATTAATTTCAGTAATTCAACTTAAAAGGTGAAACTAATATATTATATAGACTCATTACAAGCAAAGTAAGATATTTCAAGCCTTTATTTGATATAATTTTTATGATTATGGCTTACAGCTTATGAAAACCCCAAATTCAGAATTCTCAGAAAATTAGAATATTGTGAAAAGGTTCAGTATTGTAGGCTCAAAGTGTCACACTCTAATCAGCTAATTAATCCAAAACACCTGCAAAGGGTTCCTGAGCCTTTAAATGGTCTCTCAGTCTGGTTCAGTTGAATTCACAATCATGGGGAAGACTGCTGACCTGACAGTTGTGCAGAAAACCATCATTGACACCCTCCACAAGGAGGGAAAGCCTCAAAAGGTAATTGCAAGAGAAGTTGGATGTGCACAAGCAGCAGGGATGACCGTAGCCAGAGAGGATTGTCAGGAAAAGGCCATTCAAATGTGTGGGGGAGTTTCACAAGGAGTGGACTGAGGCTGGAGTTACTGCATCAAGAGCCACCACACACAGACGGGTCCTGGACATGGGCTTCAAATGTCGTATTCCTCTTGTCAAGCCGCTCCTGAAAACAAACAACGTCAGAAGCGTCTTACCTGGGCTAAAGGAAAAAAAGAACTGGTCTGTTGCTCAGTGGTCCAAAGTCCTCTTTTCTGATGAGAGCAAATTTTGCATCTCATTTGGAAACCAAGGTCCCAGAATCTGGAGGAAGAATGGAGAGGCACACAATCCAAGACGCTTGAAGTCCAGTGTGAAGTTTCCACAGTCTGTGTTGGTTTGGGGAGCCATGTCATCGGCTGGTGTTGGTCCACTGTGCTTTATTAAGTCCAGAGTCAACGCAGCCGTCTACCGGGACATTTTAGAGCACTTCATGCTTCCTTCAGCAGACAAGCTTTATGGAGATGCTGACTTCATTTTCCAGCAGGACTTGGCACCTGCCCACACTGCCAAAAGTACCAAAACCTGGTTCAATGACCATGGTATTACTGTGCTTGATTGGCCAGCAAACTCGCCTGACCTGAACCCCATAGAGAATCTATGGGGCATTGCCAAGAGAAAGATGAGAGACATGAGACCAAACAATGCAGAAGAGCTGAAGGCCGCTATTGAAGCATCTTGGTCTTCCATAACACCTCAGCAGTGCCACAGGCTGATAGCATCCATGCCACGCCGCATTGAGGCAGTAATTAATGCAAAAGGGGCCCAAACCAAGTACTGAGTACATATGCATGATTATACTTCTCAGAGGGCCGACATTTCTGTATTTAAAATCCTTTTTTTTATTGATTTCATGTAATATTCTAATTTTCTGAGATTCTGAATTTGGGGTTTTCATAAGCTGTAAGCCATAATCATAAAAATTATATCAAATAAAGGCTTGAAATATCTTACTTTGCTTGTAATGAGTCTATATAATATATTAGTTTCACCTTTTAAGTTGAATTACTGAAATTAATTAACTTTTGCACGATATTCTAATTTTTCGAGTTTCACCTGTACTATTTGCATTGCACTGTAGTTGGACCGTCCATATAATATGTATTATCATAAAGGATCCATCAGTTATCTTTGTTATTGTATATTTGGAGTATCTATCTGTAAATATCCAATATTTTAGTGCTATAAAAATACAGAAAGCACCTGCATGTGTGATTTGCTGATTTGTTTTAATTTCTCAATGGCTCAATTGTAAGCACAAGAGAAGCTAAAATCGGATTAAAGACAGAAAATGTTTTTTCCACAATAAGAAAACTTTATTTCATTTAATATGAAAATTAAATTATATCTCAGTATGGGGGTCTTCACAATTCTTATCCAAGAATAAAAAGCCAAATACATGACAAGCCTGAGCTTTGACAATTCCTTATTTAAAAAATAAAATGTTATAAGTCTAACTATCGAGATTTTAAATAACTAGAGATGGAACTTTCTGTACACCATGTACGAACCACTGAACTCGGTTGATAAATGTAAACGTTATTTTTGTTTTTATCCAGAAAAACAACTCACCCGTTTACTTGCATTTGATTACAGCGCAGTCTTGCCCTCCGCAAAATGGCGGACGCGTTGACGTATCGCAGCAACGTTCCAAAGCGGCCAATAGGGCGTCTATCGCTGCGTCCCAATTCGCATACTATCCGTCCTAAATAGTATTCAAAAATAGAATTAGTACGTCCCAAATCGTAGTATGTTGAAATGAGTGTTCCAAAGATACCCGGATGGTCTACTATTTCCGGTCAGAATCCGAAGTGCAGATCGATGCACACTCTAACGGCTAATATTGCCCACAACCCATTGCGTTCGGGAGGGAGGAGCTTTGAGATGATGCAAACATGGCGGCCGGATGCGGCAGCGGAGATGCGCCCTCAGTTTTTAAGTGTAAGAACTTAAACGTTTAGCGCTAATTAAAGTTATATTTTATTGTCTCATAATATTAATGGATTTGTGTTGTGCAAAAAAAGTACCGTGTTTATCTTGTAGGGTCCGATGAAGACACTGAGCGCCTCATTAACTGGCGCATTGCCAACAACGCCCTTTTCACAGGGAAGAGAAACGCAGCTATCAAAGGTTTTGAGTAAGTAGCGGTCATTGACATTTCTATAATAAATAAATAATAAATAAATAAAAAGGCTCTAGTACAGTATCATGCAAGTGTCCTGTCTTTTTTATGTATTTATTCTTTTGATGTTTCTGTCCTAGATTTATACTTTACTTGATACACTTATGAAAATAAACACCTTTTGCTACACTAACCATAGTTTAACCATGGTAACTTGTTTATTTTAGTAATACTGGGGCTGTACAAATGATAATCAGTCCAACAAAAAAAAAAATAAACATGGTTACTACACTTTTACTATAGTAAAAACATGGTTCATTTTTATAGGGGTATATGTGTGTAATATACATAAGTATAAAATTAAGTAAAAAATACGTTAAACAATTTTTATACTATATACTTTACATATCTTAACTCAGAAAATAAGTAGCTTTCATTGTTACACACATTATTGCACATGAACGTCAGCACCAGCCGCCTCACTAAAGACCTGCGTCTGGTAGATCTATGACGACGCCCTGCTTCACTCCTCAATTTGGTAGAAAAATAGATGAAGAAAAAAAGGTGGGAATAGTAAAGAAAATACGCATGTGCAATAACAATAGTGATGCCTTGCCTTTGTGACGCACCACTAATTATATTGGACATATAAGAATGAATGGAATGTAGAATGTTTGTTTAACTGTCGCGGTGTGCGTAACTAGGCAACCACGTTCTCTTCCATTGCATGACGTCTTCGTAGTATGTCCCAGAACGTGCATACTCTTTTGCTACACACTCAAAAGTATGTACCTTTTCTTCAAAAAAAGAGTACATACTTTTAGGTCGTAGTATAAGTAGGCGAATTGGGACGCAGCCTATGTGTTTCAAAGCCCCACAAGCGACGCTGTACATGCACAAACTACTTCGCGTCAGTTCAGCAGTGTGCTGTAGCTCAACACTGACCCCTGTGGACGGATGAGTAAATAACAGCGTATTCTCGCATAACCCATGTCCTCCACCACAAGAAAAACCTATTGGTACATACGTGTAGATAAATATTTAAGCAAATGTAAACGACAAGGACCCTCACTGAGTCCTTTACTGTATCTGTGTAACTTAAAAAAAAATCCTTCATAACATCTTTATTGTTTAGAAGACACACTGGGGTGAAGAGAGCGATATGGTATCAATATATTGAACAACTTATGTTTACCGATATTTTATTTAATGTCTCAAAGTGTAGCCTACTTATTTTCTTCACACAAAAACACAAATACCTCTACTTTAAGCTGCGTTTTGTGATTTCTGCAAATGTTTCATCAAGCAAGTAGGTAGTCCCGCTCCAAATTTACGTCATTGGTTGAGGTAGGCAGAGAGCCGCCTCGGAGTGGCTAACAAGCGCGGGCCGCACTCAGACTTTTTTTTTCTGTTTAGGGCACCTAGATTTCTCAGAACACCCATTAAGTGATATGTGTCAAGTAGTACAGACATAAAATGTGTGGTAATAAAAACGCTTTGGTTGGGCTGCACAGAGTAATATAACTTATAATACTTATACTGACACCCTCTGGTTATATATTTGAATTGCATGCTCTATTTGCTCATAATGCAAGTTCAACCTCTTGTTGTTAAATATGTGCCAATGTATTTCCCTATTTTCAGTTTTGAATATTTGTGTGTAGCACATATTCAAAAATGTGCGAGGCCGGATGTTAGGAAATGGACAAAGGGGGCGGAGACAAGAAATGTGGGTGTTGATAGAAGAAAGCAACAAGCGGGCAGTGGTAAAAAAAAAAGGGCCCGAGAAACAAGACAATAAATCGGTTCATCAAAGTTGATCTGTGACTCCTTCATTACTTGTGCACATACACAAGTTTTAAAACAATTTGTTTTGTTAAATGCAAAAAAACTTCAAGCAACTTAAATTCATAAAGTTTTTCCGTGATGGTTCAAAACAATAGTGTCAGTCTATGCATCTGTCTATCTATTTGTTTGTGAACGTTTCTAATAGAAGACATGAACTTCAGCCATGTTTTGGAAACGTTAGATTGTAGGTTAAAGGTAAACCTACCATATATGGAGGAAAAAAATAAAAACAAATCCTTTATTATTTCAGACCACAGTACATGCGTGTCTGTGCAGCATGAGTGTTGAAAATTTGACTAAGTTGACTAAGACTGCCTCCAAGAAAGACCCAGCAGGTCTGAGCACACCATTTTTTACTTGTTGACTCATTCCAGGTAATGCACATGACAAGAAAGAACGAGGAAACCAAGGGTACCTTAATGGAAGTAAACAACACACTCGATCACCTCATCCTGCTGTTTGTCATGGTGCCTTCAGTCACAGTATGTCGCTCTAGCTCTAGGTCAACTGGAGCTCCCTCCTACTTGTGGCTTAGATAAAAACACATGTTAAAAAAAACCTAAAATATTTTACAACAGTGGTTCTCAACTGGTGGGTCAGGACCAAAATTGTCAGGTTTGTTTTGATGAAAAAAAAAAAAAAAAACGATGCTAATAATAAAATGCAAATTATAAAATGTAATAAGTTTCATATATATATATATATATATATATATATATATATATATATATATATATATATATATATATATATATATACACACACACACACACACACACACACACATATACTATACACACACACACACACACACACATACTCATATCAGCCACAACATTAAAACCACCTGTCTAATATGTCAAAGGTCCCCCTCGTGCCACCAAAACAGCACCAACCTTCATCTTAGAATAGCATTCTGAGATGCTATTCTTCTCACAACAATTGTACAGAATGGTTGTAACTCAAATTGTATCTGAGTTACCGTAGATTTCTCAGTTCGAACCAGTCTAGCCATTCTCCAATGACCTCTCTCATCAACAAGGCATTTTCATCCACAGAACTGTTACTCACAGGATGTTTTTGGCACCATTTTGAGTAAATTATAGAGACTGTTGTGTGTGAAAAACCCAGGAGATCAGCAGTTACAGAAAGTTATTTTGCTGATTGGCTGAATAGAAAATCACATGGGTAATAGTTGGTGCCAGACGGGCTGGTTTGAGTATTTCTGTAACTGCTGATCTCCTGGGATTTTCACACAATTTCAAACAGTTTCTAGAATTTACAGAACTGTAGACAGAAATGCCTTGTTGATGAGAGAGGTCATCGGAGAATGGCCAGACTGGTTCAAACTGACAAAGTCTACGCAAATTCAGATACAATTTGAGTTACAACCGCTCTGTACAATTGTGGTGAGAAGGATAGCATCTAAGAATGCTAATCTGAGTTGCGGTTTGGTACTGTTTTGGTGGCACTAGAGGGACCTACACAATATTAGGCAGGAGGTTTTAATGTTGTGGCTGATCCATGTATATATAGTATAAATAATATGTTTGGGTGGAATGTGTTGGGTTGCTGCACAGCTCCTTTTCTCCCAACTCTGGAAGCAAATATTATAATTGCCTGTTAGATACGCTCATAGTTTTTTTTCTTTGTCCTGTAAAATAAACAGACATTCGTGAGAAGGAAGTTGTAGCCTTAAGCAAAAAATAGATTCCAAGTAGGTGTTTATTGTGTGATTTTTAACGTAAGTATGTCCAGTTGATAGATCACTTCTTCTGTTGCCAGCAGTGACAGTTTACTGTATCTCCCCTGGCTCTGTTCCAGGGATTCTAAGTAAAGTGGCAGGAAGCTCCAGAAGGTTGGCATTTTTCTGCAGGTGGCTCTGTAATTCAATATCTTATCATCTGAGCAGGTCAAAACCTCTTTGTTTGACAAGCATGGCACATTTAAAAACAAATTTTTATGTCAGTTAACAGACGGTTTTTATTCAAAGCGACATAACACACAAATAAATGCCTCAGTGCACTGGAAATAAATGGCTGTCTTGTACAATGCCACAACAGAAATCCAACAGACTACTACTAGCTACTAATATTTAATCTGCAACCCTTGTGTTACCAGATCATAACCAGTAGTAATTCAAGAGGCAAGAAACACTACATTTGATTTTCTGAAGAGAACGTAATTTGTTTGTTGTGAGAGTCTTTGTAATTACCATTAATTATGTATATATATATATATATATATATAAAATTAGTGATACATATCTTTGTTGTTTTGGGTACAAAATAGAGGTCACCATTTAATTTAATTTAATTTCATAGACCTTGGAAAAGTTAATTTTTAACCTCTTCACCACCAGAGGCGTTTTTGGGCTGCCATCTGCAATTTTTCCTCACTCAAATTTAAAAGCTCGCCTAATTTTTAAGAAACAATCCCCTGCCTCCATCTAAGTGATAACATTGGATTTGTCATATATTTCACTTTGTGATTCTTTTGAAAATCCTTTGAACTCTAGTATTAATGCGACAAATTAAACGGTACAATCACAGTTCTGAGACTGAGAGCTTTCATTTGATATATAACTTGTCTATTTAAGTGCTATGTGAATGAATTTTATATTCCGATTCATATTTCTACCATATTACCTCTAGGTGGCGCTTATTTGCGATGTGGATCATTGCAGACCTTATTTCTTTATTTTATGTAACATAAATGTAGAAGTAATGGTGTTCTATGAAATGTAGAGATCTGCAACTCAACCCTAACAGGCCCCCCCCCCCCCAGGCCTTTAGTGTATGGAGGGGCTGCCATGCTTTGTTAAAACTGTATGTTTATTGTTTCAGTACTGTTACGAATGTTGCCTATAATGCTTACATAAAATATAGCCCATTGCAACAGTACTTGCTAGGAGATGAAATTATAAAGATAGGGAGCGATTTCAGGTCGGGTTCAGGCTTATAATCTGACGGTATTGTTCGGGCCAGGTAGGGTTGCGCCACAAGGTCTCAGGTTTCATTTTAAGGCATCTAGTACAGACCTCTAGTATCCAGGGCTTTAACGTATTAAGTGTAAAATTATTTTGCAACATAGCACCCTCTTCTGGAGCTGCCAGGTGGGTCCAAAGAAGAGGTTTAGAAGTTAAACAAATACATAACATTGGATTACAAATTCATACTAAAAATTGCTTTATTGAAGAAAATGTATGCATATACACCATATTAAGCTCTTATACATTTCCAGAACTTAAAACAGCAAGAGATTTTAAGACACAGTTTTACACATGACACATCTCTTACAATATTGCGCATAAATGATCAGACAGAACCATTCAATCATCTTTGGGTAGTTGTCAAGAGTATATTATTCTGCCACAAGGCACTAAACGGTAGGCATATTCTCTTTTAATGCACTTGAGTAATATTGTCTTCATTTAGCACTTTCCTCTGCCAAATTAACTGTAATCTGTAATCAGTGCTAAAGGCACATTCTCACAATAACAAATGGGTATTTTTTGACATATGAGTTTAAAATGTTTTTTTTTTTTTGGCATTACAGTTAGCTAAATACCCTAAAGTGTAAACTGTTTGAACGGTTTCAAAAAGACAAAAAAAAAAAAAAACTATGGCTTTTACCTTACTTTTTACAAGAATTCTTATCAGAAAACTTTGCACTCAAAACAAAATATGCTTAGAAACTCACACCCACAAATCCATACATTTACTTATAAGTCAAACTAAACATAAAAAAGCTAATTCTGACTATAAAAAAGGTAAAAGAATAAAAGGCCATGTTTTGTTGCAGTTTTTGTGTGTGTGTAGTGAATTCCCAGATTATCTCAAATGAACAATGTATATGTCTTGTGGTCTTGCAGCTAACAAGCTAAAACAAATCCTGCTAACTAAAAGCAGGCAACAAATCTAACGTCACCGGTCTCAGAATCCCAATCGTACATGACCCACACACAGACACACATGCACAATCTTTTACGGATACGTAACTTTCTCTGCCCTGCTCTGTGCACACAAACACTGAGGATCTGAGCAGAGTTTACTGTTAAAAGAAAAACGGATGAGTTTTGTTGTGAAATGGCCATTTGGCCTGATGCATCACCCTTGCAAACACTTACTGATACAGTAAAGCCGAAGAGGAATCAAACTCATATTTACATTAGGGTTACTGAGAAATATTAAAGAAAGACTAAAAAAAGTGCCTGGTTGGGGCTTTCAGACTGCTACCAAGAATAAATAACAAAGTCAAAGCACATAAATGACTCACTTATAAACGGTGTCCTGATATCACTTCCTCTACGACCTGCACCATATTTGAGGAGGCATGTCTTTCACATGCAATGTGATAAGTCTCGACACTCTTGTGGCACAAAGATCATAACCATATATGAACTAGGATATAATTAGAGTCCAACTGCCAGCTCACATTCCATATGGATGCAATTACTATTAATAAAACAATTTTAATCAGACACATAAGTTCATAAAGAGGCATTTGTTTTGGTAAATGTCATAACAGCCACAATGAATGCTACGAAATATCAACTGAATACAAACATGCATATGTAAAGCAACATTATATTAAACACTATAGATTAGACATACTTTCTGGTGCCTGAAGGTCTTTTGTTTACCATATACCCATTGGACAAAACACCATAACACAGTAGAACATAAAGCGGTTCCACCAGGTTTTGTATTTCACCATCATCCTCTTGCGCACACACACCCTCACACACATTTATATACCGGTACACATCACTGCACACCGAGTCCATTACAATAAAACACTCGCTCCACCTATCACAAATAATCACACCATTCACCCACTCAAAAAATAACCACTGATACCATATACAATCAATAAAATACAATAGAAGAAAATACAATAAATGTAGTAAAAAAAAAAAAAAAATGGATAAAGGGGAGGAGGGGCGACCCAGATGACAAGAAGAGAAACTGGAGACCAATCAGAATTCATGGGGAAAGGCAAACTCTTCCCTCCAAAGATGTCAGCCCACCTGTTATCAATCAACTTGGGGAATATCTGGGTAAAGGATTTGAAAGTATGCAAATCTGTACATTATCTGTGTGATACTGACAAACAGATCCTTTATATTTGAACAAGGTGAAGGGTGTAATTTTTTTTGTTATTTAAACACTTTATAATCTCAGTTTAATATGCAGAGATAGCTGTAAGTAAGCCCTTTGTAAACATTGTCTGTGTGGCACTTTCAAAACATTGCTCCATTTATTTGAGCATCTTGACTAGTCCGACACAGAGACACTGGCTCAAACAATGGAAATAGTTTGGGGCAGGACTATGTGTTTGTTAGATGGGAGGAGGGTTTGGGAAACCTTTTTAAAAACAGACATGTTTGCAATTCCATTTGGTCAAAGTAGTGGGACAAAAAATACATACAGCACCATTCCATCAAATGATCTGGTGTGTCTTTAATAGTCATGCATTCATTTTTATACTATACACTGAAATAAGTAAGTCTTTGCATTGTACTGGGTGCAATTGACTGGTCTCCACTAACTCAAGCCTTGTGAACTGAGAGGGGCTGTGACACACTGGTACTAACATAGCTATCATATTATAATCTGATCTATGATAAGGCTCAGTTTATCAATTTCCCTGTGTGTGTTTGTTTTGTAGTGTCATGAATGATAGAACTTCTCATTGTAGCGGTGGATGGTGACACAACCGTGGTAGGAAATGGGGCGAGGCATGGAGGCCACTCCGGTTATGATGCCAGTGGCCGGGTCATAGCACAGGATCGTGTCTGATGCCTCTCCAGTTTCACCACGGCCTCCCAGGACATAGATTTTACCATTACATACCGACATACCACAGCTTTCCTGGGAAACAAGAGTAAAAACATGAGTCTTAAAGTAGAGACACATTCAGGTTTATTTTATTAATTCTTTTCAAAAAAGTGTGCAAAAATTTGGGTTTCAGAATTAAAAATGATTTCTCGCTGAGAAACAGATTAAGCGATAACACAAACATTTGAAGACTGACCTACAGTGAGCTTCAAGGTTGCTAAAAAAAGTTATATGCTTCTGTAGAAGCCATAATTCAATGTGACTAACTTAAATAATAAAAAAAATAAGAGCATTTCAAAAACGCAACTTCATAACACCCGTTACCTGTTTGCTGAATGTGTGCACCACATGCATCCAGTAATCTTCAACTGGGTCATAGCAGTAGATGGACTTGGTCAGGCCTCCAGAAACATAGATGAGGTTGTTCAGTGATACAGCCGTGATGCATCGCTTAGCAATGGGGATGTTTGCTCTTAGCAACCAGGTGTCGGACTCAGGGTCATAGCATTGGACCTGGAGGAAAACAGTGACATTTAAAAAAACATTTTTTTTTAAATCAGTTAAAAAGATACTACAGAGATGTTATTGGACATTACATAACATACATTAAGAGACTTAAAAATAAATATGGGTTTTGAACAACATGGTGTAGCGGTAAGGAGGGTGGGGCCGGGCCGGAATGACGCATACCCGGACCCCAAATCAGCCTGATGAGGCGAGCGAGGGATAAAGGTGACTGGAGATGGCAGTTTGAGAGAGAGAGAGCTACAGGCAGCTGTCCTGTACGTTTGTTTGTTATTTGGCTTTTACTTTAAATTCACTATTAAATTAGGAGTTACACCTTCAAGCCAGTTCTCACCTCATTTGGAAATGACACAATTCTGAGGTTAACTATCCCTTTAACCTAATTATTGGTAGTAAAAACCACTGGTTAAATTAGACTGTCTGGGTTAAACCCTTTGGCAACAAAACAATTCTAAGCTGAAAAATATTCTGGCATTCTCTTATCCAAGTTCCAGGAGCCGCAGACATAAATCAATCCGAGGGGATATGAACTCACAAAAACCGCAATCAGCAATAAAGCATCTTGCTAAAAATGAAACTCTCTCTCACACACACACACACACACACACACACACACACACACACACACACACACACACACACACACACACACACACACACACACACACACACACACACACACACACACACACACCTCCTTAGAGTCCCCCTTTCTCTATTGTGCAGTATATGATAGGGGAGGGGATGGCATTTTAGGTGCTCTACACATTTTGGAAATAGCAGACACTTGTGTAAGCGAATGCTCCAGGCACAACTGCCCCTGAAGACTAGAATGGAAATGTGACTGCAACAACAGTCAAAGTCAAGTTACATACACTCCAAACCCTGTTTTATGATTTAACCAATCAGGGTTGAAATGGGCGGCATAATTAACATCAGACCTTCCTTATAAGGAGACAGGAAATGCTCCAGTGACTTCCAGAGCAGAAATTCCCTCAGTACATAGGCTTTCCTTTCAATATCCTAAACATTAAAAATGAATAAACCAGTAAAATCCTAATTTTAGAGCCATTTCTCAATGAAGTCATGGTTTCAAAGATTTATCTAAGTTTTTTGGCTATTTTGCTGAAAAAGGTTGGAGAATAGCAGGAGGTATTTCAGAACTGAGGGGAAAAGCATGTGACCCAGACTAAAGACTGCATCTCAGTAAAATACATGGGAATCAATATAAATAGCTGCGGCTTAGTGTTTCTTCCAAAGAGACACCTGGAGAATGTATCAGAGCAGGCCTGACAGATCCAGGTCAGATGGTCATAACAGTAGATCTCCAGTAGGGGGCAGTGGTCAATGCATTCAATGGGTCTCGTGTCTATTGTTCTGCTTGGCAAAGTCAGACCATGACACAAAGGGAAAACTCTCTTACCACAGTATAAGTGTAAACAAGCTGCCATCACGAAACCATGGGGAGAATCTAACAGCTGGCGTACTCTGGGTCTACAAAGCAGCAAAGCTGCTATACTAGTTACCATAATAGTGCCCTGCTAACTGCATTGCTAATTGCTTTGTTTTTCATATTACTTATAATGTATGCTAAAGGAATAGTTCAGCCAAAAGTGAAAGTGATGTCATCATTTACTCAACCTTATGTTGTTCCAAACTCTTAGGACTTTCTGTCCTCCGTGGAACACAAAAAATATGTTTTAGGCAAATGTTAAGAACTGATAGCCACCGTCACCATTCACTTTCATATTAGGGTTTAATTCCCCTGGTCGATATAAAGACCAACCATACAGGACGAGTATTGTCCCATATTTTACAGAAAAGTGAAATGTCCTACATTGTACATTTACATTTACATTTATTCATTTGTCAGACGCTTTTATCCAAAGCAACTTACAAAAGAGGAAAAACATAAGCGAATCATCTTAAGGAGACAGTGGTACGACAAGTGCCATACTACAAAGTTTCACTATCATCACAATAGTATACAAAACCGATCTACGTGCAACAAGAATTGTTAATACATTTAGAAAGAATTATTTTATTTTTTTTAGGGACTGGTTAAATACTCTTGGAAAAGATGTGTTTTTAGCCGTTTTTTGAAGATAGAGAGTGAGTCAGCTTCACGGATTGAGTTGTAAACCCTAATCTGATGAAATTTACGTGAAAATGGCGTCATTTTTGAAAAACCAAAATGGCATGCTTCATTATATGTTTGGCTGCCGTTGAAATGTCCAGCAGGGGGCACAAAAAACAAGTAAAAGTATGTAATCAGACTAGGTTAAGGTGGATATAAAATTGATTTTTCAATGAGTAAAAAATACCTCTCTAACCTAAACGATAGCATCCTTAGATAAATGAGAGGTGAACAAAACAGAAGTCCTTACCCTAAACATACACGTACATCTAACTGGTAGTTTTAAAAGCAAATTCAACATGAATTTGACATCCAGCAGCCATATCTCCCCGTAGCTCTAGACTGGTTACCCAATGAAGCTTAGCACTTTTGAGCCAGGTCTGTACATGAATGAGAGACCTTCTGGGAAAACAAAGGTTGCTGCTGGAAGAGGTGATAGTGAGGCCAGCAGGGGATGCTCACCCTGCAGTCTGTGTGGGTCCCAACACCTAATATAGTGATGAGGACACAATACTGTAAAAAGGCACCATATTTCGAATGAGATGTTAAACCGAAGTCCTGTCTCACTGTGGTCATTAAAAATCCCAGGGCACATCTCTTAAAACAGTAGGGGTTTAAGAATATGTCCTGGCCAAATTCCCCCCACAGGCACCCATCAAGATGTATAAGCATAAACTCAAGAGTTGTGGTAATCATACGGCATATGATTGAGCATTTCTCCACATTCATGAGATGGATCACTGGGCTACCTCACGCATTAGCTCGCAATACGGCGAAGAATTCAAAATCACGTGTGGACAAGACCCACATGGCCGAGATATGAGAGCGGACTTTTACACTAAAAATGGTGGTGAGATTAATGCAATCCATTGTCTTTTATGTACATCGGAACAAGGAGGATAACACCATAGCTTGTTCAAATCAGAAGACAATGATAACAACTGAAAGCTCAAAGTCATGTCAACACTCTTTTTGGTTTCCTTTACATCAAACAAAAGTTACCGGGATTTAGGCCTATAGGACTTACCGACACTGTTGAGAGTGAGCAAGTTGTTGTACTTGACAACTACCCCCCCACCTTTTTACATATTTTCACACAACTTTCATGACACTTTTTTTTTTTTTTATCTGGAGGTGTGAACGACTGAACTGGGGGGGGGGCAGTGTCTGTGTTTTAATGCATGATTAATCAAATGTATTCTTTTCATATTGCCTCCCTAATCTCAAAAGGACTAAACTGGTAAAATACAAGATTAATATTAATAATTAAAATAGCATTCTTGTGGTTTCTATATGATGTAATGGTAATTAAGCTGGAGCATTACTATGAAACTGTTCCAAGCTCCCTAATGGGGCATGAGGAAGAATTATTTACCATGATAGCAGCACAGAAAAACAAATAAAGCCAGTATTGACCATTTATAAAACTCTATCTGGGATGTTTTATTTAGGGCAGAAGGTTTTATAATGGGTATATGGCCCAATGCAATGTTCTGAGGAAACTTAAAGGACTACATTAGAAAATTAATGATGTCACACCCTCCAACACTGTGACCTAAAAATAAATGTCATAATTACATGCAGTAAATGCACAATGGCATACAGACATAACTGATAGGCCGGTTTCCAAGATGCCCTCCTCCTTAATTGTCTGCGTCAGACTCTTCTACAAACCTTATCAGAGCATGTGTTGTCGTCCGGTCCTCCTCCAATCACAAACAGTTTGTTGACGCAGCTGGAGACAGCAGGCGAGCTGACAGCCTCCTTCATGGGAGCTACCTCGGTCCAGCGGTTTGAGAAAGAGTCATAACATTCAACGCTGCTGAGGCGTGACTGACCGTCATATCCACCAACGGCATACACCTGTATATAAACACATTTTGCATAAATAATCAGGGCGGTGGTGTTAGGAAGAATGACAGCCTTGGCTCATTCACTATTAACTTTTTTGCTTTGTTTTTATCCATCTTTTCTCCATACAATGAAAGTGAATGGTGACTGACACTGTAATTCTACCAAACATTTTTTTGTGGTCCAAGGAAGAAAATACACACAGGTTTGAAACCACATGAGGTTAAGTATATGGTGACTGAATTTTTCATTTTTGGGTAAACTGTCCCTTTAAGCAACGGCCCAGTAAACAATACATATCAATCAATCACTGTATAGTGCTGCGCAATACAGATGCATTCAAACGGTTTCGTCTGTTTTGAATTAGACACGTGACATGTTCTTAGTGAATGATACAATTGACAACAATCTGACTGAACAACAACTACCTTTTAACCTTTTGTATTGCATATTCTCAAATTGATGTGGAGACAAAGGGATTGACACATTGACATCAACACACACATCCCTGGGGCAATGACTGCATTAGTAAATGGCAAACACTGCGCAAAAGTCAAGCCTTATCTTTATACCGGTGTTTTAATTATGTTTTTTAGAGCTTCCAGGAAATTTCGAGACCTTTCTCTCTGTTGATCTCTACATCCTGATTTCCCTCAAGTAACACATGGAACAAAAAGAACCCTCAAGATTCTGGCTCCACCCTCTCCTGCCTCAAGTCTCCATGTTATTGAAAGGTAGAAGGTAAACATGTTTCCCCTAATAGAACAACCACGAAAACCGGTCGGATCAGTAGTTGTGCACGAACACGATAGAACACTCGAGGGAACACTCCACTTACACAGGAGCATAAGTGCACGTGGACTGATGAGCTCTTTGTTCAGACTTGGATGTTATAAAGAGGAAAAACAACATCATAAGACTCTATAAATTTGTCTTATCTGAATTTCGAGAAGGGATAGTTCACCCAAAAGAGATGTTAGTCAGAATGTTAGCCTCAGTCACCATTCACTTTCATTGCATCGTTTTTGGATCTCCTTTTGTGCTCTACAGGAGGAAAGAATATTATGGTTTAAAAACAACATGCAGGTGACTAAATAATGACATCATTTTGTTCCTTGGTAAACTATCCCATGTCAACAGAACTGCTATCATACAGGTTTCTGTTTCCTGCTTGCAGTTTGCGCATAAGTGTGTTTGTTAATATGTATTTGCTGACAGGGTGTGAGGATGTAAGCCATTATTCCTAATTTATATCTTAATTATAATTTTGCATCACATACTAACACACAAAATTAGAACACTTCATCACAAACACACATTCTATACATCTAAATCAGTCTCAGTGAGGCTCATATCAGATTATTGTTCATACCCCTGTGGTAATGGTTTTAAAAGATCCCATGCTCATGAAGACATGAATCTGTCAAACCAATAAATCCAACCACAGTTAAAGAAACCCCATGACTCCAGGGATATTGCAAAGAAAAACATCAGTGCTCAAAACCAAACCAAAGTGATCTGCTGGGGTGAACAGTATGCATTATGAAAAGTATTTGTTAATTTCTCATGTGACCTGAGAACGTGTTGGAGAGATGATGATGATGATGATGATGATGATGATGTCGCCAAGAGGCCGGAGGCAGAGCCGAATAAAATCTGGCCACTCAAGACAAAAGCATCAAACAAACGAAAAGAAAGAGGTGTTTATGCAGACTGCTGGATATAACTTACAGCGCATGTTACTAGAATTCATTATTGCACAAATAATTTCTGTTGGCTCCAAAATGCATCAGATCTTTCACAACAGGACAGAACAATGTACCTGACTGATGCAACAAGTAATAAAAACCCCTGCCAAGGTAAATGAGATCTCTGGATCTGACTGTGGTCGTTAAGCATTGATGAAACTGGTCTGATGTGAATTATAAAATATAAACTGAAGTATATGGATGCCTTTGGCACTGACCTTTATTGATTATATGGACTGTTGACATGTTTCATAATTTTGACGTTGGTTACGGATTATTAAAAACTGCAGCGTAAACAAACTAGCTCCAAGGGAGAGGCCAAAATGATGTCAGTATTTGACACTACATGAAGAATGAAAACAAGGAACAAGCAGGAAAAGAAAAAACAACAAGCTTTAAAAGTGAGAGGACCTGACGATGGAATATAAAGGAACAAAGAACAGAAACGGAGGATGACAGAGCAATAAAAGAGAAACAGAAGAGCGGACAATCAATCATAAGGGTGGAATCATTACAGGCTAAATAAGTGTAAAGAAGTTGAAGATTAATTGAATGTTTATTTTAGTGAAAGAAGAAAACTCATTACTTGTCAAATTAGACGAACATCTCATTTATTCCAGCAATGCATCACATTTGTGATTGATTTTCATAAGCTTTGGCCTATTGCACAGCCCATCAATAACTTTAGGGCATCCCATACGGGGGCATGTCCAGATGGGGGGCATGGGGTGGCCCTGACACCCCTTAGAATTTGATTGGCCACCCCAAATTCTAAACTGTGATTAAATTACTTTCCAAGATGGAGGTGGCCTTCAATAAAACAAGGTAGAACCTTGTATAAATAACCCTCAGTTATTTATAGCTTAGTTTTTAGTTGATTATATTAGTATAACATTAAAAAGACACAAGATATGCATTTTTCTGTTTTACTTTTATTATTCCCCCCCTTTTTTTTTTTTTCAAGTTATAACACTTATCGGGGAAGTTCCCTCAGAAGAACAGGGGCATGTTCAGTCCTGACAAAACATAGCAAAATGTTTATTTAAACAGAAACGGTGGTGCGTTGAACACCCTGGTGCTGAGAAGGCCATTCTTTGCGTCATTTTCGAAGAATTTTCAGAGCCTGATGAAATCGGTTTAAAGAGGAGTTTAATACTACTAAATACGCTCGGTGTTACAATCACTGCCCTTACCATCAAGAATAGCAGAGAACATCCTGATCAAGTGAAGGGATATATGGAAACTGTGGTTCCTAATTATTGTGATTCAATATTTTCCTCGCATTTCAGCGACATTTTTTTTCTAATGTCTTCAATTGTTGCATACATCAAGCTGCAGTGGACACATTTGTAAAGGACTTTAGTTGGATCCATTGTTGATTGGGTAACACCTCTGACACACCCACCAAATGAGAGAAAATGTACCTCAAAGCCTGTTTCACACCGCTTCACACTGTTTTGAGGAAACACGTTGTTCCAGAAGAGTGAACGGAAGAGGAGAGAGCAACCAGCACGCAAACGCACGCACGCACGCACGCACGCACGCACGCACAACAGTTTAAGATCCACAATGCAGTTAAGTGTTATTGTAAAGTGGAAATTTGCACATTTCGTTTTTTTTTCGTTTTTCGTTGCACATTTCGTTTTTTCTAGTACCTGGTTGATAGGACACAAGGTCAGTAATGTCCATTTAATTTGCTTGTTTTAGCTTTTACGGTATGTTGTGGAGAATATGTGAAAAGAATGAAAGGAAGACAATCAATCACAAACATCAGTGAGAGAAAATATTTTTTATTTAATCTGGCTGCAAGACCTTATTGGTTTAAATCGGAGCGGAAAGCAGTGTCAGGAAATGAGTTATCGGAGTGGATTCAGGGTAACAACGTGTACAGTCTTTAGAAATTAAATATGGATTGAGCGTGCACTGTAGATCATGTCACTTGATTTCCGAGACCGGACACGACTAAAGTTCACCAGTGAAGAGGGCTTAAGGAAATCAGGTGATGGACCATTTGACTATAAACAATGGTTTCAATGCAGTTTCAATCCCGTAACCGACCTCTCCTGCTGAATTTTACTCCATGTTTACCCGCTCTCTGCCTGCAGCGATTTTCTTCGTGATCCCTTCCATTCCATCAACCACGCATTTGTTTTCCACATAGGGCGAAAGCCATACAAATAGACAGTAACTACAAACACAAATGTTTTCTGTTATTGCGATTTTCAAATGACCATGATGCCCCTCATACTTGACTGAGGTTGGCAGACATTTGAGTCATTATATAGCATATATTTATTTCCTTTCATAATTTATTACTTTTGGTCTTAATTCGTACTATGTAAAGATGCCAAATAAAAATACAAAATTGGAAATCAGTAAAACAGTTTTAATAATCAAATTAAGTTGTTTTTAAATCATTTATTAAATAATCAAATCATCTTTGGAAGCACCAATATATGGCTAAATTGACTAGCTTACACAAAACTGAATCCACATTGCAAATTTTTATGTGTTGGCTAACGAAAAGATTAAGAAATATCTTCAATATCTTCTTTATGGTCTAAAAATAAACAATAGACTACTTGATACTATTACAAAATTGCCATGGTAGCGTCATTTCGTCAACTCACATGGGCCACCCCAGTCAAAAAACTCTGGACACGTCACTGATCCCATAGTCGGAACACATTCTAGCGGCTAATAATAGAGCAACTCTACGATCTCCGATATCTTTGCATGTGTGAAAAGTGGAATGAGAGATGGGCTATTCCTGGAGGTGTGTGAGAATGTGGAGGTGATTGGACTCACCTTTCCCAGCAACACGGCCATTTTGTGTCTCCAGCGGCCCTTGTTCAAGGAGGCAACCCTGATCCAGATGTTGAGCTGAGAGTTGTACATCCACACATCTCTGCTGTTGATTCTCCCCCCTGAAATTGCACCACCAGTTGGTCACTACCAGTCTTTTATGTCCATTGTCTTTAAGATGACCATTTATATCTTCAGCTTTAGTGTGACAATAAGGCTTTATTTGGAGTTAGGATGAAAATAAAGTGATTTCAAACTGTTCTGAGACCAGTGCAGCCAGACAGCACATTGGAGGTTAAGTAATTCACTAAACTGGGAGCAAGTGAACATCCTATTGCCTTCCTATGCAGCTAAGTGCATTCAGTCCTAAAATCTGACCAAACGTTCAGTTTCAGGCTGCAGATGATGTTTAGACAACTCAAAACTTTTGGCAGATATGGGAAAATAGTAGTCAGTACATAGATTCAGAGTTTTACTATATTACTTTGAATCAGAATTATTTATGCTAATTTCTGATGTAATGTCTGTAATGTTTCAAAAACATGAATAACCAACACTCCTGGAAACATAATTAACAAATTGATAAAACATTTTCTTTTTTAAAAAAATCTGATTTTAAATGGCTTGGTATTATGTACAATTTTAAAACATAGTCCCACTGTCCACATATGTGGAAATATAGTTTTAAGAAAACTATATGATACTTCTTATCCACACATGTACTAAGCCATCCATTAACAAATTGTAATCTGTGTCTTTCTGGAAAAAATAAAAATAAAAATATTGATGATTCATCTTGCATTTAAAGGCATATTACATTTTTACATTTTCCTTAGAAAGACTCCCAAACATTCCTTTTTTTAGAGCAGGGACCACAGATGGCATGGCACCCACAACGCCCCCCCACTGAACATGGAGTCAGTCTGGGATTACATGAAGAGACCGAAACAATTGAGACAGCCTAAATAGATAGAAGAACTGTGGCAAATTTTCCAACAAGCTTGGAACATCCTATTTGCCAGCAAGAAAATCTGTCTTCGGGTGTACCTAGGAGAATTAGTGCAGTTTTGAAGGCAAAAGTGCTCACAACAAATATTGATTTTTGATTGATGTTTACTGGACTTTGTATGACGTTAATTTATAAAAAATATGTCATTATTTTTGAAAACATCTTCACAAAGCAACATTTTTCACAAGTGCCTAAAACTTTTGCACAGTACTGTATACTGTGTACTATGTTAAACAATAAAGCCATAGAACTGGCACAAGATGTTCCCAACTGTGACAATTTCAGTAAGACAACATACCTACAGACACCAGGTTAACCAAAAATATTTGATTATGCATTATGAAAAGAATCAGGCAATGCTATGAATTTTTACTTAGCTATTTTACTAACTATTACAGTGCTGATGGTGCTTCTAGAGAACAGAGTGAATTCCAATAAGCTGCTAAACCTGAAACTCACCTCAATACGCCAATTAGTTTCTGTCTCTTATTTAAAGGTACACTGCAGGTTCAATACAAGTCAAGCTGATTTGACAGTATTTGTGGCATAATGTTGATTACCACAAAAATGTACTTGTCTCTCCTTTTCAAAAAAGGCAAAAATCGAGCTTGCAGAGAGGCTCTTGCAATGGAAGTGAATGGGGCTAATTTTTGGAGGGTTTAAAAAGGCAGAAATGTGAAGCTTATACTTTTATAAAGCACATACAGGAGTTTAAACAGAAGAATTAAATGTAAATTTGAGCTGTAAAGTTGTTTAAATTGTATTTGTCAATTTATTTTTGTCATTTTAGGGTTTGTTGACATTATAACATCATGGAAACGATGTTGTAAAACTGGCTATATCTTTACTCAGAAAACTTTACTCATTTCATCACACTAAAATTATGTTAATATGCATATTGTTTATGTCTTGTGGCTATACTTTTGAAACGGTTTGTATTTTAACATAAAAAAAAAAATTGGCCCCATTCACTTCCAAAAGTCCATTGTGCCTCACTGTAACCAGATTTTTTTTTTTTTTTAAGATAAGGAGGGACAAAATTAGTCAGTCAAAATTATTGGGTAGTCAATATTATGTCACAAATGCTATCAATTGTGCTTAACTTGTATTGAACCTGGAATATTCCTTTAAGCCAAGTGCGCACACTACTAGGTTTTCGCCATGATTTTGAGCTGATGGCTTATTAAGAGAGGAAAAAGAAAAATGTTCAAGTAAAAAAAAAAGTTAATACTATCTTGTCTATATTATTGTACAATCACAACAAGAAAGTAGTTACTTTGTACTGTTAAAATGACCCTAAGTTTGCTTTGAAGATTTGTCTGTCCGTGGTGTGCCATTTTGAGGAGGCAAATGGACTTCATTCACTCCATCTTTACTTTTCTTTTTCAGGCAATACATTGCCAAAATTAGCAAAAGAGCTTGCTTTTGCTTTCTGAAACTGCATGGCACCATTTTAATTTTCCATGTCAAAGAGAAAACAGAACATGACGTGCTGTCAATCAGACCAAATTCTAAATACATTTTTGTTGTAGTTGATGTTGCACATTCGGTCATGGGCTTCACCCAAAATCTCATTAAGGTCATTCCATACAATCTAACAAGCAATAAAAGGACAGTACAAATTGTACAGTGTACACCCAGCTTTATTCTTCAGTTTGACACATATATATAGATATTAAAAGCACAAACTCATTACGAGTGGTTTCCTGCCTTGAAAAAACCCTGCCTGTGCCCTGCACAACATTAATGAACAAACTTCAAAAGTGGAGAACAAATAATATGTGGGGAAGGAATGAAGGAGGTTGAAACTGCAAGAGAGAGCAGGTAAGAAAGTGTTAACTAGCAAGATCTTTTCATGGAAACACGTGAGCTCTTGGCACATGCAGAATGTGAACTGATTGCTCAGGATACCCTCCCCCTCACTCACTCACTCCTGTTCTCCCTCTCTCTAACACTTTTCTCTCTCTCTCTCTCTCTCTCTCTCTCTCTCTCTGATAGCTGGAATCCTCTGTCTCTTTTAATCACATCTCACTTTATATTTTTTGCTGAACCTGCTTGTGGTTCAAAGCGAGCTGCTCATAATGCGTGACACCCTGCTGTGTTTAACAAACCCCTGCAGATTAAACCACCCAAGAAGTAACCATTAAACTGGGTCAAATGCAATAATTAATAGTGAAATTAATGGCATGGACTACAGATGATTGACAGATGCAGGGCATATTAATTAAACTGCATAAACTAGCAGGATAGACAGACATAAATATTCCAAAAAAACACCACAATAACCTTTTATTTCATACGTTTGTAATAAATCATATATCTTTCATTTAAGAATTAGTAATCCACACATTAAACATGTCCTTCCACCATGGCCTAAATTAAAACTACTAATGGAGAAGGAATGCCAATACAAAATCAAAGATTACATGGAGGATAGAATTTATGACTTAGTTTTATTTACTTATTATATACAATATGTGCTTTTTATTATTACATATAGCACACAGTGCTTGATACTGCTTGAAATTTACTATAAACATTTAATTATTATCATTATTACCTGAGACCAGAATGTCGTTCCTGAGGGCACACACTGCATACTCAGACTTGGTGAACTCCGGAAGTTTGGCTAAGGACTTCCATTCGCCGGTAACAGGATCATAGCATTCGGTGTATGGCAGGTTGAAACCCCCCATCCTCTCGCACCCTCCAACTACCACAATGACCTCAGAGAATCCAGTAGACCTGCAGAGACACAAGAGGATGCCAATTTTGGACACAAGGACAAATGTCAATCTTTTATAAGATTGGCTACAATTATTAAAATGATATTAAAGCAATAGAAAGAATAGAATTCAGAACAAAAGGGACTACAATTTCCATTAGGCCAAGTTCGATTGACAGCATTTGTGTCTTAAGATTTTTTACTTCTCCCTCTTTTCTTAAAGAAAAAAAAAGAAAAGAAAAAATCAGGTTTACATTAAGGTGCTTACAATGGAAGTGAAGGGGCCAGTCCATAAACAATTACACATCGTTTCAAAAGTATAGCCACAAGACGTGTTAACATGATTTTAGTGTGATAAAAAAAAAAAAAAAAAACCCTCGCTTATCTGTGTAAAGATATCCAATATTAAAACTTCACTGCCATGTCAACATAACACCAGTAAACCCTGCAAGCAGTTTTATCACAATGAAATCATGTTAACCTGTATAATGATTACATCCTGTGACTGTACTTTGAAACGGTGTGTATATTAATGATTATGGACTGCCCCATTAATTTCCATTGTAAGCACCTCACTGTAACATTATTCCTTTTTTCTTTTCTTTAGGGACTAGTCAGAATAATTTTTTGTGGCAATCAAAATTTTTCTACAAATCCCATCCATCAAGCTTAACTCGTCTTTAGCCTGGAACACTCCTTCAATTAACAGTTCTTTGTTTATGTTTTATTTTATTTTACTTTTTGGCTTCTTATTTTTCTCTCCAGTGACAGTGAAATGAGACAAGTACATAATAACTTCTAAGAATAGCAGTAAATAACACGGTCAACTACTAACCAGAGCACAACATGCATTTTCTGTGCAAAGAACCAATCTCCAGGCAAATACATTTGGAACTAAATAACTCCCCCTTTTTTCCCTGAAATCATCTCTCTAGAAGACTGGGCACTCTGTTTAAATGATCAGGGGGTTAGAGAGTGTGCATGTGAAGACGCTATAGTTAGAGCTGAACTTTGATTACCCTCTCTGTGGGGGAAAGAAATGAGAGTGGATAGAACCAGTCACTAGGATAAATCATGCCAGCATGAATACAACAGATCAGTCTTTAATGTTTGATATAACAAGTCTAAATGCACTGCACCCACATGAAAATAATAAAGTGAGATAAGATGGGCTCCATCCTATAATTATTAAGAATATAAATTATTTATAGGAATATTATAGGATTATATCCTATAATTTGTCATGCCAAAGAGGATGTTTAAAGAAGCAGGAACACAATGACTAAGGAAATTAAAGTGGCTAAAAGAAGCTACTCTGAGAAGGTGAAAAACAAGTTTTCTAATCACCCTGCATCAGTGTGGAGAGGCCTTCAAGACACCATCCCCAAACACTGTAGGGAATCAACAGCTGGGTGATGACCCGAATGCATTTTACTGTAGGTTTGAAAAGCCCAGTCTCACGCCCCACACCCGCTCTGACCTTCACTTCACACAAACTCTCACATATTATGAACTTCTGTGAAGATGATTGTGGACTTTAGGAGGAACACCCCAAGACTGACCCCGCTCAACATTCTAAACTGTGCCACTGTGGAGTCATTCAGGTTCCTGGGCACTACCATCTCACAGGACTTGAAGTGGGAGACCCACATTAACTCCATTGTGAAAAAGGCCCAGCAGAGGTTGTACTTCCTTTCCCAGTTGAGGAAGTTCAACCTGCCACAGGCACTGCTAATCCAGGTCTACTCAGCAGTCATGGAGTCGGTCATCTGCACTTCAAAACTGTCTGGTTTGGTTTAGCAATGAAATCAGACATCAGAAGACTACAAAAGGACAATGCGGACTGCCGAGCAGATTATTGGTTGGCCCCTGCCCTTCCTTCAAGAACAGTACACACACACACTTCCAGAATGAGGAAAAAACCTGGAAAAAGGCTATCCATCTCATGAACATTTAAAACTGCCCCATTGTGCAATAATTACGTGCAATACACAGCTTAGTCAATTATATTTAACATATCCTACCTCTTCTGCATTACATTCCCTTGTACTGTATATTACAGATTTGTACATGTGTTATATACACACACATACATTTTCTTTTGGATTTTTTAAAAACCAATATTTTTGTTATCTCTGACTTGTTGCTCTATTATTTGTGCACTGGAAGCTTCTGTCACCAGGAAAAAAATCCTTGTATGTGTAAGCATACTTGTCAATAAAGCTCTCATTCTCATTATGAACCATCCCAAATATGCCTGGAAACAGAAGAGGAAGAGAAACTTTTGGTCAACTGTAAACCAACACCAACCTGAAAACAGATTTAAACCAACCACAGCCAATGGTACATGGGAGTATGTAAACAAAGCGCCTTGCATGCTTGTGTGTGTGTGTGTGTGTGTGTGTGTGTGTGTGTGTGTGTGTGAATATTTACTGCGCTTTTGTCAACATTCAGCTGGTTGTGAGAGACTGGGGCTGCACTGGTCTTCAAATAGACTATAATAAGGATGTTAATAATTGGCCCTGTAAAACTGGCAGTTCTTTGAGTGAATTATATTCAGGCAATTTCAAGGCCACTATATATTCAGTTCAGAGCAGAACACGAGCTGTAATCTTAACTCCTTCTCACTCCTACACTCCACCAGACATAACAAAAACAAAAACAAAGAGCACGTGGCATGCAGGATATGGTCAACAGGAACACGTTTCGAAAATCAGGCGTTTATGTGTTATATAGGTTGTGGAGGAAGAATGTGTATGGGCAAGCCCCGTCCAAGCTTTTTTTTTCCCCCTCAGTCTGCTGTAACACAGAGAGCCTGAAGGGATTGTCTTTTTCTTGATTTGTTGCTCTGAACTTCTGACGTGGCTTAGATTATTTCACATCTGCACATCAACTTCAAAGACAAAAACTATATATATATATATATATATATATATATATATATATATATTAAAAAAAAAAAAAAAAAAAAAAAAAGAGGCTTCAAATTAGGTTACTTCAGACATTCAAGTTGAATCATGCCTTCATCTTCAACGACTGAATCTATAATGTGGCCTTTCTAGCTTGCTGCAGAGTTCTTTCATAAAGATTTTTTAACTAAAGGCTGGTACATTCAGCCCCAACAAACATTAAAAATTCAAATATTTTAAAGTTGGCATTTGGATTTGTAATACATCATTCCACACTACCCAACAAACACTAACAAATCTTAACAAGGATTTGTTGGGACAGTGTGAACAAGCCTTAAACCATACAACTATTAATGACAAAAAATTAGCTCTTGCTTGCTTGCTTGCTTTTGTTTACAGCGACTTTGCCAATTATTTGAAGTAGGAGCAGGACAATTAATAATCTTGGCATGGCATGTATTTCTTTCCTACCATCTCCATTTTTCTCTGTGAACTCATAACTGCTCAATTTTCCAATAGTTTAAACCAATTAGTACATTCAGTACATGCAAACACTAAAGGTGATAGCATCGGTGTAAATTTTTGTGTACTAGGTCATAAGTTTGTGAAAGCCCTTCAGGCCACAGGAAATGGCAAGGCACTGGAAGACCCCATTCATACCTGCGTGGACGGGTTCTGGGTGACATCATTTCATTGCCTAACACATGATAGCGTCTGGCCTCGTGCAGAAGCTGATAGCACTCAGGTGCATTTTGGATCAACTGGTCACCCTCTACTGTCTGCACAAAATAATTTGGATGCAGCAGGGGAAGGCGGACATGGTTGAGCAGGTCCTTCAGCACGATTTTGCGGTGATCCACATCATAGTACACCCAACGCATCACTGCCTCAAAAACGGTTTCTTCCTTTCCAGTGGCCAGCTCATCACTGCTGAGGTACTCCTCCAGCTCTTCCTTACGCATGTCCAAGAATTCCTCATGTTGGGCCACGTCGGCGAAGCTCTGCAGTGCGTAAGAACGACAGCGGCTGGCCAGCAGCTTGAGGGAGTGCGCATCAGCGAAACGCTGAATGCCAAGGCAGTTGCAAGGATCAAGCTGGTCCTCCAAGAACTTAGCACAGGCATCTCTTAAAGTGCCAATCTGGAAGAGGCTGGAGGTCTCAAAGAGGAACTGCACATTATCAGTGGTAATGCGGGCACGTCCAGTGTAGACATACTGCAGGAAGCTGTCCATGGCTTCAGCACGGATGCCATTGATCTCCACAAGCATCTCACGGCTCTCCCGGTGGTCGTTGCAGAACATGGCCCGGAAGTAGCTGCTACAAGCTGACAACACGGCACGGTGACAAGGAAATTCACGGCCCTCTACGCTGATCACCACGTCGGTAAACAGACGGCTGTCACGGAATTCATTAAATATCTGCAGGATGCTCTCGGAGTGGCACGGGCCAGAGGAGAAATCAAACACATCATGACTACCAAGGGACTTGTTGTCCATGTCCAGAACCTTTCGCTTGACTGCTGGAGACTCACGGACTCCAGAGTCCTCCCGATTCATTCTTCTTCCCAGAATAAGAACCATTGTGATCAAGCTAAAGAGGCCCAAGGCCCTGTTGAAAATAGAAGGAAACGATGCCTCTGCTGAAATAAACAGTAGAAAGATTAATTAGTTCTAGATTTATACATAAGAACATTCTGTTTTAACTAAATATATGCTTACAACAACAACAAACAAAGCCAACCATAGATGCAAAGCCTTTTGGGCTGAAGTTAACACATCCCCATAGGAACATTAATTATTAAACTTATAAGACTCTTGAACTGCAAAGTGAATGCCTAGATATTTAAACATATAGTTTGTGATGTACAAAAACAAATCATTAACTTGAGCAACTACCCTTTATGATGTTGAACTGCAATTTTAGCTTGACTATTTTACGTAGACATTGTCACAAAAAACCTGGCAACCCTTTGTTTGTCTCATATTGTACTCATTCAGGTGAGTTCACCTTTAGAATGAATCTGCTAGTTTTCCCTGCTGCCCTCTTGCGGTCATTTCCGTATTCAGCAAGAGAATCAAAACAAAAGAACTTTAGGAGCGTCAACAAAATCTACTTTCAGAAAATGACATGCCACCCACCACATGTTGAGTGATCTAATCATACGATTTGCATCCCATAACATAGTCAGCATAATTCAAGTATAATAAAATGAAGTATAACTATTTAAATTTCTATACCATTAGGTAAACTTCAAATTCCAAAACTGTATCATGTTTTTACGTGTCGCAGTATGTTAAAGCCATTTTGTGGAAACACAAACGGACAAAAAGCAGCTAACTGGATATGAAGACTATTATTCAAAAATGCATAAACATAGTTTTCAGTATTGGTTGCCGGGACTTATTTTTTCCGACATGCAACACATTTGTTTGTAAAGCTTTTGCAAAACATTTCGCCAGTAAGAGCACAAATTACAGAAAAAAATATATTTTAAATACAACACATTCAAGAATAGAATATATATATATATATATTTTTTTTTTTTAAAAAAAAGCGTAATAAATTTTTAATAGTAAATATTTTATCCAGCATAAACTTGCCTGTTAATAAAAGCGAATTTTGTGGAAGTCACAAAAGTAAGTAAAATGTGAAAATCAAAAGAGAGTCAGTCCAGGAAATCTCTCCACGTCTACCCTTCGGCTGACATCTCAATACAAGGACAGAGCCAAAAAGATTTGCTGGAAAAACGGTTTGCTGGTCGCTTTATTACCATCATCACATCCCAAAAACACGAGCGGTAATCAGCTGATCATGCGGGAGTTATGGGAACTGTATTTCTTGAGGAGCCTTTTTCAATGACTGCAGAGGCGCCGGAGACTACAAGTACCAGTGTTGTCATAACTCCACATGGCCAGAGATTGTTTGTAAACGTTTCAACTGTCACAAGAGTGGAGGAGGTGGATCTAATGAGTAGCCAACAAAAGATTTTGAACTGTCGCCTAATTCTTTGGCGATTCTTTTAAATTCTTAAACTTTTTCAAAGTTGATGATGAGGCTACAGTTTTGCGTGAAGTTTTATTAAGGTTATGACTTCCCTCTGTGTTTACTAGATGAAAAACATTTTGGTAAAAAGTAATCTAAATAAATATGATCTTACTGAGACAGTAGTTATCATAGTTATCATCTCTGTAATTTAAACACAAACAGAGCGAGAGAGAGAGAGAGAGAGAGAGAGAAAGAGAGAGAGAGAGAGAGAGAGAGAGAGAGAGAGAGAGCCCTTTGAGGCTATATCTGTGAGGCATTGGTTTTTATACAAAGATAATGGTACCTTTACCCCCTAAACCTAGGGTTTAGACAATTTATGAGCCTTTTTAAATAGTGAGGACCACTTCAAAGCTGCTGTTGTGAACAGCTTTCATCATGTTTTATCCTTCACATTTTCGTTGTATGGTATAAGACAAAGATTTTCTTTAGCCTAAATCCTTTTTAAGCCCAAGAACACAATTTAACCTGTGACGTCTGTTGGAGAGCAGGTGAGGCCGTTTAACTTCCTCTCTTTCCTCTTTTGAATGCCTGAGGCTAAACCTTCATATTGTTAATCATGAAGACACGTTCAGAGAACTGAGCTATATTCTTAAAAAATACTTTTAAATCTTAAATAACTAACACAACATTCTGACAAATCATCTGAAAGGACAGGAAATGTAGGTGTAGGAACACATGTACACCTAGTTATTCATGTGATTATCTAAACAGCCAATCATACGGCAGAAGTGCCATTCATAAAATCATGCAGATACAGGTCAGGAGCTTCAGTTAATGTTCACATAAACCACCAGAAAGGTGAAAAAATTTTATCTCAGTGATTTCAACAGTGGCATGATTGTTGGTGCCAGACGGGCTGGTTTGACTGTTTCTGTAACTGCTGATCTCCTGGGATTTTCACACACAACAGTCTCTAGAGTTTACTCCAGTGAGTAACAGTTTTACAGACAGAAACACCTTGTTGATGAGAGAGGTCAACAGAGAATGGCCAGACTGGTTTGAGCTGACAGAAAGGCTACGCTAACTCAGATAACCACACTGTACAATTGTAGAGAGCAGAATAGCATCTCAGAATGCATAACACATTGAACCTTGAGGCGGATGGGCTACAACAGCAGAAGACCACATTGGACACTTTATTAGGACCATAGTGATTCTAATAAAGTGCTCAGTGAATGTACACAAATAGTATTTGGACACTTAAGCCACAATTAATATACAGTATACATGCATTTTATGGCATTAGATACAAACAGTGTTAGGCAAGTTACTTAAAAAAAGCAATCCACTACAAATTACTAATTAGACATATACTTCTCTAAAAGCGTGCAGACTACTTTGTTGAAAAAGTAATCACATAAATAACTAATTTCAAGCTACTTTCTAAAAACATTTAACAGAAAATAAGTTGCTTTTCCACAAAAATGTCTATATTTCCTCCGTTCATTGTCACACAAAAACTTTCTTTCCCCTTTAAAATGTCTGGTTAGGGAGCGCTCGCTCTTCGTTCGCCCATTGTACAAAAGGGGCCTCAGTTTTTTCCTGGGAGGCAGCAGATGTCCTAACCAAACCCCATCCTTATCCTAATAATGTAAGTCTGAGTACCCTGCAAGTAAAATGAAGTGGCATGTGCAAACACATGATGTGGACATTTTCTCAGAACTAACTTCACTTTTCTTAGCTTATGCAAATAACTTTCAACCAGCTGCCCCCAAAGTGGATGTATAAAGTCAGTTCCCCTCGAGTTCACACAGGTATAGTTAATCACATAAGCTCTAAATGTTCCACTTGCATTTGACAACCAGAAAGTACTTTTTCCAACAGTCTATCTGTTGGTTTATAGTGTAAAACCTAACAAAAACTTTTTTTGTCAAAAGGTGCTTATGATGTTTATCATGCCACATGTTTGATATTTTGGTATCTAATGCAATGCCATTCATACGTTTCTAAATGTAGATTAAGTGTGCAAATACCTTTTTGGGCCACTATAAACAGTGACATTCATTCATGTATAGGCTATGCATAAATATGGGGGCAGGTGGCCATACTCAAAGAGCAGCAGTAATTGTGAAGCTGCAGGTTTAAATCCTGCTGCAGGTGCTCTGACTATTTAACAAAGCTTTTAATGTCTGACTCACAGGTACTGTAGAATAATTTAGCCTATGTTCTTAGGCACCGGCACTTTATCTCCCGACTTTTATGTGCAGTTGTCAAACAAACAGACCCAATTAGGATTAAAATCTTTTTGACAGTGAATAGAAAGTTCTTTCAGCACCAAAACTCGTAAATAGCTGATTTGAGAGTTGAATTGGAGACTCATTAAGACAATTTATAATGTCTACAAGGAGATTTTCTGTTAAATTCAAGGCACCATTTTGATTAAAGGGAGAGCTCATTCTATTGTTTTCCTACAATGGTTTATAAATCTAACCTGTAGCAAATAGGAACTATTAATAAAGGGGATTTGATACTTCACTTGGCCCTTTGAGTCAGAGACGAACATGTCTTATAAGCTCTACAAAAACAAAATAAATCAGAGGCAGGTCTACTCTGGCTCACACTCCACCTATTGGCCAAAACATGCATGTGATGCATATCTCTGCAGAAGCCTAAAGCATTCTGGCAAAGATCCTGTTACTTTCCTTTCCTTTGTCAACCAATTCACCTGTAGTCTCTCTATCATGTTTGTGCTCTTTTGCTGTCATGCTCTGTCTCTGTTCTATCTTGCTTTCCACACCATTGCTGCCTACCAGCTGACTGCACTTTCTGCTGTGCAAAGCACATTCCTCTGTCTCTGTGTATTTATGTGATCTGTAGTTATTCCAGCATTAATAGTTCTCAAACAGGGCTTGGGTCCAACCTTTAATCCCCCATTAGTCCATTAAAGCACAATAGTGGAAAATCCAAAGCACCCAGGCATAAGTCTAAGGAAATATTATTCAAGAAGTGGATAAAAAACAAACAGAATATTTGTGTATATTCATTAATGAGGCATCACCTAAATGTATTTGAAGGAGCACTGCTGGTTGTATCCTAAACTGGCCAAAGGGGTGCAGCAGTGGCTCTGGAAACAGTAAAACAGAGAAGTTCCCAGGTTCAATACATGTTAATAGGGATTTGGATTTACATTTGCTGTAACAACAGTATGCTAATTCAGGTCTTATTTGTAGACTGCTATACTGTACATATTAGTCAGTTTTTTTGGATTCTCCGTCAGAGACCAGAGCACTGGCATTGATTATGAAGACTATTTTCTTTTTTCCTCCTTAAAAGTGTTTTTGGGAAGCCACTCATAATAAAAATCTAGATTTTTAAGCAGTCTTTTCTTTTGTGTGACTTTTAGCAAGCTAAACATTAAATATGCAACCCTAATATGCAATATGCAAAATAAATATATATTAAATGCTGACACGCTGGGTCTCTAAGGGATAAAACCATTTTAATTTAATTCCTCAACTTAATTGAAGTCATCAGATAGTTTGTCTATGTGACAAAACGTTTAAGATTTAATTGTAAGTTTACATAACGCTCTTTAAAATGTAGCCCTAATGTATTAGGAGCAGTTCAAACCAAATGCGTTTTTGTATCCATTTGTTTTTCAATTGTTTTATTCAGAATACTGTTTTTATCATTAGACGCCGTGTCAGGTTAAAAAGAACATTTGAAAACGCGTCTCATTTAGGCTAGAACGTGTTCAGCGTGAACAGACCCTTACTCCATTGATTAAAGGAATATTCCGGTTTCAACAGGCTACAGTTTCAACTCAATCGTCATTTGTATTTGTGCAATGATTTTGTTTAAAAAAAAAAAAATTACGAATTTAATTTCAACTCGATCCTACTTTCCTTTAACAAAAATATTAAATAAATAAATAATAATAATAATAATAATAAAAATCTGGGTTAAGGTGAGGCACAATTATGTAAGTGAATTGGGCCAAACCGTAAACGTTGAGATACTCACTTTTTGTATTGTCACAACGCATAAAATGTCAACATGATTTTAGTGTGATAAAATAGCTAATTAAATTTGTTTGTGTAGTTATATCTGATATTAAAACTTTGTTGCCAAAGTTGACGATGCAATGCCACCCTAAAACGACAATAAAAACTATGATATAAACAACTATACAGCTAAATAAATAAAATTATAAGCTGTTTTTTTTTTTTTTTTTTTTTTTTTTTTTTTTTTTTTTTTTTTTGCAATTAGTTCCATTCACATCCACTGTACGTCCCTCACAGCAACCGCGATTTTTGCTTCTTTCTTAAAAAAAAAAAAAAAAAAAAAGCGACGAGTCGAAATTATGTTTTGTGCTATTCAACATTATGCGTTGAATCATGTCGGTTGAACTTGTATTGAACCCGGACTATTCTTGTATGGTCTATAATGATCAGTATTGTGGAGACTATAATCTAAAAGCAGATCATATGTCCTCACAAGGTCATATTTTTGAGGAACAATTAACCTATGGCTAATTTAGCGATTTGGAAGATAAATAAATAGAAAATCCCGTTTGATGGTTCGATGACCACAGCGCATCCATCCAGTTATCGCGAGAACTTCAAGAGCGCCACTGAGCGCAATGACGGTAGGCTGGAGTTTGTAAAGCGACGGAGGCAAAACTGTAACAGTGAAGCAGCGCCTTTCGGCCGGGGCAACATCCATATCATCTCTTCCCCCTCTGCTTGGTTGTCCCTTTTGCACTTTTTTATCGAGGGGCCGAATAATCCGTAAGAAATGTGCTTCGAAATCGCGTTTCTCCTTCTTTCTGAGTAATTATTTGCAGTATTTCCGACCAAGACAGAGTACCAGGGGGTTGCATCTCCTGAAAGTAGCGGATTTCTATCTTTTTCTCTACATTGAAAATATCTCCCTCCTAGACCAACACGTCGTGTAAACAAGTTCATAAATGGGTGAGTACATTAGGTTTGTGGAAAGATAATGCATTTGTAAGCCAAAGGTCTATCGATGTGAGATAAAAAACATGAATGAAACTGAAATTATAAAAGCATCGCCTTTGCATGACGCGTCAGACGCGCTCTTATTTAATGCCGCATTTATGACAGTATTAGAAGATAAAGCTGATCGCTTCAAGATGTGGACACGTTTGCATATTTTTTTCCTCCTACTGTGCTGCCTCAGAGATCATGAAGAGTTAAAGGCTGAATTTAATTTCACACTGAGGTTTCCAGCTCTTCTCCAGCTGTCTGTTTGTTGTCTGTCTGTATGTTTCTCTTCACAGATGTGGCTTTTACTATACAGTTGTACATTGTTTCAGGAGGATGCGGCGGAACGCGCTATTTGTAACAATGACGTAACAATGCATTTCTGTTCATTGCGTTTTATCCATTGTGAAGGTACAAGTGTCACTGTTTGGGTTTGCTTACAGATCTTCTAATTATTTCTGTTTTCTGAACACCATATGCTGTGCAGTAGTTTCTGCAAAATTAAGGCTTTCAAATAGTTTCAGCTTAATATCAAAACATGTGATTCTTTAGATTTTTTATTTTTTTTGTATGCTTGTTTGTTTGTTTTTAACAAAAGGCCTCCTTAACCACCCACGGGATGCTATGGTCGATAACAGGGCAGCTGTAGCTAAAGCAATTTTTAACATCCAAGTCCAAAAATTAGAGTAGGTGGTGTAAGTTTTTGTTTATTCACTGATAATATGAGTATACGTTACATTTAATTCAGAAAACATGATGACGGGCAACATTTATGAAGAATGTCATCATTTTGGAATGAGATAGTCATGCTGAACTGCACAGTCTAATGTACATCTAATGTAGAAAGACAGGTATATGCCATTTGCCTTGTATTAAACATAAGATTAGCATGCCAAAGGGCATTGGACGGAAGTATTTTATACTGGAGAAAAATTCTTCGATTTACCTAATCAAAATACTTAAAGCAACTTCTTATTGGAAATTACATCAGACTCTTTTGAGCCATTCTGTTCAATGAGTTCAAGGGAATTATCTTTGACAAAACACCAATGTAAGACACTCACAAACGTACATGTCTCTCATATCTTTCGCCAAGAGTCATCAACGCATTTAAATCAACACACGTAGGTTTTCAAATTTGATCAGCATGATCAAGATTTGTAGTACAAGGCACATCACATACCAGCACTTACATTCTTCTGGAAAAAAGGCCATCGGGATGCAAACCTACAAATCAGAGTGCTTGTTAGAAAATGGCTTGCTCAGTTTAAACATACAACCAGCTGTGTGTACAAACTACTTGTAAACACACATCAATAGCACAAATATCAGGACTGATATGATCTAAAAATCAATTGATGGCAAATTAATCAAGTTCTGTACAAAATTAAGAACATCTGAAATATCAGAATGCTTACATTTGCCTATCAATATTAATGTTTCGTTTTGATAAACACTTTGTGACTTAAAATCTGCAATTTCTCATGAGACACTCCCTGAGACATAAATGTAAGAAATATTTAGTGACATTTTTTTGGTGATTTAGTGATGGAACCTTCGAAGGAAGCCAAGCCTAAAAATTAATAATTTTCAGAATAGAATACGTGACCACCATGATTTCAGAATTGGTATGCCATCCCGCAGAGTTTTATCTGTGTCCTACTTGGAACGGGATAGTAAAAAGTTAATGCATGGTGATCAAGGGCTGTCTAACATTAATGGGGCTCCATGTGAATTCTAATTCTATGTATAATTTAAAGGAATAGTTCACCCAAAAATGAAGATTCTCGATTTCTTTTCTCACACAAACGTATCAGTTTGCTTCAGAAGACATTAATTGATTAACTGGAGTCGTGTGGATTACTTTATTGCTGCCTAATATGACTTATGGACCGTCAAAGTGCTGGCCCCTGTGTACTTGCATTATAAGGACCTGACAGACATTCATCATCTTCTAAAAATCTTAATTTGTGTTCTGTTGAAGAAAGACGGTCATACACATCTGAGATGGCATCAGGGTAAGTGAATAATGAGAGAATTTTCATTTTTGGATGAACTATTCCTCTAAAGGGATAATTCACCCAAACTTATTCACTCTCATGTTGTTCCGAACCCAAATTATGGGGAAAAAAAGGGGATGTTAGGCTGAATGACAGCCTCTCCCTTTCACTGTATAGAAAAATGATGCATTGGGAAGGAACGGTAACTGAGACTAACATACTGCTTAACATCCCCTTTTGTTTTTCATGAAAGAAATAAAAAGTCATATGGGTTTGGAACCACATCAAGGTGACAAAACAATGAAACAATTTAGATTTATAGGTGAACTATTCCTTTAATTAAGCCCATGTCTGCACATACATAGCCCTACACTATACTCTGGTCTTATTAGTATCACGCCTGCCCTGCTGTATCATGCTCATTCAATGCCCTTTTGACAAAGAACAGGGAAGTAGTCAAAGAGGCAAGTTTGTGTGTATTACAAAGAGTTCCTCATATAGTGAAGCATCTACCACAGGTTCCACTCTGCAATGACAGATGTTCTTTTATTGCCAGCAGGAACAGTGTTGGGGAACCAGTCACAGTTCTACCACTGAATCTAACAGGATCTAAAAGTCTTCATAAATGATTCCAGGAGAGAGTTATTTTGTTATTTTATTATAACAATAACAACCATAAGCCGTTTGTATCAGAAGGAAAAAGAAAAATAGTTTATTTTAAAGAGCGTAACTAATCACTGGTTCCTTAAGTCTATAAGAGATAGTGCCAGTCAAGATTTAAAGATTTTTGTGATCAAAAATTAAACAAAGATAAATCACATTAGAATTTTTGCGCCATTAATGAAAAATTACAAGCTATGCAATACCACTGAAAACCAAAGTGACACATTTCAGAGAAAAAAAATTAGAAATAAAAAACTTTGTAAATAAGTTTGATGATTAGTAGTTTATAAACCCCACGTGAAACATAATTGTTGGTGCATGACACATTGTTTTAGCTGTTTTCCTCATCAGTGTTGGGTAGAATGTTGTGCTCTCGCCGTTAGAGATGTTTGACTTCCTCCATAGCGCTTTAAGGTAAAAAACTGTGTCATGTAAGTTTGGTTTGTGCTTGATATCGAGAGAAACTGGGTTGAGTAGTGCGAGTGATCCCACTCTGTGATTTATATCAAAAACATATTTACATCACAGCTTGGGCTGCATCTAACGATTATTTTTATAATCGACTAATCTGACGATTATTAGACCGATTATTCGACCTTTCGGGCGATTAATCATTAGCTATTAACTGACTATTCAGCTTGTGCCGCGATTTAAAAGGTTGTATTAAACGTGTTTACTAACAATAAAGAGGACAAAAACATCTTTTAAAAATACCTCTGAATGATATTCACTGAATTAAAGGAGAAAAACTACTTGGATTTTTATTGTTTAATTCATTAAAAATTTCACTGCAAAAAAATCCTTAAAACAAGATACATTTACTTGAGAAGCAACATATAAGATATTTAGACTTGCTTTAAGAGAATGTATCATAAATATAAGTGTATTTTTTCACTAGATATTTATATCAGAAAACAAACCAAAAAAGACTAGAAAAATATTTTTTGGCATTGTATAATGGGCTAAGACTACACCCTCTCACCTTTTTGTTCACTTGATTTCGACCCATCTTTAACTCACAAAAAACGAACACTTTGTTCTTTATAGAGCTTCGTATCTTCATATTTTCTTCACCATAAGATATACACAGTGATGCTATTTATAATTCACTATGTCGTGAGCAATCGCTATAAACTAAATCTAGCTGCAGCAAGCGTGCGCCAGTGATGAGCGTCTCCACGTGAGACGTATCAGACGGGAGAAGTTTGAAATTCAGTCACGCTGTTTTTCACGCGACACATATAAGCGGCTCTGACCGCACAGACAAATGCCAGTTTCGGAGATTGTGTTTATTTATACAGCCCGCTTCCTCATTATTTAAACTTAACGGATGCCTTAAATACAGCATATAACGGCGCAGTGTTTCCTATTTAGACGCTCTGACAGGTAAGTTTTGCTCAAGCGGAACACCAGGTATGGCTCCGCTTCATTTCACGACGACACTGCTTCTGTATTTACTTATTGCACATTTTTTTATTATAATACTGTGTGATCTACCTCACCTTAATCTGTTTGGAAAGTTTGGAGTGCGTCTGGACTGTGAGCTGTTCTTTCTTCCTCTCCTCAATCAAGTTGCGAGCTGAAGTGCTGCTTTCCTGCGTCACCATTAGCGTTCCAAACAATCTCATTTTGTGTTAAATGAAATCAGACGACTATTCGACATTTCAAATTTTTGTCGATAATTTGTTATTGTCGACGTTGTTGATAATGTCGACCAATCGTTTCAGCTAGGGGTGTCCATGGTTAACCGATTAACCGATTAACCGTTAAAAATTGCGTAACCGAGTGAAACATTTTGCTCGGTTAAGTGGCGTCAATGGTGTGCATTGAATTTAATTGTAATACATTTTTGCACCACCAGAGACTGCCAGAGCGCTCCCAGATATTTGTAATGTCCACAAGAAGTAGTCTTGACCAGTTTTCTAATATGAAGCGGGCAAAGAAAAGCACAGCGTGGGAGCACTTTAAAATCGAGAATGACGGGGCAAAATGCAAGTATTGCAATGCAGCATTAAATTCTAGGGCCTTGTTCACAGGCCACGAACGCAAAAGTCAGTGACCTACTTTAACTGCTCTGTCCTTACCACTGCGTTTTATTTCTATAAATTAATTTCGTTTCAGATGTGGTCCAACCAGTTATTAAAGGTGTTAAAAATGAACTACCCCTTTCTCATGTGTCTGTATCTCGGGGTTGCGGCGCGCACACCAGGGATGGAAATTAGCACCCGCCACCAGCCAAATGCGGGTGATTTTGTCTTGTGGCGGGTAAACTCGCTTCACCTACCGGCCACCGTGGCGGGTAAATAAAAATAGCATCATGCGACGTTCGTCTGTTAAAGGACAAATTAGTTTGAATAAACGAGGAGACACTGATTAGCAAGACAACTCAGTGAATGTGCTTTCCATTAAATGAATCACACACACAGTAAACAAATCCTTAACAAAAAAACAGGGCTATTCTGGTGGGTGCGGTGACGCGCTCATGTAAGGGGCGTGGCGCTGCCAATAAAGCTCCTAAAATCTGTCACAAAGAACCGGCAAAAGTAATGATTATGAATATGTAAAATATAGCAAGGAGATATTTTAATTATTTATTAATAAACAAGTCTTTTCTTTGTCCGTGTCATTTGCAAAGATGAAGTTGACGATGCTGACTCGCGGTCTTCGCAGAACGCACCAGAGAGAAATGCACATTTCTTACGGATTACATAAGCAGAGAGCAGTCTGTGTCTGTTTTCTTTAGTTTTGAATTATTTGTGAGGCAAGGCTACCTTATACACTGAGTTTCGGTTCATTTATGAGACGAGCTCCAGTTCACGCGCCGGCGCCTCCGCGCTTTGTGATTATATCGTCTGCTATATTTAATTCTTATTTAATAAATCCAGGCAATTGGTTGATGAAACATTGATTAAAATTAAGACACAATTAATACAAAACGAAATTCACTTTAAAGAAAGGTTTTGTGCTTTCTGTTTGATGTCTCTGTGGAAGTTTTAAAGCATCTTTCAGTGCCGCTTTCAGAGCGATCACGTCCGTAACATTGTGTTTTCCTCGTATGCGAACTGAAATGAATATCAGTTCATGGATTGTGTGTGTAGGCTATAAGAGAGAAAGAGAAAATGCCAGTATTTCATTGAGACTTGAGATTAAATAAACGGCTTAAGTATTGTAGATCTTGTAGTATTAATTTTCACATGCAGTTACACATTGTCGGTTAAAAACAAGAAAGTGGCTGGTAAAAACATTGAGTGGCTGGTAGATTTTGAAATCCACAGTGGCCGGTGGACAAAAAAGTTAATTTCCATCCCTGGCGCACACTATGGTTAACCGAGTATTAACCGTTAAGGGCCTCGGTTAACGGTTAATGAAAAACTTGAAAACGTGCAGCCCTAGTTTCAGCCCTAATCATAGCCATGAACTCAATTTAGAAGTTGGTATTTTTAGGTGAAGGAAACATTTCTCACCCTAAAGAGCATTAGACAAAATGAGCGAGTGCCAGACGAGGCAGCAATATTTTTTTTAATCGATTTTCCATGTAGAGATAAATTTAAATGTGTATACTGTATCTGCTTAAAATTGATTTTGTTTGCTTATAGGAGTATGCTAGCATCTAGATGACTTTAAAGATAATACACATGGAGACACAAGTGTCAAATTTTGATTTCATGGGGTCTTTAAAATGTTAGACTAAATGTGTCAGTCACTTCATGCAGTACTAGAGATGTTATAGCTCATTTATAAATATGATGTGCCCAGGGGCGTAGATTCCAGGGGGGACATAATCCCCCCCAATATTTAAACCATGAACAATGGAAATATGTACGTGCTTCTCGCTGCAACCCCCTCAATGTTCAAGACAAACCTATGCCCTTGGATGAGCCCATGTTCTAAATCATCTTGGAAAATCCACCAAAGTAAATTAGTTTTGTATGATATCTTGCAATAGATTTATTCATCACACACAGTCAAAAACATTTGCTTAAAGAGCTTTTCTAAGCTAATTATTAAAGGTTTGTTAAACTCACTGGAACATATTTGGCTCTTGAATTATGTAGTTAAGAAATTATGAAACTTTACAAGACTTGCAAGATGTCCTCATACAGTATATGTGCAGTAGGGCATGCAAACAGCCAAGTGCTTTGTAGACACAAATAGCTTCATAAATGATTTAAGTGTCTCACTTTGGGGAAGTAAATGTAACAGGTAGTTTAGACAGAGTAATCTTAGACTTTAAACTCGATCCTTTCAACTAACCAAGAGTGTTTGTCTTACATACATGATTTAATGGCACATTGCTTTGAGTTTTATGCTTCTGGGAAAAGTGTGTCACTTTGCGTCTTGCATCGTATGCATCGATCCGATGACCAATGATCCAATGTTATTGATACAATGCGTAAATATTGTTTTAGCCATTTTTTAAAATGTACCTTTATTTTAATACTCTCATGTCAGCCACATCCGTACGCATTTCTGTTAGAGAAATCATGAGCGCTAAATATGCTTTTCATGTGGGTTATGGAAGTGAGCGGGGTCTTTGAAGCCAAATTGTGCTCTGCGCACGCATCTACCAAGCCTCCCGCAAAATGCAAGCTCTATTGACAGGATCCGTGCGAGCACATCAACCAGGCACTCCTTAAAATGTGAGATCTCGTGACAAATGCAGATTCGGGCTTCCATCAATATCGTTGTGCATATGACCCATTTGAATTTTACTTGAGAATTTGCTATTTTAAAAATACCATGGAAAAGTTCAACCATGTGAAACATTTTGACAACTCCGACATTCTGAACAGCACTAATGAGGGAAAGAGAAACACCTGCTCAGCTCCAGAATCAGTTATAAGACTTTAAACATCTACACATTAGCACCTTTACTAACATTTATCCCTGTTAACTGTAACAGAATTTTTCATTACAACTGATGGAACAAGTCATGGTATTTTGAATTGGACTAAACTGAAAAATTTGCTGTTAGCTACAAACGAGTTTTGATCATTTTTTTTTATTATTTATCTGTATAATTTTTTTTCAAAATCTGAAGTACTTAATTGATTGTGTAAAATAGGCAATTCAATCACAGGCCCCTGAATCGAATCGTACCATGGCAGAATTTGAATCGGATCGCAGGACAACAGGAGCGATTCAAGATTGTATCGTGATGAAACATCCAATTTACACCCTTTCTCAGTGTGACTAAAATCTAACCCACATAATTAGTGGCTTGGCTAAAAGGATTCAGGAACCCAGGACACATGGTGAGCCACATGGGGTCATGCATTTAAGAGGATATTCCCCTTCAAGACTGTAAGCCTGTGTTCTGCTTTGATGAAGCAAGTTGAATAGTAAAGTCAAGTCATTTGTATTTGTATAGTGGCTTTTTTTAAACTAAGTGTTAATGTTCAGTGTTTAAACAGATTTTGTATGAACTGTAAGATTAATGACTAATGTCTTTGAAGTCCATCCTGGATTAACTGCAGAAATTAATCTAGAAGTTTTTTTGGCAATTAATTGATAGTCTATATATTCCATTATAAGAATGTAGTCCATCATTAGACCGAAGTGATGCAGGCAGAGATCAGTGAGGTGCATCGCAGATCAACCGGCCAGTGAGTTCAGTGAGGACTATCCTAAGTCCAAGGTTCAGGCAATGGCATATTAAGTATCCCATGTCTTATGGTTGGAGTTGGCATCAGTTCATCCTCTGAAGTCCATAGTAATAGACTGAAGTGATGTCTGGCTGGCACTGGCTGCAATTAGTCGTCATCACTCAGAGACACATAGCAGTGGAGTCCAACACGAAGCAGTAATGGAGCTGGATCCAGCCGGTTCTGGTGACCTCAGCAGAGGAGTCCTGAAGTTGAGACAGGGAAACAAATATAATAATATTAGCATAGATGTCATTCAATGTATTGCAGTTATAGATCACAATCAATGTTTCTGGTTTCTGGTTCCGGCAGACCTAACTAAACCAGCGTAATTATGAGTTGAAGGATATATTAGGTGTATGCCTGGCTAAATAGATGAGTCTTTAGTCTAGACTTAAACTGAGTGAGTGTGTCTGCATCTTGAACAGTGTTTGGGAGACTATTCTATAGATTAGGAGCCAAATATGAAAAGGATCTACCTCCTTTTGTGGATTTTGATATTCTTGAAACTATTAACAGGCCAGAATTTTGCGATCATAATGAACGTGATAGAATATAGCGTGGTAGGTGGTCACTTAAGTACTGCGGAACTAGACCATTCAAAGCTTTGTACGTACGTTAACAGAATTTTAAAATTAATATGAAATTTAACAGGTAGCCAATGTATCTACGATAAAATGGCGCTAATATGATCATATTTCTTGGTTCTTGTCAGTACTCTGGCTGCTGGATTTTGAAAGAGTTTAAGTTTATTTTTTGATCTTGCTGGACATCCTCCCAGTAATGCTTACAATATTTACAATAATCTGGTCTTGAGGTCATGAACGCATTCATTCGTTTTTCAGCATCAGCAACAGAGAGCATGTGTCATAGCTAAATTATGAGGGTTTGTGTTTGTGACAATTAGCATTGATGTCATGATAGTTTTTCCTCTTGCATTTTCATGCAGTCTGACCTAGTTGGAGGATCACTGGTTTCCCCTGCTCTGCTACCCAATTCGAATTTGAGGCTACGTCCACATGAATCTGGATACATTTGAAAACAGCATTTTTTAAATGCTCTCCATCCATACTGCCATTTTCAAAGTTTTCCAAACATTGCTCATCTTCACTGAAAACGGTTAAATCCACATACTGCGCATGCGAAAAAAAATGTAAGAAGCGTGGTCCTGTGTCATTTCCATGTGCGGTATGAAACTCAAATGTTCTTGTGTTCCGCCGCTTGACAGAAATTTTGAGGAAAATTCCCATCGCCTTCGATGGAATGCAATGTGAATGTTGTACAGTGTAACATTTATCTTTAACAACACTATTAAAGTGAATAGCAGGCACAAAGGCTACAACATAGGACGCCATCTTTATTGTTTTTGGTTGAATGGATCACATGACAGCAAATACATCATCATTTTTGAATCATCATCATCTCCATTTTCCCTGTTCACACTACAGTGCAAAGACAGCGTTTTCAAATGTATCCACTTTGGTAAGTGTTTTCGAAAAACAGAAATTTAAGAAAATGTATCTTAAATAAAAGTGCATTTTGTATATACAGTAAGTGTATTTTTTCATACTTCTGCGCGTGCAGTAAAGATAAAATATACTTGCATATATTCAAGATCTATTCTCTAAAAGCAAGTCTAAATATCTTATATGCCGCTTCTCAGGTGAATGCATCTTTTTTTAAGGATTTTTAGATATTTTCAAATATTTATATTTTTAATATTATATTCAGTATTCTCAGATATAAAAAAAAATATGCTGCAGTATAGCTGCTAAAGTAAATGTACATTGTTTTAAATGAGTTTTAGATATTTATATTGGAAAACAAGCCAAAACAGAAACAAATCGAAAACTTATTTTGTTGCATTGTATAATGTGGCGAAGACATCCTCTCTCACCTTTCTGTTCACTTCAATCCATCTTTAACTCACTAAAAACAAACTCCCCCTTATTAATAAAGCTGCTTATTGCCAATTTTCTTCACGATAAGAAATGCACAGTGACACATATATTATGATTCAATAAGTCACGAGCCATCACGTTATAATCCAGCTGCATTAATTGTGCGTGTTTGAGGGACGCGACTGAGTGTGCATCAGCAGGGTGCGGTTTCAGTCTCTCTAATCATTAGATCAGGACATTCACGCAACTCATAGAAGAGCCGCTAGCCACACAGAGAAGTGCCAGTTTTGGAGTTTGTAGTTATTTAGTAGTAGTACATGATCTGCTTCCATCATTTTTTAACTTTAATAATGCTATTACGCATTAAACATAACAGCATTGAAGATGTACTGCAGGGATGTTTCCTTTAAAGATCTCCGGCTCCACAACGAGAGTGTTTTTTGGTATTTTTGTATAATTACCTCATACTTTGCAATCTACATCACCTGAAACAGTTTGGAAAGTTTAGAGTGCATCTGGACTGTGATTTGTGTAATTCTTCCTCTCCTCAGTCAGGCACGAGCTGCAGTGCTGCTCTCACATGTCATCATTACCGTTTAATGTGATTTCATGTTATGTTAAATGAGATCAAACGACTATTCAACAACAAAACATTTTTCACAATTATTGCAGCCTATAATAATGAATATACGAGACACTGGAACAACAACAACATGCAATGCAGCAGCTAAAGATGTCTGTCTGACATGTATGTACATAGATATACACTCACTTAGCACTTTATTAGCAACCAAAAATATATAGTGAGCAGCAGTTCTGTGGACAGAAACGCCTTGCTGATGAGAGAGGTCAACAGAGAATGGCCAGACTGGTTCGAGTTGACAGAAAGGCTACGGTAACTCAGATAACTGCTCTGTAAAACTGTGGTAATCAAAATAGCATCTCAGAATGCACAATACGTCAAACCTTGAGGTAAATGGGCAACAAAAGCAGAAGACCATGTAAAGTGCTCAGTGAGTGTATGTATATGTGATCCTACTGTGCTTTTTGTTGTCCAGTTCAGTTTCTTGAAGACTTATGTCTTAATTTAGTTTTGTAAGCCATTTTTTTTTTGTCCCAACTTGCATGACAGTGGTAAAAGGATATTTTTATAGGATCTCTGGTTTAAACCTTTTTAGATAGATTAGATAGCGATATATGAGGAAGTCTGATTCATTTCAGCTAATCAGTTTGTAAGGGGGTATCCCTCGCGTGCCCCATCATGCCGATGGCGTGCATCATTCCAGCCCGGTCCCACCCCCCTCCGCTATACACAGTTTCTGAATACTGATTCAACGTCTTGTTTGCATCAACTCCAAAGTGTTTACAGAAGTCCAGAATGGCATATTACATGTTTTTAAATGCAAAAGATATTTTGATAGAAACATTGCTGTTTATTGCTATATATTAATACAATTAAACATTTTAATCTACATAGCAACAATGGCTTTATGGTCCAAATTCTGGTTCCAATTAAAGTTAAATTCCAGTTAAATTCTGGAAAACAAACAACCTTTCATCCTATTTCAGAGCAATACATGCTATATACTATATATATATTTTAGAGCTGCACGATTCATCTTTTAAAGATCGCGATCTCGATTCAGACACCGACTCGATCTACTTTCTAAATGACAACGATTCTGCAATGTATATTAACATTCCCGTGGCACGCCTTTGGAAAGCTGTCAAATTTAAATTTGAAATTCACCTCAAGACGTGTTTTTAAATGTTGATCTTTGAAACTTTTTTTGGCATCTACAAAATATGCACAATGCTCCTGCAGGAGAAGCTGAATTAAAACACGACACCAAAGACGTTTGTCCAGCACAACAGTTTACAAACTGCAGGGTGCAGCTCCGATTAGCTAGGAGTGTGACGAAATCTTTGCTCAGTTCAATATTTTAATAGCTACCGAATACAGATGCTAAAAAAATACCGGCATTACACAGATATCAAACTCCTCTTACTCCTCTTTAGATGATACACATTTGTTAATGAATTGTGAGAGTGTAAACACTGAGATACTAAAGCAAACACAGCCATTAATGTATAGACAGCCGTCTGGCACCAACAATTATCCATGCGATCATCTAATCTGCCAATTTTGTGGCTGCAGTGCATAAAATCATGCAGCTCTAGTCAGGAGCTTCAATTAATGTTCTCATCAACCATCAGAATGGGGAAAATGCGATCTCAGTGATTTCGACCGTGGCATGATTGTTGGTGCCAGATGGGCTGGTTTGAGTATTTCTGTAACTGATGATCTCCTGGGATTTTCACACTCAACAGTCTAGAATTTATTCCAAATTGGGCCAAAAACAAAAAAACATCCAGTGAGCGGCAGTTCTGTGGACGGAAATGCCTTGTTAATGAGAGAGGTCAACAGAGAATGACCAGACTGGTTCGAGCTGTCTATGGTAACTCAGATACTCAGATCAGCATCAGACACAAAGTCTACGGTAATCTCAGATAACCGCTCTGTACGATTGTGGTGAGAAGAAAACCATCTCAGTAGCGTGTTGGCCCTATTTGGCAGCACGAGGTGGATCTACACAATATTAGGCAGGTGGTTTTAATGCTGTGGCTGATCAGTATATATATATATATATTTTTATACAAATGGGTTTTATTCTGTTCTATTCAGAAAATCTGACCGAAATAGTGTGTGGGAAACAGGTCTTATACTGTTATTCTTTTTCTGTGCTTCAAAGTCGGATACTTTGCCTTTATTTCTGAGGTGTGTACTAGGTCAAGTTGGCATTAAATGGTTTGGCCGTAAAGATTATCTGCAGTGTTTTAATTTTTCTGTGTCTGTCTTGCCTACTCTCAAGTTTATCTAGGTCTTTTCTGCTCTAAACAATGCAAAAAGGGTTGCATCTTGTTAGAGTCAGTTTGCGCTGATACACACCTAATGCTCAAACAGTCAGCTCAAGCAGCATGAGCTCTGCACCAAGTCTCAAAAATACTTTTGCTAATGTAATTAATTGAATTCTGGTCCATCTAGTTCCATTTAATGCAATCTAATACTGTAAATTTGATTAACCTTTTGGGACTATGTGAAGGAGAGGCAGTCAGCCTCACTCAGTATGAGGAAATCCATTTAAACATGACCAATTTAGACCTACTTTAAGTCACAAGGTCCCCAAAGGCGAGGATACAATGAGGGATTTAGTTCAGTTCAGTCACATCATTTCCCATGAAGGTTGTTCATTCAATGCTGAAACATTATTTATCTTGTAATGGATCAAAGTTAGGAATAGTCTATCAATAACACACATATTTCTTAACTTTTCTTTACATGTTCTCCTATGCCAGCTTTTTGTTTGTTTGTTCATTGTGGCGTTTCAAACAAAAACAATCATATTACACAGTCATTTCAGTTTACATACACCTTTCACATTACAGTCAAATTTTTAGAAACAGTATTAAAAGCAATTTTTCAGATGAATGGGTTTGAGTTTTTTAGATTGATACCACTTTTTTTTTTTATAGAACAATATACATCCAGGGATGTGATCACTATTCTCTTATCCCGGCTTAATATGCAGAGACAACTATGAAAGTGAATAATGACAGAATTAATTAATTTTTGGGAGATCTATTCCTTTTATTTGGAAGAACTCTTAGGGCTTTGGAGACTTATGTAAACAGTGCCGTGGATTATAGATATAATGTTTGTATGACTGGGGTAATGGATCAGGCATACATAAATTCAGTGGGTATTATAGATCGAGTGTGTTGATGTTTAATGCATAAGAGAGCTCAGAGAGAAAGAGCTATTAGTGTGAAATGTGCATCACACGGTTTGAGTAACACAAACAAACACTTGACTTACATCAGTGTGAATCAGCTGAGACCAGAGGCAAAGACTAAAAGATCTATTTAAGAGGAGGAGTATTTATAGGGTGTGGTGGAGATGGCCAGCATGTAATGAGGCCAGTTTTGAACAATAACTCTAATCTTTAATGCACCCACGTGGATCAGCCAGACCTGCGTGAGACAGGATGCAGAGCTTTTTAAGAACATAAAATGAGGAATCAGGTCACATCAGAATCAGAAGTTTGGCCAGAACCAGAAAATACACACACAAACACACAATTTGTTTTTCTATTATGGCGGGGGCTTTCTATTGACTTCTATTGTTTTTATACTGAGATAATGATATTTCTATGCCCTAACTCTACTACCCCTAAACCTAACCCACACACAACATTTTCTGTATTTTTTACATTTTCAATTAGACATTCTGTTTGTTTAATAAGCTGTTTTGTCCCACAATGTACTAGGCAAAACCTGACTTCCCCACACACACACATCTTGTATAGTAGTAAATAGTATAAGTCATCACCACTATGCTATAGGGTGTTGTGGGTGGTTGCCAGGGTGTTGCCATGTGGTTGTAAATGTGTTATAAGTTGTTTTTAGTGGATTGCTGGGTGGTTGCTTATTGCCCTAAGTGATAAAGCCCATCCCCAAGTCTCAATGATATTCTTGTCCCTAGATATGGTTCAGGTTCCTCGTTCAATATAAGTCAAGATTTTTCACCCGTTTTATCAGTTGCCAGGTGAAAGACATTAGTCTAATAGCTTACAAAAGTAATAGCACTCATCTTCTCAACAAACAGCACCACTTGAGGTGGACAAATTATGCAGGACAAGTGACATGTCGAAGTAGGGTCAGGGTTTTTTCAAACCCCTAAATATGAGCAATAGGAGGCTAATGGGGCTTCCAAGGCTTTCAAGCACCAGTAATAGAGAGAAAAAACACAAATAAACAGGAGACGAGGCTTGCTTTGTTGTTTATTGTTGTTGGCTAAATTTGGAAGTGTGTTGTTTGTGAATGTGTTTGTGTGTAGATCTATTGAGGAAAGGTCATGCTGAAAGTCAGATGGAGACTGATATTTTGTGGGCGCGGCTGAGATTCAAAAGGAGTTCAAGTATTTTTGGTCTGTGGGGGTGTGTGTGGGGAGAAGGTTTTTTGGTACATGCTCCACTATAAACATGGCAGCTGTGTTTTGTCACATTTTTCTCTCTAATCCAAACCTCAAACAGCTGGAAGACAGGAGAGAGAGAAAGAGAAAGAGTACATCACATACAGGAAACTGAGATGGATCGACTTAACGATCATCAGTCAGCTCTGCTGATTTATGCAAATATTTACCAATTGCACATTATTGTATTAACTTTTATACAGTTGGGTTAAAAAAATCTGAGTACACATTGATAATCTGGGATTCAAGATCTAATTTAAACCTGGAAGTATTGAAATAATAATTGAAAGTTCTAGGATTTTGATAAATGTAAAGCAAAGATACACTATGAAGTAAAATGGAGAGGAATATTTTTGATTCGGCACTGTTCCTTCGCCACTAATCAAATTAGAATATTTATGAAATTGTCCATATTAACCATTTGGGATGGAAGGTCAGATTTTCTTGCTTCCTTCAGAGCAAACAAAATGCTCATTGGAACGTTCTCAAAAACATGATTCACCAGGTTTTGCTTTAACTTGTGGATTCAATGCAACTCGAGTGCCTGCTGTCATTACAGCAAAAGGGGGACTTAACAAATACTAAGACATTTTGAAATTCATCCTAGATTTCAAATTCAATTTTAACAAATCATTTGTAATAAAATAAATAAATAACAATCCTCACAAAACTCTGAATTTTGATCTACACTGTATTGTTTGCTAATTTGATTATATTTTCAAAATGTTGTACTCTCAACTCCATTTAATCAATGCAGGAAATGCAAAAACAGTCTGAAGATTGTGCCTGGCTAGGCCTGATCAACCATTAGAGATCATGAATAGACTTTTGAAGCTCCATAATAGTATGCATTTATGTAGAATGCGTGGGTTTGTGTCTGTAGATGTTTTTATCTATGTGTGTGTAGGCGTATGTGTTTCACCAGATGTTTGGAAGCATTGTTGAATACTTTTGTGTTTGTTATGACTGTGGGCTGACCGATTTCAGTTATACAACCTCATGCTTTCCTCCCTGCACAGCTCAGCACTTTCCAGAACATTTTACAAGGCTTAAGGGTCAACTGATGAACTTTACAGTGTGTCTGTGATGTGGTCTAAGTGCAGTTTTAATAGCATATTTCAATTGTTCAGTCTTATCCGTTACCCATCTATTATCCATAAACTTGCAATCATACAAATAATAAATGGGTAATTGTATTTCCCAAAACTTTAGATGATATTATTAATCAGTCTTTGAAATGCCACTTATAGAAAATTGTACTTGATATACACTCATGGAGCACTTTATTAGAAACACCTGTGCACCTACTTATTCATGCGATCATCTAATCAGCCAATCATGTGGCAGCAGTGCAATTCATAAAATCATGCATATATGGGTCAGGAGCCTCAGTTAATGTTCACATCAACCATCAGAATGGGGAAAAAATGGGATCTCAGGGATTTCGACTGTGGCATGATTGTTGGCGCCAGACGGGCTGGCATGAGTATTTCTGATCTCTTGGGATTTTCACACACATCAGTCTCTAGAATTTTCTCAGAATGGTGCCAAAAACAAAAAACATCCAGTGAGTGGCAGTTCTGCAGATGGAAAGACCTTGTTGATGAGAGAGGTCAGCGGAGAATGACCAGACTGGTTTGAGCTGACAGAAAGGCTACGGTAACTCAGATAACCACTCTGTACAATTGTAGTGAGCAGAATAGCATCTCAGAATGAACAACACATCAAACCTTTAAGCGGATGGGCTACAACAACAGAAGACCACATCGGGCACATAATTAGGACCATAGTGTAAATTTAATTATATTAACTTTAATTTTATGAACCATTCTGGAAAAACACCTCATTTCCCAGGACATTTATCCTTGAGTTTCCAGATGTATCCAAACATCAATATATAATCATAAAATTCATATTTTGATGACAATATTTATTTTTATAAAGTTATAAGAAAACAATATGGTGGAAATTTTGTTGTGATGTATGGAACAATTTTTTTGATGTTGTTAACTAATAGCATAGAACTTAGATTAGAGAATATTTCTAATCTAGTATTCATAATTAGTTAAAATTAATTATGTAAAAATTCAAATGAATTTCCTGTTTCAACTGTTTGAATTACAACTTCAGTATATTCCTTTTGATCATTCCAGTTTAAATTCCAATTCAACCTGTAGTTAAATTCCATGCAAATTTAATTCAAAACTCATTAAACCAAAAAGACAATTTTCGATTCTGCCTAATCCTGTCGTGGACCATGATTTCATATTTGCCTAAACTGCAGTACTATCTCTGCAGCAGAGTATCTGATGAACTGGTATTGATGCCCTTGAGCAGGGAGTGGCAATGCATATGTAGGTGGTGTTATCCAGAGACCACTCTCTTCTGTGGTCAGGATCCATGGGAAATTGCTAAACGGTTTCTGCACACATCTGTTGACACAAACACCCCTAGACAATGTAGAGATTTTGAGTCATATAGAAGTAAAAAAGGATGTTTTGAATCAAATGTTGAATCATTGTATCTGACTGATATTGGTTTATCAGTGGCTGATGGCGAAATAACAGACTGGTCAATATAATGGCAATATATTCATGATCAATGACACACAAAAAAATCCTTGAAAACAGAAAGTATTCATACAAAACATATTTATAATAAGTGGTGTGTTTAGGCCTGTTTGAGCACTGTACAGTAATACTGTAACTGCATATCCTGCTTCCTGTAGGTAACCATGACCTCTTATGACTCTTTCGCTCTACTGTCGCTCTCTTTAATTGTTTTCCTCTCTCTCTGTCTCTTTCACACTCTCAGTGGAAGCCATTGTGGAGTTTGATTACCAGGCCCAGCACGATGACGAGTTGACCATCGCTGTCGGTGACATCATCATTAACATCAGGAAAGATGAGGGGGGCTGGTGGGCGGGGGAGCTAGATGGTCGTAGGGGGCTCTTCCCCGACAATTTCGTCAGGGTAAGTGCTGACCTCAGCATTTTCTCTTTTGACCTTTCACTTTTGGAGATACTGGGCCTTTGTCTTTATTTAGATGACTTAGTTGCTATCAGCACTTTTGTTCAGTGTGTGTATTTTTTCAGAGGAACCATTATTTAAACTAATATTGTAGCCAAGTTCTGTAGATTCAAAATATTTCATGTAAGAAGTAAAATTATTTAGTTAATAAAAATCAAGGCATGTTTTCCACACTGTTTTTAAATGAACACAGGGAAGAATGATCTTAAATCATTGTAATTAATCTGCCCAAATAAAAATTTTCAATAGCAGTTATTATAAACAGCAACATTTTCTTACAGATATTTTTAAATATGCAAATTTGTTTTTTTTAAATTAAACATTTCAATGGATGAAAAATGCCGCACAGAGAGTTCTGTGAATTTTTTTGAGTGATGATGCAAACAAATAATTAAATCAGAGTTAAATCAGAATAGATACACGTACTGTAATGGGACAGTTTGAATTTATTCATGGAAATTAATCCAATTTACTGACTACTGAAGTTTAAAGTGCTCATATTATGCTAATCTACAGGTTTTTGGTTTTATTTTGGGGGTCTGCTAGAATAGGTTTTAATGTTAAAAAAACACATTGCTTTTCTCATACTGTACATTTCTGCTAAACATATTTTCGTCCTCGCTCTGAATTAGCTCCTTTTTAAAGCACCCCTTTCCAAAAAGCACAGTCTGCTCTGATTGGTCAGCTGGCCTGGTCTGTTGTGATTGGTCAACCGCCTAGAGCGTGTGACGGAAAACACCCCTTAAAAAATTTATTTAAACCACAGATACTTCAATTCGTCTACCTTTGGAAGTCCAAACAAAGAGGTTTTGCTTTTGCAGTGAAGAAAACAGCGTCTTCATGGCGACAACACTAACCCAACTCATGGCGACAACACTAACCCAACTCATCCTGGCCTTGGCTATAACTACCTTTGTTTGCGTGTGAGCCAAAATAGCCCTTAGGTAGGTATTATGCAAATATGCTACATAGTGATCGTGATACACACCCGGTCCCTTATCAGGCTAATTAAGCCTCCGAGAGGGATAAAGGCCGATGGCAGACGATGGTGCGACGAGAGAGAGATTGTTTTTGGACATGTCCGTCATGTGTGTGTTTTGTCTTTTGCTTATTTTAAGTTTATCATTAAAATATTATTTATATTGTCAAGTCGGTTCTCGCCTCCTCCTTGCCCGTCAAAATCCCTTTACACTGATAAGGGACCGGGTGTGTATAATCACGACCCTGCCCCGCCCTCTGCCCTGCCACAATACTTTATGGAAGAAATGGCTGGACCGTTTCTTGTAGTTCTTGAGCAGTGTTGTCTGTGGGAGAGAATAATTCCCTTTTGCATGGACTTTGTGCTTTGTAACTTTGCAGACCTTTTACATGCACAAACAGCTATATTACACACTAAAGGAAAGGTAAAATCCCAAAAAGCATAATATGCCTCTTTAAACCACAAACCAGAGATGGCATTAAAACTTTTCTTGCCTTATCTTTTTCTTAACACTCTCAAATTAGTGAGTCACAAGAGAAGGACTGGTCACATAATTCATGTAATGACACAGAAACTAAATGACAAAATAAAAAGTGCATTCAAATCTTTGCTATTCACAATGTTGCTTCATTTTATATCACCAGCTAAACCGTTCTATATAATGTAAAAAAAAAAAACTATATTTTGAATATTTGATAGATTGCCAAGCACTAGTGTGTCTGCAAGAGTATGGATTTTGAGCTGAACTCAGCAGGCCATGTTAATGCTGACATTCAGAGGACAGCAAGCGTGTGTCTCTATATGTGTGTCTTTGCTTACTGGAAGGGTATTGTTAACACTGAGCTGCAGTACTGCAGAAAGAAGAGATCTGAGATGAACAGGATGTCGGTGTCGATTTGGAGAGAGAGAGAGCGATAGAGTGTATATCCAGTCTTTCAGAGGTGTTTTGCACTAGGAATCCCATGAAATTCACCAGCAGATTGTCATCAGCTTAGGTGCTTGGAATCTATGGAAGCTTGCTAGTGCCGTAGCGCTACATACATGTTGACATGAGTAATACGAGATATGGGATGTGTTGTAGGCACAGAATTCTCAGTATGTATTATTATTATTATTATTATTATTATTTTATCTCAGGAAAGCTTTCACCACGTGTTGTTTTGTTTATTTCTTACTGTAAACTGACTTGTTTTCAACAATACAGTGTGAACATATGTGAAAATTATGTGGTTGGCGACCAAATAATGAACAGAAATATTCAAAGAAATAACAACTGTCCTCCCTTGCTAAAAAAAACAAAACAACTTAAACCATCCTAGGCTGATTTACTGGTCTAAGCTGGTTGTTAGCTGGTCTAGCTGGTTTGCCTACCTGTCCATGCTGGTCTATCTTGTCTCCCTGCCTAGCCAAAGTGGTCTTTAGCTGGTCTAGCTGGTTTAACGGCCTGGCCAAGCCTGTGTTTAGCTGGTTTAGCAAGCTGGTCTACCAACATGACCGGCTGAAATGTACCCCAAACCTCTGTAAACAGTAAACAGACCTTAGACCAGTAAACCAGCTTAGGCTGGTTAAAGCTTCTTTGTTTTAGCATGGTTATGAGGAAGTGCATTAAAAAATATACAGCATTTGAAATTCATGCCCTTATGAACTTTTATTTATAGATTATAAAACACATGACATACATCAAAATCTCAGGATTAGGTCAAGCCCTTCTTAAGAACTTTCAAACTAAGTATTTGATGCTAAGTCAGTGCACGAATAAACGTATGCAAACAATGCTATATGCATGCATGGATATGCCCTCAGGGAGCACAGTGCTGAGAGACTCTGCAGCTTTGTGGGGTCACTTCCTTGTCTTCAGCTCATGGTAGAGGGAAGTGCTAACTTCCTCTGATGGCACTGGGGAGTTAAATGGTGAGAAAGACAGCGGGTGCAATTTACGTGCATTTTTAACAGTGTGTGCATGTCAAAAGAGTGTTTCTAAAAGTCACTCCTTGAAACAGTTTGAATCTAAAAATGTTATACACAAATGTTATAAAAAATGCAATTATGTAAATTGTATAAATTAATAAATTAAACATTTATATAAATTGAGTGCAGTATTCCACAGTAAACACACATTGTTGTAGATGTCACTATTGGACACCTATGTTTGATGCCCAATTTAGAATTTTACAGTATGTCCATTTATTGGGATAGGAGATAGGATCAGGTGGTACCATGTACCATGTTGTTTACGTGTTCCTCCAATGTACATAAATAGAATACCTTGGTACATATCCAAACTCTGGTACTTTTGATTTTGCCGTTAAATGGTTTGAACTTGCAACCTTTTGGTAAATGTATTGTCAGAGCTGAAGCCTAACGGGCTGCGCTCATGACATGTGGTGCTGATGCATCGGGGGTGACCCCAGTTCGAGTCCCGGCTCGTGAGGTCTTTTCACGATCCCATTTCCACTCTTCTCCCTCTCATTTTCTGTCACCTCTCTACTTTCCCTATCCCATTAAAAAGCCAAAAAAGTGCATAAAAAACAAAAAACAAAACACTGAATTAATTAGTGGAATTTGACCGCATTAGATTGTTCCAGAAAACCGTTTCATGGTGCCTGCTTACTGATGCAGGGTCAGTTTGATGTGCTCTCTCTGTAGGTTTGGATTCTGTTGAGTTGGTGTATCATTAAAACAGTGTATGAGTCATATTTCCACCTGAGCAGCTCAGAGAGCACACATCTCACAGTGGTCGCAGAGCACCCGAAAGAGAATGGAACATTTAGACTTGTTTGTGTTTACGCTAACATAAGTCATGTACCGTGTTCAGGGTTCAACTGCTCTTTTACCTTAGAAATGAAGATTTTTAGAAGAATATCTCAGCTCTGTAGGCCCATGCAATGCAAGTGAGTGGTGACCAAAACCTTTTCCTAGTGCTTGACACTTGCAAAAAAGTAAGGAGACTGCTGATGTCAATATTTATAGTGAAAAAAGAGGTAAGTTTTGGTTATTTTTCACCCCAAACCAATTAGATTAATTCTAAATCATAATGAGTTTTATTGTCAGGTATGCTTACACATACAAGGAATTTGTCTTGGTGACAGAAGCTTCCAGTGCACAAACAATACAACAACAAGACAGAGATAATTATTACAAAAATGTAATAAAAATAAAAAGTGAATAGAAAATATAAATATATATAGAAAACACAATAATAATAATTAAAAAAAAATCTCTCTCTCTCTCTCTCTCTCTCTCTCTCTCTCTCTCTCTCTATATATATATATATATATATATATATGTATGAATAAAAATCTGTTATATACAGAATCAAGGGAATGTATGGCAGAGGTAGGGTATGCTGGATAAATATAAATAGACTAAGCGCTGTATTGCACATAATTATTGCTCAATAGGGCTGTTTTAACTTTTCATGAGATGGATAAAACTGTTCCTGTGGCTAAACGTTCTGGTGATAAGTGCTCTAAAGAGCCTGCCAGAAGGCAACAGTGGGCTGGGTGAGTGGGGTCCAGAGTGATTTTTTCCAGCCCTTTTCCTCGCTCTGGAACTATACAGTTCTTGAAGGGAGGGCAGGGGGCAATCAATAATCCTCTTAGCAGTCCGAACTGTCCTTTGTAGCCGTCTGATGTCCGATTTCGTAGCTGAACCAAACCAGACAATTATTGAAGTACAGAGGACAGACTCAATGACTGCTGAGTAGGACTGTATCAGCAGCGCCTGTGGCAGGTTGAACTTCCTCAACTGGGAAAGGAAGTACAACCTCTACTGGGCCTTTTTCACAATGGAGTTAATGTGGGTCTCCCAGCATGCTGGTTTATGTTGGGGACATTTGTGTAATTTCTACGCCACTAGCACCATTAAACGGTATTGCTAAAATATTGTCTGTTTTCAAACAAATTTCTAGAACATTTTCCCTATCTGTATTCTGTAAATAGACAGTCCTGCCCAAAACTCAACCACTGGTTAAGCCAATGTTGCAATATCAGGCCGCTTAGGACACTCAAACATATAAAGCAATGTTTTGAAAGTGCCACAGTGTTGACTCGAGGGAATCATCAGACAAATTTTTTACTTCTAGTTTGTCTCTAAACATCAAGTTAGAATAGAAGTATTTTAACATCGAAAAAATTAAACCCTTCACATTTAAGTACACATCCAATTGTGTATTGTATCTTTAAGAGAAAGCGACATGAGAAAGCATGGTGCCATCCACAGGTGTTTCCTGCTTGAGGTCTGCACAGAGTAAATCTCATCCTTATCCTGTTGTTCTGTTTATCTGTGCTCTCTCATGCTTCTCAAATCCAGGGTTTTCGAAGCTCAATCATATCTCATCTCTGCTGATGAGGAATTAACAGTTGTGACTGTGAGCACACTAGTGGTCTGGTCAGCTCTCATACGGGTGGCTTCCTCTCCAGCAGATTTATTCAATCATGCATGTGTCCCAGCTTCCTGTTTTGCTGATGTGAAAATAGGACGATAATTTGGACACTTCTGTGATTAAATGAGCAATGTAATTTAGAATAGACAGGCATCCTTTCTTCACAAACGCTCAATCGTGTCTGGATGCATGCCGTTCCTCTATCTGCCCTCTATTTCTCTCTCTCTTTTGTTCTAACTAGCTCTCATTCTTGATTCAGATCGACACAGCTGCCAAGGATTGTTTCTGTATCACGTTTTTAATTAACCTGCGATAACCTTTTCTCTGCATGGAGGTCAGGAGATTATGTTAAAGGGATAGTTCTCCTAAAAGTTCAAATTTTGTTCACATAATTTGTCATGTATCATATACTCAATTATTCCAAAGTATGATTTTCTTCTGTGGAGCACAAAAGGAGATGTTTTCCCAAATGTTCTGGTCACTGTTTTTCATGCCATGGCAACAAATGGAGATTGGTGCTTTCAAGCATCAAAAATGACTCAAAAGCACCATTAAAATGTTTAAAAATAGTCCATATGACTCTTGCAGTATATTCCAGGTCTACTGAAGTAATTTGATAGCTTTGGATGAGAAGTAGACTGAAATTTGGTTGTTGTCCACTGATAATCTTCACTTACTGGGATCTGTTGATATCTGAACTGCTGCAAACAAATCATTGAGTCAGTTGAACTCAAGAACTCAATAAGGCTAATTCGTAAGCAAATTATTTACATAATTTTTGTGAACCGAATCAACACATTCATTGAAAGGATCATAATCAAAATAACTATTCCTGTTCCAAGCACAAAACGATCGTAGAGCTTCAGAAGACTGGGAAGAGAGTGCATGAGTCATATGGACCACTTTTATGATACTTAACTAGCAATGACTTGAGGGTGAGCAATTGATGACAGAGTTTCTTTAAATCATAAGCAACATAAGCTCTCTTTCTCTTGTTTTCTTCTTTTACAGTTTCCTTGGTCCCTGAGCTAACTAAATCATTCAAAATTGCTTCCTCTTTTTGTGTGTATGTGTCTACATACATTTGCACATTCTTTGTGTATGTGAATTTGGTATTTTTACCCCCAGTATTTGTATGTTTGTTTACACGTGGGAGTGTGTCTATCTCAGCATGGGGTGCTGTTGTGTCCAATGATGCATTCCACCCTGAAACACTGAGTCCTGAATCCTGAACACAGTTCTGCGTTTAAGAGTGTTTAACATTCTGACCAAAGCTTTTAGCTTTGCTAAAAGCGTGTTAAAATTTTACCCAAACAAGTTCATGTTCTATCAAGTTTTAAAATAATCAAAACCTACCTCTTTACTTTTAACCTCAATCTAACAGATAGTGTCAGAAAAAGCAAATGTGAGATGAAAACGCAATTGCTGTAGCTACCTCCTCATCATGAGGTGCTTCTATGACACTTTCAACTCACGTGTTGACTCGCATACTTTTGAGGACTCATTCAGTGGTTCTATCCATCGGAGTAAGGGCCGAAACATACTCTACCCAAGTACCTGTATGCAGACGTATCAACGTAAGCTCTATTTCACGCACTGTTGCGTTCCGAAGTGTGTCAGACCGCAATTCATGGGCTTCATTTTCATGCAGTATGTTTCATGTAAAGTATAAACGGCTGTTAACACTTTAATGAACTCCTGGGGTGCAGCTCAGAGATTTCAGCTCAAGAGCCGCGAAGGGATTATCCCAGCATTAATGGGAAGCTTGATATAATTAACCCATAAAAACAGGAAGAACTCAACGGTTTGTCAAAATAAAAGTTTTTTACAAACTTTTTGTAAAAAAAAAATATATATATATTGTTATATTTTTATTTGATTAAAAATGTATGTATCAATTTGATTAAACACCATTTTATTGTAACATTTATTTAAAACATTTAACATGGAATCCAGAAATTTTTTTATGGAAAATACATAATTAGTATCTGTAAGACTTGATCTATGCAGTTTTTTTAATCTATGATCTATGATCTATGCAGTTCTTTTAATCAAGTCATTTTCTGTGTAATTTCATAAAAAATCTTAGGCTTTTTATTTGTTGATTATAGTATTGAATTATTATCGATACCGAGGTACCAGGGCTGGTATCGTACCAAAGCCATAATTATGTTATCGGAGCAACCCTAGTTTGAAGAGAATATTGCTGAGCAAGTTAGATAAAATCATTATATTTATAGCAACTTACCTGAATAATAACACATCCAGTTTAATGGCACAGACATTTTAAGGTAACTCTCGCCCTCTTGAATACTGAGATTTGTTCCCGCATTGGTAACATAAGAACACATGTTAAGCATGTTGAACCGGACCGTGAATTGGCAGTGTGGTGCCAAAGCGCTCGCATCTGTGTTCACGTACTTGCATAGAGTATGTTTTGGTCTTAACTCTCTGTACATTGAGCTACAGCGTGGTTTGATTGTGCCTGAACAAGTTTATAGCCTAAATGTATTTGGTTATGTAATGCGAACTTTAAAATGTATGCGCTTTAGAAAAAGTCTTCTGATGTCATAAAATAGCATTGTGTGAGAAACAGGGCAAAAAGTAAGTGGTTATTAAATTACATTTTACTCATGATTTGTGTGAAAGTAAATAAAAGTTGTTGTTGTAGCGCTTTTTGTGTTAATTTTTACCAGGAAACTGCCACGATACATACAACAAATGAGTGTAAGTACAAGTACTTATGTTCCAAATCAATACTAAACAAAAAAAAGAAAAATAATAATACCAGTGTTTCTGCGGTACCGGTAGTACCAAGCACCGACTGCTTTAAAATGCTCATTTTGAGTGCGTGCTCTGTTACTCCTTACACTGAAAATAGTCAAATTAAAATCGTGACATGTCCTAGTGTGATTTATTAAATCGCTAAAGGCTGCAATCTTAGTATGGAAGAGCTGCATACATTTAATGAATGTATAAATCCGACTACTCATACATATTGAGAATCATTCACGACATGTTGTATCAGATAGAGTAGAGTACTAATCTACTGTGAACCACACAGCACGTGTAAACTATATATTTACATAATTAATTCACAGATTTTGCTCTTTAATCTCAACTCAGCTTTATTTATAAAGCATTTAAAACAGAGTTGACCAAAGTGCTTCACAGTAATAACATTTAAAACATTTAAAAATGACCACATATCCAAACACCATTAATCTAAAACACAAAATACAAACACTCCAAAACTGTGTCCTACATTTAATTTGAAAGACTCAAAGACCAGTGTAAAGAGATGAGAATTCATATGTGACTTACAAGTCTCCGTGACTCATGGTAAGTCACCAAAGGCTTGCTGAAATGTCACTAAAAGTAGCTAAATCATGTGATGACATTTAGCTATCACTAACTGAACTTGCAATCAGACAGTGGGGGATTTATATTAATTTATTTATTTTATTTATTTTGTGATGTAATTAAACTGCATTATTGAACAATGACAAAAGTCCAAAATTAACATTATTAGCAATAGCAACCAGGGGTAGGCAGCGGTGTAGTGATGGGGATGTTTTTTTCTTCTATTATTTATTTTTAAACATGGATCACTATGCCGTATAACGCCTCGCGTGGAGCTGTTTTGGAAATAATATGTAATATATCTTATTGTTTTTGACATATCTGTTGTGTGATGCTGAACCTCAGTTTGTATTACTTGTGCCAGTGTTACTGTTTCACAATGACTTTTTGATAGTGACACCTCATCTGTTCATATCATTTATCTCTACACTTTATTATAGATCAGGGGTTCATATTAATTAAATTCTCTCTCGCCCTGCTAGATAATTTCAGACTTTTCTTTTCTAAACGGAGAGCATGCATGTGAATTGAGGTTGAGATTGGCAAAAAAAAAAATGAACAAAAGGTAAGCTCATCTGTCATTCGATTTATAGAAAATCCGTATGCACATAAATGCTACTCCTGATGGCATGCTTGTAAAAGATCTCTTCTTTGGGTTGCTGTTCCCCTCCAGACCAGCAGGGGGTGGTCTCCTTGAGTCTTCCATGCCATGCTCCTTCCAGGCCTGCAGATGGCACTTATACCTTGAGCTCTGTTCTCTCCACTCCTGCAGATGACACCAACACCCCTAACCCTTTTCAACACTGTAAAGGGGTTCAATGGAAAGGAGGAGGCGAGAACCGGCTTGACAATATAAATAATATTTTAATGATATACTTAAAAGACAAAACACACACATGACGGACATGTTTGTAAATTATCTCTCTCTTGTCGCACCACCGTCTGCCATCGGCCTTTATCCCTCTCGGAGGCTTGATTAGCCTGATACGGGACTGGGTGTGTATCATCTCGACCCGGCCCCGCCCTCCGCCCCGCCACATTCCTCCCTCGTTCTTTCAGGCTGGGGAGCCCCCAGCTTGATGTACACCCCCCCCCCCCCCCCCTTTCCCTGGGGAGGGGCATGCCTTCCGCGCGTCTGCTGGCAGGTCATCCCCGTCTACCTGGACGAGGGAGGGGACAAGGTGAGGGAAACAGAAATAATTAAAATGGGGGGGGGGGGGGGGGTACTTCCTGTAACAGTGTAGTAACCCCCCCCCCAAAAAAAAAACTTCCTGTAACAGTGTAAGGCCAACGCAGAGCGGCAGTGAGAGAGAGAGAGGAGAGAGAGATTAAAAAAAAAACTACTCGCCGGTTCTCCGATACGCCGTAGCTTGTTCCTCGGCCACTCCTCCACCCTCTAACGGACGGCAGCCACGCCTCTCCGGGCGGATCAGAGGTAGTCCTCCAGCCCCTGGCAGACAGAACGCCCCGCCGTGTTGTCGGGGAGTCGAAGGGGTCTTCCCCGCCCCTGGCAGCGGTTCTCCCGCTCCAGGCAGTTGGTCGCGAGCCCCTCCCCGCTCGCAGTCGGCTAGGAGCCCCTTCTCCCCTCGTGGTCGGCGGCTGTTCCTGTGCTTCCAGGCGGCTGGGCTCCTCATCCCCCGGCAGATGGCCACTGCTGCTCCGTTGGGGTGGACGGTAGTGGCGAGAACTCTACTATGGAGTATCCCTCCTCCTTCCCGGATTTCGGCACCAGTGTAACGTGGTTCGATGGAAAGGAGGAGGCGAGAACCGGCTTGACAATATAAATAAGGTTTTAATGATTAAACTTAAAACAAAGGACAAAACACACACATGACAGACATGTCCGTAAATGATCTCTCTCTCTTCGCACCACCGTCTGCCATCGGCCTTTATCCTTCTCAGAGGCTTGATTAGCCTGATACGGGACCGGGTGTGTATCGTCACGACCCGGCCCGGCCCTGCCCTGCCACAAACACTCTGCTCGTTAACCATCATTCCCTTCACCATGTGTCTAGGTCTTTATAAGTCTGTTTGTTCCCTGCCTTTGTGTTCAATCTTGAGCCTATGTAACTTGTGACTCCAGTGACCAATTCTCTAGTTAAGTGTGTTCCTTATTATTCCCTTGTGTCTATTTTTGTTTCTCTGTTTTGTGGAAGCTCAGCTTTCCTTGTTTATTTGTACTTTGTTTTAACACTTTTCCTGACTCATTGCACTTCTACTATTTTGGGAGTTAGCTCAATGGTAAAACACCTAACACTTGAACACTGCAGACCCCGGTTCGATCCCCACCTACAGCAGCCTCATTATAATGCAGTCATATTACTTGAAACACAGGGGGGTGCTAGAACACTGAGAAAAACCGAGACCTCATTCATGAGAGAGCTGATGTTTTTTGTGTCGCCAGATATGGAAAAATGACGCTAAAGAAGACTACACAAGTCGCTAAAATTGTCACTAGTCGCTAGATGGCTCTTTTATTCAGTAAGGGTGTCGAAAACTTTTTATCCGGAATGTCAAGCTTCAGGCAAAAAATACACATCATAAGATAAGCTTAAAAAAGATTAAACAGATTTTAGTAGGGCACTAGTTAAAAACACTTTTTTGCATTGTTGAATGAGAAAAACTTCAACGAAACATGCATTTCTTGTAATTTATTATTTACTGTAAAATTAAAATGTTTAAATAGGCTAAATATGTGTGTTCAATAGTACATTGTCATATTAGCATATTTTTGATCTGGTGCCGAAATTGGTATCGAGAACCGTGAAATTTCGCTGGTATCGATACTGACAACTGAAATGTTGGTATCGTGACAACACTACAACAAATCAAATAAAAATTAATTTAACAACAATCTAGGTATAGTAACGTGATTATATGAGACCAGGTTGATTACATAATCAAAAGTGTGGACATTTAATATGAACATTGTTAGAAATATCATTGCAATATATTGATAAGTGATTGTATCAGCACAGCCCTAGTTGCAACGTCCATTGTTAGATTGCATTGGCTCTTCAAATTGACATCTTTGTTATGTAAAATCTGTTTTTATGGGCTTAAATTATCACAAGACATTTTTGTAGGACTGACCAGCACAACGCTCTGCATGATTCGGCCCCTGGCATTGATCAAAGTGTAGCACCAACCGTACCAAGGTCGTTCTACACTGCTGTGCTGAGTGTGAATGTTTGTCATTCCCCAAAGCACATGATGACTTTTTTTCTCCTTGTGTAGTGGGAGTAAGTGTACTAACAGAGCAGTGATGGGACACTGTAGAAACCAGCAACCATTGACCATCTGGAGCATAAGATTGGGAGGGGGATCTGGAATGTAGATCGCACACAAATTTACACACACTTTCAGAGCTCTGTAAATGCTTTTAAGAGCAGGAAGTCAGAGAATCTCGTGACAAGGCGAGCAGGTTTCCCAGAGCTGGATATGAGTCTGTGTTAATAGAATAACCATGTTAGACAATGATGTGCACTTGGTCACATACTCTTGGGGATGTAGTGTAGCTCTGAATCTGTTCCTCTCTAACTCTCTCTCTCTCTCTCTCTCTCTCTCTCTCTCTCTCTCTCTCTCTCTCTCACACACACACACACACACACACACACACACACACACACACACACACACACTTCGTCAGGTGAGTCTTATTAAGCCTCTGTTTCATGCTGTTCCTATAGTGCTTTGCAAAACCACTGTTTCTGCTGGCATGTATATTTTTACAGGTCAGAAGGAACAGGACTCATCTGTCTGGTCTGTGTATGTCTATGTGTGTGCATGTAAAGTGTATGTCTACACACAATTTTTAGATGGGGTTTTGCAGAAGTTTGCAGCTAAACACTGTGGTTTGACTTTAGCTTTGTAGAAGTCTTAGACTTTGGCAGGAAGTGTGATTTAAAAAAAAGTCAGCCTCGCAGCTGTGTGCTGTACAGAAAGAGAGAGAAACGATGAGTTGTGTTTGTCCCCTCCACAAACACCACAGTTACCATCTTATAAAGATTAATCTCTAAAACGACTATAAATACTAAGTGTATGGCCATCTAAAATGTCTCATTTAGTCAAAAACATGTAAAAGTCTTTATTTGTGTATGTGTGTGTTTATTGGTCACGATCCATCTTGCTCAAGGTTCAGTGTTTGGACTACTATGTATGATTTCCAACTGTACTTTGGCCTGGTTTTAATATGTTACCATAACAGCAGCACTATTAGGTATGCAGGAAGATCATCACACATATGACACTTCAACCATACTTTTTAGGTGTTTGGTGACGTTAGAGTTTTGATTATGGTGTTTCTACCTATGTAACTATGCCTATATAACTTGTTTACCATTTTTTAACCAAAACCCAGTGTGGTTTTTGTCTAGAGTCTGTTTAAATTTTAAAGGCAATCTCCAACAACCCCTTATAAACACCTTTTATAAAAAACTATTATCCATCCATCCATCCATCGTCAACCGCTTATCCTGTGTACAGGGTCGCGGGGAAAAAACTATTATATTTAGCTTAATTTAAATTAATTCTAGAATGTTACTAAAAAGGTAACTTAACGGAATAGTTAAACCACAATTCTATAATTTACTCACTGTTGCATTGTTTCATCCAAACCCTCTATGACTTTTTTTCATCCGTGAAACAGAAAAGGTGATTGATCGCTTCGGTCACCTTTCAATTTCATTTTATTAAAGTGAATGGTGACTGAGGGTGTCAGTCTGTAACATTCTGCCTAGCATCTCCTTTTTTGTTACACGGAGGAAACAAAGTCATATGGGTTTGGTATGTGTGACAAGCTTCTTTAACTCTCTCTGAAGGAGGAAGTGGGTGCCGCGTGAACAATCCAAGTGACTTTTATTTCTACACTTTTCAGCATCAACCAACAAACTGCTTTTCAGCACAACAAAAAATTAATGAACACACATTGTCAGCCTTGTGCATCTCTCTATCCCCTTCGGCAGTTTGGACACCATTTTTATCCCTCTCCAGCTGTTAGAGATAATTACCCACAGGTGTTAATCCTTACCGGTCTTCCCTTAACTCCCTCCCCACAGATTTCACTTGGCCATCCCCACATCACCACAGTCTTCACCACAGACATGAGGGTAAATGAGTAAATGACAACAGAAGGGTAATTACTGAATAAATTATTCCTTTAATAAGCTTTACACAATCAACATTTTATTGATGATGACTCTAAAAGCTATTAAAGCGATAGTTCACCCAAAAATGAAAATTCTCTCATCATTTACTCACCCTCGTGCCATCCCAGATGTGTATGACTTTCTTTCTTCTGCAAAGCATGAACAAAGATTTTTAGAAGAATATCTCAGCTTTGTAGGTACTTACAATGCAAGTAAATGGTGGCCAGAACTTTCAAGGTCAAAAAGCATATTAAGGCAGCATAAAAGTAATTCTTACGCCAAAGTGTTTTACAATAATTTTTCCTCCCCACTCAGTAGGTGGTGATATGCACAAAGAATAACAATCACCAAAAACAAAAGAAAAAGAATGTAGAAGTGAAAGTGAAAAAAAAAAAAAAAAAGTACTCAAATATTGATCTATTTCTCACCCACACCTATCATATCCCTACTAAAAATATGGATTTAACCATTGGAGTCATGTGGATTACTTTTATTCTGCCTTTATGTACTTTTTGGACCTTCAAAGTTCTAGCCAAAATTCACTTGCATTGTATGGACCTGCAGAGATATTCTTATTAAAATCTTTGTGTTCAGCAGCAGAAAGAAAGCCATGGCATGAGGGTGAGTAAATGAGAGAATTACAATTTTTGTGTGAACTACCTAATTTAAATTGCTGTGCAATGGATAGAAGCACTCTTCTGAACACTGAAATGAATTTAGATGTTTTAAGAGTTAATCAGTTCCATGCTGAAGGCTGGCACAAGCTGATCTAAATCACACAGTAAGACTTTGTGATATGTGGAGTCTTGAGATGACCTATTGATCTCTCAATGGCCCTGTCTGTCTGCTAACGCAGTGACTGTGAGAACCCAACACTGTTTACACAGCACTGTTAATGGGATAGTTCACTAAAACTTTAAAATTCTGTTACATTTATTTACCCTCATGTCTTTCCAAATCTAACTTTTAAAAAAAAAAAAAAAAGCTTTTTTTTTTTTTTTTTTTTTTTTTTTTTTATACATATAATGACACTGAAAGGGAATGGGGTCTGTCAAGCTTCAAACTGACAAAAAAAATCACCCTAAAAGTGGTCCATACAGCTCGTACACTTTATTCAAAGACTTTTGAAGTCATAAAATAATCGACAAGTCAGTCAGTTGTTTGAACAACTAGTCAACTAGTCGTTGTTAAGGATGGTAATGTATAATTATGTTGGCTTGAGAAAGTCAACATACTGAAATTCGATTTAAACGTATTAGTGGTGCTTGCGGAGCAAAGCATCACTATTATAATCTCACATGCTTATTATTATTCCGTACAAAATTTCAGCACCTAACTTGTCCCGCTCCGTTTGTCGTAGACCCACAAATGAGGTGTCAAATTGACTGACATATTGACGACACCTGTGGGTTGACTTTTCTAAGGGGTTGGGGGTACGGTGCACCCCTGGGGGGCAAAAAACTTCCCAAAAATGTCCCATAGGCAGACTATAGCAAGGATCTCATCCATGACAATATATGACATCCATGACTATGACAATATACTGAATTTTGTGGGATCATATCTCCCAATCAGAATGTCGTAGAGACATGGGGGCAGGCTTATTTCAATTGGGCTACCAATCAGTCTTTAAAGATCATCTTGGAAAAGGTGTAGCCACGCCCTTGCAACCACCCTTGTTGACTTCCATTCAAAATGGCTCAGAAGGATATCTTCAGAACAGAATGTCGTAGACACTTGGAGATTGGCTCTTTTGAGTCAGATTAGTAATCAGCCAATAAGAATATCTGTGGTCACTGGCTAGCCATGCCCTAGAAACCAGCCCTATTGACTTCCATTAAAAATGGATGAGAGGGATATCTTTGGATCAAAACATACTACAGACATGACAGTTGGTTATTTTAATTGGATGAGCAATCAGTCTTCAGGTATCATCATGGAAACTACTAGCATCACCCTAGCATCCATTTAGAGCACCCTAGCAACCAAACCCCATTGACTTCCATTCCAAATCGCTTGGGTATCTCATGTTCAGTATGTTGTAGAGACTTCATTGTTGGCTTGTATGACTCAGGACAGCAAGCAGCCTTCTTAGTGTCACCCTGGCAATTGCCTAGCAACCACATAGGCTTACCCTAGCAACCAAGTAGCAAAACCCATATCTTTGCACCAGTCCATTGTAGAAAATTCCTGTATGGCACATTTTACCTAGTATCATGCTAGCAACGCCTAGCGAAGTGTTAAAAACATGCTATAAATATGCTGGCATCATGCTAACACATGCTAGCAATGCCCAGCGAAGTGCTAAAACATGCTAAAAACATGCTAGCATCATGCTAACAACGTCTAGCAAAGTGTTAAAACATGCTAAAATCATGCTAACATCATGCTAGCAATGCCCAGTGAAGTGCAAAAACATTTTTATATCATGTTAACACGTGCTAGCAATGCCTAGAAAAGTGTTAAAACATGCTTTCATGCTAACACATGGTAGCAATGCCTAGCAAAGTTGTAAAACATGCTAAAAACATGCTAGCATAATGCTAACACATGCTAGCAACTCCTACCAAAGTGGTAAAACATGTTAAAAGCATGATAGCATCATGTTAACACATGCTAGCAATGCCTAGCGAAGTGCAAAAACATACTAGCTACATGCTAACAACATGCAAGCACATGCTAGCAACATGCTAGGATCATAATAGCAGTGCTTAGCAACATGCTATTTGACAAGTATAGCCACGGCAAGCACCACTTACATTTTCTTCTAGTTATTATTCCGCTTCTGAGACAATTTGTTTTGACTGTAACTCCTCCTACAGCTTTTAAGCTACATGCACAGACCTTCAGACTAATCCTGAATAGTGTGCTATATCTTTTTTAACTGATCAGAATTATGGTATTCCAGTATTGGACTTCCGAAAAGTCCTCAAGTCACTTTGACTTCCATTCAAGTTATGAACTTTTTCCTGTAATAACTCCTTTAGAGGATTCAAGTTACATCCTATCACTCCACCACTCATACTTTCTATCTATCACTCCATTACTTTCTTTTTCTATCTTTACATCACTCTTTTTATTCTTTCTTTCACTATATCACTTTAGCACCCTTGCAACTGCATACAATCTATTTAATGCACCTTAGCAACCAAAACACATTGACTGCCATTCAAATGGCTTAGATGGATATCTCCTGATCAGAATGTCATAGAGTCTTCAGGTTTGTCTCATTACACTCAGTCCAGCAAGCAGCCTTTTTAGGATCACCCTGGCAACTTCCTAGCAACTAGAGGGACTTACCCTAGGAACTGTATAGTAAAACACATATCTCTGCACCACAGCATCATATAGAATTCAACTTTGGCTTATTTTACTCAGACCAGCAAGGAGCCTTTAAATGTCATGCTGGACAATTCACACTTATCTGCGCCAGAACAATGTAGATACTTCTGATTTTGTTCATTTGACTCAGGCTAGCAAGGAGCCTTTTGAGTATTACCTTGGTAACTGCCCAGCAACCAGATAGGGTTACCCTAGCAACCAAATAACAAATCACATATATCTGAACCAGAAAATATCCTATCTATCTATCTATCTATCTATCTATCTATCTATCTATCTATCATCTGATAGACTGAATGGTTTTATAATCTTTAAACGATATACTTTTAAAACTACTACTTAAACTTGTAACTATTAAAACTTAAAACCGTCAAACTTTTACAACTACTTCAAACTTTCATGCTAGGCTTTCTCGCTAGACAAACTTTTTTATCTAGTTAGGCTCTGTTATGGTCCTTTTAGAGGGATATACGGATGCTAAGTGCAGCACTTCAACATATGTTCAACAAATAGCAGATATTCAACAAATAAATAGACTAAATAACTGTAACATCTTATTGCACAAAACTATCAAAGTAAGAAATAAGAAAGGCTTTGATACAGATTGCCACAAAACCACTTATGCGCATCCTGAATGCAGAATGACATGCTTCAAGAAGATCCTTGCTGCACATTTAAAAGTGCAGAGCTGCAAGACAATATTGCGGGTACATATCTAGTTCATGATGTTAAGCGTTTTAAATCTTTTTTACTGCAATTATTTATTTAAGCAGTGCCAGACAGAATAAGAAAAAGACTCTAATCTCTATACAGCTCTTCACAAATACTGGAGTATTACTCGCAGTCTGACAGTGATCATCTTGAAATGTATTGTTGATGCAGCATTTTGATGTAACAGCAGTGCATAAAAAGACTACACTTAAAGCATTAAAGAGAAGAAACTTCTTGCAGAGGGTTTTACTCTCATGAATGTTATTAACCGTTAAGCACAGCGAGCTATTGTCGTGCAAAAACACTCTTTAAGAAGTTGCATCTCTCAATTAAATTCAGAATGGCATCTCCCATTAAAACCACTAAAAAATATTATCGTTAGTAGTCAACCCCACTAATCACCTAGACATTTGTTTGATGACTAGTCGATTAGTCAAACACCCTGGCACATTCTTAGTTTATATGTGTAAATAAAGTCAGAAATGTAAGTAATAGTTTATTTCAACTGTTGCTCCGAAATGGACTAAAAATGGCCCATTGACACTATACAGAATTGGTTTCCTATTTGTGAATTTTGTAGTCCATTAGAGAGCTTCGGCATTGTCAAAGCATCTGCTATGGAGCACAACAGTGCCCACTGACTTTTTCAGCATCTTCTGGAAGTATTTTTCCCATTCATTTTGTCCATAGCTGTAACAATGTGCTGGCACTGGAAATTATGAAGACGATGACGTGAAGATGAAGAACCCAAGTGCAGATTATTTACATACATGGCATTCAGAAACCCTAATCCTAAACATGAACAAAACATAAACATGAACTAGACTAAACTAAACTTGACATGACTAGGTAAGATTATGAAACTAAACATAAACGTAAACTTGGCTTGGCTTGACTTGAAACAAAACAACAAAGTTACAAACACAATACCTGACCAAGACACAATGGAAAACATGCAGCTTAAGTACATGGACATGGGAAACATCAACCAATGAACAGACCGAACTATAAACAGTATAACAAGACAATGACCATGAACCAATTACATAACAGAACTAATAAAAATAATATGAACCAGTAGAAAACAAGACACATTAACATGGAGGGAAACAGGATGATCATATGACTGGGGAACCAAATGACATTAAACAGGAACTAAACTTACAAAATAAAAGACAAACACAAAACATGAACAAAAACACATCTAGACGTGACAATAGGGTTTTCATAAAGTACTTCACTCAAGAGTTCTAAGCCATGAAACAAACCAGCCAGCTCTGAGGTAAATCACATGATAAAAAAACCTTTGATTTGAAGCAAAAATTATTTTTAAATTAGACAAAAAGACAAATGTAGATGACTGTTTTAAACACTTTTATAAGGGAATGAACTACAATCCCTTGAAGCATTACGACTGACCTAATTCTATAAGCATACAATCAATATATTTAAAGTATATTGCAAAATATTAAGATATATACAGTATATAGTAGTTCAAGAATGTAGAGAGACCGACTCTACAGTGCGTCATATTGCAGTGCTTGTTTGCTGCTGTTTGTTTGCGTCCATTATCTGATTGGTAAATTTTCCACCTCAGGATCATTGGTAGTGTAATTAATTACACTATTATGCAATTTTTTTAAAACTCATGGTAGGTATGTCTTTTAAGATTTAGAAGTTTAAAATTCACCTATGAAAAAAAACAAACATTATTTTATTATTTTTTGAACAAGTCTTTTGCGCTCTACTGTTTAAAATAATTTAATACAATTAATATTAGTAATTTTATTTTGCTACTTTTAAATGTCCATCAGTGGTGTAGGTATATGTAGATAGGTCTTCTACCAGTAGGGTAAACTGCCAATGCTAATCATCCACAGACAGGTTGTGAGTTACTGTCACAATGGTGTTGCTGTGTGTTCTTTTCATCACAAATAACTTGATTAGAGCGAAAGGAATTTTGTTTCCTAGGCTTTTCTTTGATATAATGTTTCTGGTTCACACACAGATGTGTGTTCATCAAACCTTGTTTACACACACACACAATGTCCAACACAATACAGTCATTTAGAGGAACCACTGTTGTGATCTGCTTCTCAAGGTCAGCTCTTATTTGCTTTTGCAGACTCTGTCCTTTCTTATTCTCTGGATATCTCCCTGCATTCTTTACAAAAGTGTGTCTGTGTGTATTGTTAGTGTATATCCAACCCCAGGCCCAATAGCATTCTCATTCTCTCTCTTTCATATGTCCCATGGTAGGGCCAGGAAAAATACACAAACACACACTCACAGACTTTAATACACAACATTGCTGTCAAATCTCTAGAAAGCCAAGACCAAACCCAGTAAGCACACAAGCATACCTTGTGAACACATCTGTGCAAATGTGCATCATCTGGAAAGCATTGTGTTCTATTTAAAGTGTTATGTTTGTATACAAACATCTGATAAACATCAAAAAGAGTGGATGCACTTGTGTTGTAAATCAGTGGTTTTCAACTGGCTGGAGCTATTTTTGGGGTAGCAGGTCTGTTCTGATGGATGGCAGTAAAATGCAAATAATGAAATGCCACTAAGCATATTGTCGTGCATTGTTCGGATGGCAAAATCAACAACATGAGGGTGAGGAAATGACAGAATTAAAATGTTTGGTGAACTAACCCTTTAAGCACTTGTGTTGTGTGTATTTTGCATTTGAGTGTGTGGTCTGTTGAGCGGAAGTTAAATGCATGATGATGAAATGCACATGAGCTTTCTGGTTGAATATATCTTATGTTATCTCTAAACCATGCTCTTCTGAGACAATTTGTTTACTCTTGTTTCATGCAGCTTAGCTGATGGTCTCACTCTCTCTCCTCTTCAGTTTATCTATCTCACACACATATTTTATGCAAGCTTTATAAATAATGGTCAAAAGATATGGTTTTATCCGATATCCAGAGAGCAGGGAGGGTGATCGGCAGGGCTTGACTGCTAATCTGGCATACCGGGCATTTTCCCGGTGGGCCGATGCACTTTGGGGCCGATCAGGGGTGGACTGGCCATCGGGAGAAACTTGCAGGACGAATGGACCACGATAAGCTAAAATGAACCGCCATGTTATGCAGAACGGACCACAAAATGGTGCCGCTATATGCAGAAAAGGCCATCGGTCAATGGATGTAGATAGAAAGTTCCACCTTACTGGTAAAAAAGCCAATAACCTCATCGCCTGTCAATCATCTTGTGAATGTGCAAGCGCATTAGCTATAAAAGCTGGGAAAATTGATTTTTTTTTAGTAGAGATGCACTGATTGCAATTCTCTTGGCCGATTCCGATTTCCAATTTTTTTGCAAGTGTGACCTGCCAATACCGTTTTTTTACGATTCAAATTTTCTTTCTAAGAACTATTATTAACCGCATTTACAAACAAAATCTACCTTTCTTCAATGCAAAATTTAATTTTCATAATAAAATAAATGATTAAACATTACAATTTTTCCCAAACTGCACTAAGTTACAGGATCTTCTATCACTTAAACAACTCTCAAAATAAAGTGCTCTGTGACTGGAAAGAGGTAGAAATAACAATTAACTGCAAATGAGTTGCTTTATATAACAAAACAGATGTAATTTTCCACTCTCTTCATAAATTGACCTTTTTCTCATTATTACTCGTCTAACAAGCCTATGAACAAAACTGAAGTGTCCAATACGCTCAACATTGACAATAAGCTTATGTTAGATGTCCAAATATCAGTTGTAAAACTGATTGCTGCTTCGGGATCAGCTTGTAACCATACTACTTCACTCCTGTTTTTCCCGGGAGTCTCCCGTATTCCCCACCCCCCGTAAAATCTCCCGTAATTTGTATGGCCCAAACCACGTTATATGAATAATCACATCAATATATTATTCCAAGGTTGTCCAGTTGTCAGATCTTGTATGAAACGCATCCAACTCACACAATCAAAACACATCATACAAATTACAAATCATTTGTGACCTCAACCTGGCAACCTACAACCCAGTTGCGCTGTTAATATCTGCGCAGGTAGTAGACGCGGGAAGTTAAATCAAGCATCACTGGTAGATGGGAGGAGAAGACTCAGCTGGTGCTCTGGTGAAAAAAACTAAATATACATGTAAATTTAACAGCTGGATGGAAGAATTTAATTTTTGTTTATTTTGTAAATGTGTTTCAATAACACTTCTTCTTATCGAATAAAACATGTATGCACCTTAAGCCAGTGCAGGGACGTCGTTAGGCCTATTTTAGGGGGGCTGAAGCTACCCCAAAATGTTCCTAAGCCCCCCTAAATGATAATAAGAACAACAATAACAATTCGATTTATCAATAACCGTATTCTCATTCATATTTAGAATTAGACGCAACAAATGATATATATCCAGCTACAAAAAATAGCTGAAAAGTCAGAAGTTGGACAGAAGTACAAAGAGTCGTTGTGCAATCAAGATGATGCACCGCAGCGTCTCGTTGCATTGGTGTGAACTGCGGCAGCTTTCAGAGCGTTGCAGACCGGAGCGCTGCAAGTAACTGGAGGATTCATCTCGTCTCGTCGTTACTCTAGTTTGGTCTGAAGTTGAACTCGCTATGCACCCTCCCGCCCACACACACCGATACACACGCTAATGGTGAAAGGAAGATTGGTAAACTGTCGTGATACAGAGTGAAATTGCAAGTTGTTTTTAATCACCTGCTTACCTTTAGCTACGTTTTCTTGAGATAAAGGAAAGGGGATATTTTGGTTTGCTATGGAAAACTGTAGTCTAGCTAGAGTGAACAAGCAAAATACAAGAAATTGTTAATTTAGCAAGCTAATCACAACTCTTTATTCTTTGCCAATAATATAACCTATCTCTATAATAGGCACATAAAACAATATCAATCCCCATAGATTGTTGTTGTCACTGAAAACTAAATGTCATAGGGTCCCTGTTAATGCTATTACCATTGTATCCTTCAATTCATTGAGCAGATGAGATGGATATTCGAAGATATTTTAGCAGAGAGAAAGAGAAGCAGCCGCAGGAGATTGGCAGGCCAGTTGATTCTGAGGGAGCCGGTGTGATTGAAGTCAGTAATGGTCTATAGTTCTAAGGATTGTTTTGTTTTCTTCTAACAATAAGCATTTGTTGGCAGGTCTAGGCACTATGCATAGCCTAAACTAAATTATTTCATTATATTTATTATATATGCTAGCTATACCAATTTAACTTTCTGCATTCATTGGCTTTGATAAATTAAATAAATACGTAGATGTTACCTAAATGTAGGCTAAAGATGAGCAAATGCCCACAGATACACATGTGAAACTAAAATGAAAGCAATCCTACATACAGTACATATATACAGTAATCATTACTCCAAATCTTTTATTCCTTCCGCCATCTGTGGTTTTGAAAATGATTTCATTCTTAATTTTCCTTTATTTGAATACTGCCTTTTTGTTGTTGATTTATATCATACATTGTATACATCATTTGGCAGAATAAATCATCTTTAATTGAGAAACGCTCAAACCTGTGTTGTCAAATTTCACTATGACCTTAAAATTCTGGTTCTTGGGTTAAACTGTATGCAAGCCAAACTACACAGCGAAATTACACTCTGATTGAACCAATCCACAGCGCAGTTACAGTAATTAGAGTAATTAAATAGCATTCTGTGGACAACTTATATTATATAGAGAGGAATTAGATATAGTATGCTATTACTTTATCATACATTTACATGAGCAGACAGATAGCATTTAAGTCTGCTTATAGAATAACTCATCAGGAGCAAAGTCTGATGTGTCTAAAAGCTAACATTAAAGTAACTTTTCTTTAACAGAGTAGAAATGGAAGAAGAGGATATGTCTGTCACGTTTTACTTGTTAACATCTTGACTGGTTGTTGACATAAGTGTAGCTCTAGATGTGAGTGCAAAGATTTTGCAAACGCAAGTTACAAATACCCTGGGGGCTAAGCCCCCCCTGTCTTCCAATCCTAGTGACGTCCCTGAGCGAGTGTATACGTTTTTGATGTGCAATTTGGAGATTTTGGATGCAAGACTATGCATCTTGGAGTTTCCATCCAGTAGTTTTATTCGATATCCCAAAATGTGCATACATATATGTGGATAGAATCCCAGCTAGTGTCTTCTGGTTTTGAAGAGTTTTGAATGGTTTCCCTCATCATTTAGCCTATAGGTAAGTGCCGTTTTCACAACTGTCATGTTTTTCTGCATTAACATAAGAACAAGAAAGAATAAAAATAAATATTACATGTTCAGTGCCAACCCTTCTACATATTGTGGTTATTGTTAGTATTATAGTTTTTACTAAGTGTATTACTAATGAATTATAAATCAACCATTGTTTTAAATATATATGCATTTTAATTTTTATAACCAATATGCAGATGGTTTTAATTTGGTAAATTATTGGCTGATAAAAATGGCAGCCAATACATCGGTTCAACCCTAATGTTTAATAAGGTCCCAAAATGTGTTTAAAGACCCCATGAAATGGATTGACTGTGTTGATAGATTTCCTATTGAAATATTAGCTTAAAGTACAGTAGGGTGGGACATATTGAAGGGCTTATGACTACTTTTATATAGCCAGTATATAAAAAGCAAGAGTGTCAGCACAGTTGAAGACAAACCTTAATTTGCTACTTGCATTTTCTAGGGCTGGCTGGTATTAAAATCAAAGGCTGGTTGGTATTAAAATTTAGTGGAGGAACATTTTCATTCTAGAGAGATTTTACTGGACAGAAATCTGTGTACTAGTACATCAATATTTTAGTCTGTTTTCCTGGAAGAGAAAAAACTGAAAATGCTAGGCTAATTTGAAATGCTAAACCTGCTTTAAGTTAAATTTGCAAAATGTTAATAGTATATTAGTATATAGATGGCTTCAAAGCTAAAAACTACGATCTAAAGGCCACAAAACTCTGATATTGATTTCATGTGATCTTTAAAAAGGGATAGATTTGCTCCTTGAAGAGTATGTGTTTACAGTATATGTGTAAGAATACATGTGTATAACTCAGTTTTATGATGTTTTAAATATTGTCCATTTGCAGACTGATTTGATCTGCAAGAATAAAACATCCAGCAAGCAGATATGTGGTCTTTTTCCTCTAAATTAATAACCATGTCAGAGAGAGAGAGAGAGAGAGAGATAGAGAGAGAGAGAGATAGAGTAAAATGTGCAGAAAGAACTTGCAGTGAAAGCAGAGAAAGATAACATGCAGGAAATTGAGAAATGGTGACAGCTCTGTGTGAGCCAAGAAATGATGAAGCTCTTTCTTAACAAGTCACTTTACCATTGCACAGGCCATAAAGGGAGAAACCCCCCCCCCCACCCTCAATTAATTGACCCTCATGTTGCTTCATACATGGGGAACACAAAATAAAATGTTTGACAGAATGTTAGCTTAATGAATGACAAAAAAAAATAATAAATTATGTACTGCAAAATTCTGCCTTGCTTCTCATGTGTTACACATAAGAAAGAAAGTCATATGGGTTTGGAACAGCATAAGGGTATGTGAATGATAATCACATTTTTATTTTTGGCTGAACTGTCCCTGAACAGTGAGAGAGAAGAGGGTGAAATAAGGAACAGATAGAGTGTTTACTTTAACTAACAGATGATTTGACCGATGGGGAAGTGTCTGAAGGCCAGAGTTTTTTAGGTTGACTGTTCCTCTCAGTTACTGCACTGCCCATCCAGGAAATGAGTGCCTCTTTGCACTGGTGCACTACAAACTACATCACCGTCTCTCGATTTGTATCTTTCTATCACACACACACACGCACACACACACACACACACGCGTTGGTGCAGCTATCATTATGAGGACTCTCAATAGACATAATGATTTTTATACTGTACAAACTATAGATTCTATCCCCTAACCCTACCCCTAAATGTGACCCTCACAAAAAACTTTCTGCATTTTTACATTTTCAATAAAACATCGTTTAGCAATTGGAATTATGGGGACACTAGAAATGTAACCTAAAAAAAGTCCTCGTAAACCACTTAAACCTGCACACACACACACACACACACACACACACACACAAACTGTGTATTGCTTTGTTTGGAATTGACTTCTAGCTTACTGCTTAGTGAATACTGCACAGTATGTACAGTATATTCCCTATTAAATGTTTTTAATAACATTTAACATATATATTTAATTCAGGGAGTGGCATCCAGTTATGATCTCAGAAAAAAATCCTGTTATTGTGCATTTTTAATCCAAATTTATGTAAAAAAAATAAATAAATCTTATAAGTGAAGTGTGTAAATTATGTGTCACTATCAGCACCAAGTTGCAAAATAATAGCTGTTTTTATAAAAGTTTCCAAGACATTACATCCGACTGCCATTGATTGGTCAAATAGATAGTCCTGCCACATACTCATGCCACTGGTTGAGTCAATGTTGTTGTGTCAGGCTGGTTGGGCTTCTCAATCAAACAGAGACATTTTTAAAAGCACCACATAGCCAGTGTTTATACTTAAATCAACAGAAATTGTAATATCAGTTTAGTAATACAGTGTTGTATACTGTACATTTTGGCAAATAAAGTACAGTAGGTCTTTCAGGTATTTCATGCATAAAAATTTAGCATACTGTACAGTATACATACTGCATACTGCAGAAATAGTAATTGCTTCCCCTACTGTTTCAATAAATGTAATGTCTGTTTGTTTCCCATTTTATAGGAGATAAAGAAGGACTCTAAAAAGGAGTTAAAGAAGGAGTCAGGTTTGGCCGGATCCAAATCAGTTCTATCCAATGGCAGCACCAGCCCGAAATCAGAACCCAGCCTCAGACCTGCCAAGAAAGGTAGTCCTGTTGTATCAATTTCTCAGTCTGGAATAGTAGTTTAGCACTTATTCAGCAGAACACCCACCCACACAAACACACCCAGAGTCTTATTATTCACAGTCTCATAGGAGGAGATTTTGCGATTGGGTAAATATCAACTAGACCGAAGATATGGGTCAGGTTTGCTACTGGCAGATGAATAGCAAGAACTACAAATCTAAAAAACTTTTGCAAAGACTCTAAATCCTTTTCAGTTTTGCCAAGTTATCCATACAAGTCCAGAATATGGCCGTCAGACCAGTCATGGTGGGGATTGAGTGTGATTGGGCCCAGGAAAGTTATTACAGTCAGATTTTTTAAGCGCTCCCCAGGCCAGATACCATTTACAGTACTCCTACCAAATCATGTATGTGAGACTATAAGTAATTAAAAGTTATTAGATATCTTTTACCCAGGCAATTAGGGAAGCTTCACATATAATCTTCATGGCCCCACTGTGAATCCATTGATTGGTCAGATTTGGGTTTGGTCATGAGGTTTGGCTTGATTAACTTGCGTCTGTGTGTTGTCACGGTACATCTGGGACAGCCAAACACACATTCAGCATTTGAGTGCACTTTCTGATTGGCTGGTTTTCCATTATCATATACCTCAGAATGGTAGTGAGATCAACTGAAAGCACTTAAATTACTATTATCCATTGCAGCATTTCCCAACTGGGGTTCACAAATCTAGGGGTTTGTGATGGAACTGCACCACTACAAGGAGTTTATGAGATGGCAATGCCAAATTAAATGCAAATAAATACAATATGCATGATTTATTAAATTAAATACAAATGCATGATTCAATTGGTTGTTCTAATTATTTGTGACAGGGTGACCAGATTTGGTCAGATTTGGTCAGATTTATGGTGGTGGTGGCGTAGTGGCTAGAGCACAGGGCTGCTAACCAGAAGGTCGCTGGTTCAAACCCCATGGTCACCACCATTGTGTCCTTGAGCAAGCACTTAACTCCAGGTTCCTCCGGGGGGATTGTCCCTGTAATAAGGGCTCTGTGAGTCGCTTTGGATAAAAGCGTCTGCCAAATGCATAAATGTAAATGGATGTCATGTTAGTGTTTTTAAATGGCCTCTTAAAGGTAAAATTTGCAAATATTGCTCCATAATAATAAAAAAAAGGAATAAACTGCAATAAACATGAAGATGTTGGTAAATTCATTACATTTATTAAAATTAAACATTACTTATAAATCTCAGTTGGGATGTCAAGTAAATAATTTAGGTACATTTGATAAAAAAAGACTGGGAACGCCTGATCTACTGGGTACCATTTTCACTTCTCAAAGTGAAATCTGTTTAAAGGAAATACTCCTTAGGTTAGGTAGCCTGTTTCTGAGACAAAAGCTCTGTTCAGAGCCCTGAATTAATCTCACCTGCATTTCCAGACAAGAGAACCAATGTTGGTTCATGTGCTTTTAATTTATTTAGCAGAAAGAGACGTTGGCTTCCCAAAACATAAAATGTTTTTGATTTTTAGATTGTTGGAACAGAAATAAAAAGCATGTATCTAGCATATCAGATCACAATGGGTTTCTCCATATTATTTGTATATTATTAGGGGTTCTCAGTGGTGTTAAAGCAGCACAATGCTAACATTAAGAGGACAAATTTAGGGTTAGCACAAAGTCAATCTGCTTTCTTCATTTAGCTTCTGTAGAGAATTGAAACTTCAGGTTTCTTTTGAAAGATTGGCTGTTTCTTGAGCCACAAAGAAATATGTATTTAGTGATCAGTCTGGAGCAAAATCTGCATATTGTTCAGCCTCAGCTGCCAGCAAAGAGAGACACCTAGTTGTCAAATGTAGAAATGGAACACTTTTCTCTGTTGTTTACATGATAGATAGATGGATGGATGGATAGATAGATAGAAAATGTATTATTTGTTTATATGTCTGTTTGTGTGCTCTTAAACAGGCGAGGCAATACGAAAAAGGCGTTGCAAAGCTGCCTTTAGCTACACTCCACAGAACGAAGATGAGTTAGAACTGAAGATTGGAGATGTAATTGAGGTTCTGGGAGAGGTGAGTGAAGATCATAGTCATGTTATATGTCTAACAAATGGCTTTAATCATTCTACCACATATATAATCTCTTGTATATCTGTTATCCTAAAAGTGCATCTGTTTGTGTGTATTTGTTCATTAAGGTGGAGGAGGGATGGTGGGAAGGGTCTCTCCATGGCAAAACTGGGATGTTCCCCTCTAACTTCACCAATGAGCTGTTGGCCGAGATGGAAGATCAGGCCACACTGGACAACTCCCGCAGCACAAGAACCAGTCAGTCTGCACCAATCAAATATATAATTGACCAAATCTAAAAAAAACATTTCTCATTTAGCCAAACCGTTTCGTTGCCATTCAGGTCATCATAAAGTGTCTCAGATTTGATTCTGGAGTTTTTGGATGTGTTTTCCTTTCATTGAAAATATATTGCCAATCATTGAATTGGCTTTATTATTTAGAATGGTGGAGATTTCCCATCAAACATCCACTTTTCAAACAGATGCTTAAACTGAAGACTCATACCAGTTCACTCAGTGATCTTGACTCACGCTACTGGCTACCCACAAGGATTTGTGAGTCATGTGATGCTGTTGTATGTGATGAGGTTAAAAGGAGGGCAATCTCCGCCATTCTACTGATGGATCATCTTGGATGAGTGTCAAATCATTCTTAAAGAGATAGTTAAGCCAAAAATGAACATTCTGGCATTATTTTCTCACCCTCATATTGTCCCAAATGCGGGTAACTTTCATTTTTCCGGGGAACACAAAAGTTATGCAGAATGTTAGCCTTAGTCACTATTCACTTTCATTGAATGGAAAACAGATGCAATGAAAGTGAATGGTGATTGATACTTACCAGCACATACTGCCTTGGTATTTCCATTTCCGTGTTGGTCAAAGGCAATCATGTTACCCCCACCCCAACCAATCACAAATTACTTGTAATACCTCCATTCATGTACAAGCTATGTTCTGAATGAAATACAAGGTTTACTACTTAATGCATCTTGTGCTGTATATATTGTATATAATATTATATCATATAATAGTACTTATTTATTATAGTATTTAGGACTGTGTCACACTTTTATACAGTATTATAATATATATTATATGCAAAAAATAGTATATACTATTTAGAATATAAGTGAAACAGAATGCATTTTGGCGCCCAGTTATCATCTTTGAATTACAACCGTTATTGTGCAGTTTTAATCCAATTTTGTGTAGAAATGTAACATTTGGCTGTCCAATCAAATAAAGTCAAGAAAAAGATGTTAAAAATCTCAACTGTGATTACTTATGTGGTTGTATACTGCACATTTTGATAGATGTAGGTCATCCGGGAATTTCATGCATACAGAGAAAATGTACATTCTGTGCACAATATAGATACTACTGTACAGTATAAACTTCAGAAAATAGCAAGAGTAGTATGAAATTATGCCTTATGTTCCCTGCACCATCTCTGAATCACATGACCATACATTTCAGAACTATAGCAGGATAAATGGCACAAATGGCGTATAGAAATAAACAGATGACCACTGCAAATATGAGTGTTACATTTCCTTTTGAAAAATCTCGCAAGTATATTACCATGATTTTCCAAAAGAAGAAAATATTGTGAGTACAGCAATCAAAAGAGAGAAAGATTGACATTTATTGTCACTCCCTCATCAGCTGTATTTTAAAGCCCATTGCAATTGTTTTTTATTAATGCCAGGGTAATATAACACTGAACTCTGGGTAAAGAATCTATCATGAGGAGCCATGGACGGTGCTCATTTTAGAGACAAAACTATGTTATATCTGTCAAGATAATTGTTGCATGCAAAGATGCATGCAAATCCTCTTAGTCCTCCTTTGAAATACAAGCTTTGTGTGTGTTGCAGGTATAAAGGACAGCACAGGCTCAGAGAGTGATGGTGGTGACTCCAATAGTTTACAGTCTGACACTGGCAGCATCTCCTCTAGCTCTGAGATTCAACCCAAAAAGGTTAGAGGTTTTGGCTTCGGGGACATTTTCAAAGACCAGCCAATCAAGCTCCGCCCACGTTCCATGGATATGGACAATGAGGCAGAGAAGGTGAGTTTGTATGTTTCTGTTGGGTTTCTTACATGTGTTTATGGTGGGAGTTGGTATACTTTGTGGGTTTTCATTTAGGTGTAGGGTATGGGTTCGTTTGTAGTCATTCGTAGTCATTTGATGTTAAATGTAGTATTTTGAGTGTGTGTCTGTGTGGGGGACTAGCGATTCCCTTGTATTTCCTCTAGTTATTATAGCCAGGCTGTCTCTGTAAGAGGTATTATGGGCCCCTGTGTTCTCTCTGCCTTTGGCCCCACAGTCTCCTGTTCATTAAAACCTTCCTGTTTTCCTCTCCCACTGAGAGAGGCATTCATCCTCTCTCTTGCTCCTTTCCTCCCTCTCTTCATCCATCATTCTCTCCCTTTAGTGGTCTCAGGCTTAATTTTGATCTTTTGTTTATTTGTTTAATCAAATGTGGAAATATTACAGGTGGGTTTTGATAATATTATTAGTGTGCTTTGTTTACATAGCACTTTTCCAAAGCTAAAGGAAACTTTACAATCAATAAATTTATATTAGACTTTCATTGGGTTATTTATTTGCTAATTGCTAAACTTTTAAACAGAAATAAATAGTACTGTAATTGTAATTTTTTTATAGAATATTTAAAATGATGTACGCTCACACGAGATGAAGGTTATAGTCATAGTAGTCTAAGAGAACAAAATGATATATTCTTTTTTTTCTAAATTTTTTTATTGATCCCCTTTCTCCCAATTTGGAATGCCCAATTCCCACTACTTATGGCACTTTTCCACTGCACGTTACAGTTCGGCTCGCCTCAACTCTACTCGCTTAACTTTTCTGAGCTTGCTTTTCCACAGCTGTATAGTGTCACCTCAACGTGGGTGGGATTATAGGCTTATCGTCATAGGTGCACAATCTCTACTGCCGTGACATCATCTTAAACACGACACAAACATTACTGACCAAAACAATAACACAACCGCTAGCTGTTAGCTACTAGCTCATTGTGCTGCATAAAGTAGTTGTTGGTGATTTTTTTTTTTACACAAGTGTAACAGTTAAATTGGCCTGGTTGTTTTGGAAGCAAGCTTTCCAGTTGCTCGTCAACTAAAGACAGGTGTGAAGCTTTCAAGCAGAGTATAGAGTTAGGGTAACAAAACGTACCATCCTCCATCGTGGATCAACGCCGTTGCCGAGTCCAGGGCACTCTCCCTCCCATTGCTCGCCAGTTTAGGTAGCGTCCATTTGGTCGAACCACTTCCACTTTTACTTGATGGTTCTATAGTCACTTTTATTTTTTTTATTTTTTTTTTTACTTTTCCTTACACTGTTGGTAGCACTGGTGTTAGCCATGTGCGGCCAACAGCTGATACACTTCCTGAAAGACTTTTAGTTTCACATAATTTCTTTCTTCGCTAGCGAGTGGACAGTCTGTACCTCGTTTATTGACCACCCCGTTGTTTTGCGCACAGCCATTTCTCTTTTCACAATTCGAAAGTCACATGAACAAATTATACGGTTACCGCTGTTGCTAATTTTAAAACTAGCAGGTTAATGTCCCTTGTCGGAAATCCAGTGACGCTGGTAGTAACGGTTCTCCCTGACCAATCAGTGATCTGCAGGATTTTGACGTCACATTTAGTATCGGCTCGGCTTGCTTGGAACCTTGATCGAGGTGGTACTAAAAAAAGTATCAGGTAACAGGTACTATCCACAGTGGAAAAACCCAAAAAAGCAAGCAGAGTCGAGTTGTACCGTGCAGTGGAAAAGCCCCACTAGTAAGTCCTCATGGTGGCACGGATACTCACCTCAATCCGGGAGGTTGAGGACAAGTCACGTAATAAATCATTTAGCAAAAATTGAAGTATAGTAATGTAATTCTATGTGACCACGTTGGTATAATGTGTGCAGTATTCAAATGCAGATAAAAATGCAAAACACCCACTGGTCATGTGAGGTCTTGTGACAATGTGGCACAAGTCAATGTGGTATTCAGTCAGAAGCATTCAATTCTGTTACTGGAAGAATATTCGATTTCAGTGCGAGTACTATTCATCCATAGCCACTGTTTGTTTGTAAGAAGTTATTGTGTTTATTAAGTGTGTGGGTGTGATTAAAGGAAGATGGCACACATAGACAGAATTGGGTACTGTCGGTCACTGAAACAGGAAGTGAATTGTCATAGAAGACTTTATGGGACATCTTCTGTGCTTTGTGTCTCTTTTCTCAGCCTTAATTTTTTAAATTGAAAGTAAATCTCTGCAGGCTCTCTCTCTGTATATTAGTATATATTCCAATGCTTAACTATTGTGACATACAAAAGTTTTCATTTACACAATATACTGCAGGTTTACCCATATACAAATTTTACCACACCCGTACACAGTGCTGTTTCCATATCCACCCCACTCTTCCTCTCTCTCTCTCTCTCTCTCTCTCCCTCTCCCTCTGAGTGGTTTCCTGACTTTAGGGCAGCTTTAAAGCAGAAGTAGGGCGACTGTAAGAGATTGTCATGACTCAGGGGGCAGTGAACCTTAGTTAGAACGAAAGCTAGTTGGAGGTTCCTCTTGCAGGTGGGACTTGAGAGAGGTATATTCAAACTGGACATTTGTTTTGAAGGATCACTTTGAAATGTTTTGTCCTTGAGCAGACAATTGGTGTAGTCTGCGAAGACGAAGGTAAAAATAATATCTCTGTTTCTCTTTGTTTGTTGATCCATGATTTTGATTCTTTTCCATGAAGATTTTAATATCGAAAAAGCTGTGGCTTCATCACTAGAAGAGAGCTGTTAAATATGATGGCTAGTATTTTTGTTGTTTTATGTGGCCTTGATATTGGTTCAGCGATATATGTTTATGGGTGATGTAGTCATGTTTTGGGGGGGGGTGGAAATCATTGTAGGGTCTTCACAGATATAATGTGAGGCCCATTAGAAGAGCAATCCCTAAGGGTACAGACTGCCAGATGTTGCTTAGATGTTGTAATGATGTTCCTATTATATCATTGTAACATTTGGCTGCCACATGGCGTTTGTTAGACTGACTCCATCATGACTGCTCTCAATGAGAGGAAAAGCGAGGAAGGAAGGGAGTCTTAGGAGTGTTTTTTCCTGAGTGAACAGAGCGAAGTGTGTGTCTATGTGTGTGTTAAAGCCACACTTGGAGAGTGGGGTGTTAAAGAATTTGTTGTAAGTCAAGTTGGATAGATTCCCTGCCATGTTTGTGGAAGGTTTGTGGCTCCCTTTAAGGAAAGAGGCCAGATACACACAGCCACATGTACAGTATGCTATTCATACAAATTTGCAGGGCTGTCATTTAAATTCATGAGGCATGGGACAACATTTTTATGGGTGTCTTCTGCCGTGCAGAATGAGTAGGCTGTACAGTAACATGTGACCCCGTCCCCAAATCACACAACTTCTTTTAACTAATACCCCACATTAGTTTTTTTGTGATTCATTAAAGCATGTAGTGGGCCTCCTTTATCCCAGGGCCTGGGTCAGCGTTACTGGTTGTGCCCTCTGTTTATAGCTCACTGAATAACTTTTCAAATGCAGGACTTTAAGAATATACAAGTCATAAATGTCTTTTAAAATAAAATTGTGTATTTAATTAGTTTTTGGTGTGATTTTGATATGAATATATTTTTAAATAAAAGAGTGTATTAAATAGCATATTATTTTTTACTGTGGTGTTGATATTAATTTCCTTTTAAATAAAATAGTTATAAAATAAACGATTGTATTAATAGCATATTAGTTTTATATAAAATAAAGAATAAAGAAACATCCCTTATTCATGGCACTGTATTTTAAAGATACTTTTGTAAAAATCCAAATAATTTTACAGATCTTTTTTGTTTTCCGTGCTTGTTCATTGAACCATAAATAATTAATGATCATGGCAGCTGTGGAATGGTCATTAATAAACTAACAGCATACAGACGGTAGGCAATTAAGGTCACAGTTATAAAAACTTAGGACACTAAAGAGACATTCTGTTGACTCTTAAAAACACCAAAAGAAAGATGCCTTTCTCATCTGCGTGAACGTGCCTTGGGCATGCTGCATGGAGGCATTAGGACTGCAGATGTGGCCAGGGTAATAAATTGTAATGTCTGTACTGTGAGATGCCTACAAGGAGACAGGAAGGACAGCTGATCATCCTTGCAGTGGCAGACCATGTGTAAGAACACATGCACAGGATCGGTACATCCGAATATCACACCTGCGGGACAGGTACAGGATGGCAACAACATCTGCCTGAGTTACACAAGGAATGCACAATCCCTCCATCAGTGCTCAAACTGTCCGCAATAGGCTGAGAGAGGCTGGACTGAGGGCTTGTAGGCCTGTTGTAAGGCAGGTCCTGACCAGACATCACCAGCAACAATGTCGCCTATGGGCGCAAACCCACCTTCACTGGACCAGAATGTTTTTTCACTGTAAAAACGGACCAAAAGTGCTCTTCACTGATGAACTCAACGGTCAGACTCGTGTTTATTGTCGATGAATGAGCATTACACCGAGGCCTATACTCTGGAGCGGGATCAATTTGGAGGTGGAGTGTCCATCAAGGTCTAGGGCGCTGTGTCACAGCATCATCGTACTGAGCTTGTTGTCAATGCAGGCAATCTCACACTGTATGTTACAGGGAAAACATCCTCCTCCCTCATGTGGTACCCTTCCTGCAGGCTCATCCTGACATGACCCTCCAGCATGACAATGCCACCAGCCATACTGCTCGTTCTGTGTGGGATTTCCTTCTAGACAGGAATGCCACGTCCAGTGAAGAGCCCGGATCTCAATCCCATTGAGCACGTCTGGAACCTGTTGGATTGGAGGTTGAGGGCTTGGGCCATTCCCCCCAGAAATGTCCAGGAACTTGCAAGCACCTTGGTGGAAGTGTGGGGTAACACACACGCCAGATACTGGGGCCACACCAGATACCCTCCCTTTGTTCAGGGACACATACCATTTCTGTTTGTCACATGTCTGTGAAACTTGTTCAGTTTATGTCTCAGTTGTTGAATCTTTATATTTTCATACAAATATTTACACATGTTAAGTTTGCTGAAAATAAAAGCAGTTGAAAGTGAGAGAACGTTTCTTTTTTTGCTGAGTTTATATATATTTACACTGATCAACACAGAATGGCCAGACTGGTTCGAACTGACAAAGTCTACGGTAACTCAGATAACCTCTGTACAATTGTGGTGAGAAGAATATCATCAGAAAATACTATTCTGAGATGCAGATAGGCACTGTTTTGGAGGCATGAGGGGACCTACCTCAAAGCGCTTTACACAGTGAACAGGGGACTCTCCTCAACAACCACCAGTGTGTAGCATCCACATGGATGTTGCGACGGCAGCCATATTGTGCCAGTACGCTCACCACACACCAGCTATTGGTGGAGAGGGGAGAGTAGAGTTATAGAGCCAGTTAATGGATGGGGATTATTAGGAGGCTCATGACTGAGAAGGGCCAATGGGGGGATTTGGCCAGGACACCGGGATAACACCCATACCTTTATACGAGAAGTGCCCTGGGATGTTTAATGACCACAGAGAGTCAGAACCTCGGTTTAATGTCTCATCCGAAGGACAGTGCCTTTTTACATTATAGTGTACCCATCACTGTACTCTGGGCATTGTGACCCACACAGACCACCGGGTGAGCACCCCCTGCTGGTATTATTTTTCACTGTGGCATTTATATAAAAGAAAAATGTATAAAATATTTTTTTATAAAATGGTGTATTCATTAGTACAATATTCATTTTTGCTGTGGTATATAAATTGATTTTGAGGATCATAGAATTTAAATACCAGTAAAAGTCTACTGGTATTTGTATTGACTATTTAAATTTAAAAACTCTAGCAGGACATCTTTTTAATTTTTACAATGAATTGATATCAATTTAAAATATTACACCACCAGTTTATTTCCAAAATGTTTATGCATTTCCGTTTACATGTTTCAATGTAGTATTTGATGGGTAAAAATCATTTACTCCTCCCCACAGCCTCAAATGGTGAAGAAAGCCCCCCCAGCTGGTGCCCAGGAAACCATGAAGGCAGAGCCTGATAACAAGGGCAAAGGTAATGGGATCAGATTACACCTGTGATATATTTGCATGCTTAAATTATTTATATATTCAAAATGGTATGCAAAAATACATTAATGGTTCTTGGTGTGATTTTCCCTGTGAAAATTCAAATTTCAGCAAAGGAGTTTTGCAAAGCTCTATTTCCATATGAAGCTCAGAATGAAGATGAGCTGTCAATCAAAGAGGGGGAAATTGTTACGATAATCAGTAAGGTGAGTTTAAATTAAATTAGTGCTGTCAGTTTAACACGTTCGATTAGAACAGATAATTATATTACAAATATATTAATAAATTTATTTGGAAATTAGCATAATTAATTGACAAACTCATTTGCAAAGTGGATTGCCTTTGACTGTAGGCCAGTGAAAGTCTTATATTCAGTGGTATGGAAATAAAACAAACTTGACTCATCTGCCACAATAGTGTCTAAAGATGATCTTCATTTGGGGGCTTTTATCAGCAAATATTGATATATGAATGTTCATTCATTTATTAGTGTATAATGTGATTAAATAGTTTAATTGACAGCCTTAATTAAAACTAAAGCATTTAGCATGTAGTGAGCATTGTCACACTATATCATGAAATATGTAAAGTGTGCTTTTGGCACTTATGTGTTTGTGTGTGTGCGCGCACACACGCTTGTGTGTGTAGGATTGTGCAGATGCTGGTTGGTGGCAGGGAGAGCTGAACGGCAAAAAGGGATTGTTTCCAGACAACTTTGTGAAGTTACTCATTCCTGAGGTAGAAAAAGAGGTGAGATTTTATTAATTACTCTCACTGACACAAACACACTTCAACTGTTTCCAGCAGGATGCTCCCTGCCTGTGTGACGTAGGGCCTCAGTCTCTGATCGGAGGGAGAGCTGTGGTGAAATTCACACTCACACACAGACACACACATGTTCCCTTGTGTCCTGTACCTTTGCCTCTCAGTTTGCCCTTGGCCTGATTAATCAGCATGTTTTTTCCTTTGATGTTTCAATGTCATTTTTTTCCTGAAGGGATTGTGTTTATATGGGTGAACTGTGTGTTAACGAGAGTGTGTGTTGAATAGATGGACTGTGTGTTTTAACTGTGTATATGTTTACAGAGACCTAAGAAACCACCTCCACCCGCAGCACCCACCACTAAACAGATCACAGGTAACAAACTCTTCTCCAACTCTTGTGTCTTTTCCCCTTGTTTTAGTTTTAACATTCTTTCTTTCTTAATTTTTCTGTATTTCTTCTCGGTTTGTGAGCATAAAATCACAAACAGGAAATATAGCCGCAAGCGACTATTGTCGGTGGCCAAGCACATATGGCGAGATGACCAAAACAAAGAAATTTGACAGAAAAGATCCTGTGGGTGCTGTGGACAGCTATTTTGGTGTGACAGTTCACCTGCTTTGAGCACATTTGCAAAAATAGGATTGCCGTAAGTTATAGCGCCCCCTATCATCAAAAATGTTGTTGGATTCAGTGAAGCTACATATACTGTTCCAAAGTTATGAGCAAAAACGCCAATTAGCTTATTATACCACAACCGTGTGGCCAGTTGTCACAAAATTTGATATGCTGCTTCAAGTTGACACCCTGCTTGTGTATAGTAATTTCCATAACACTCGGCCGTTCCCAAAACGAGTTATAAGGTGTTGAAATTTGATTGGCTGTTGGCAGCCATTTTTGTCAAATAGATTTTTTAAGAATATGTTCACATTTGAACCAAAGAAGATGCATTTTTAATTTGAACTTTGTTGTTGAAATGCTGTTAAGTTACGACAGTATTTTTTAGTTGTAGCGCCCCCTAGGGTGAAATTGTAGGAAAACTTTGCTGATGTCTTCTGAACGTCCTGTTGTCTGTGTACTGAATTTGGTTATTTTTTGAGATTGCGATTGAGTAGATATTGATCAATTACACAAACTGTGTTAAACCAAAGGAACTTTATTGTTAATATCATCGGAACGATTTCACATATCAAAATTGTTTTGATAAGTTGTTGTCAGGATGGTCTGTAGATGATTTATACCAAATTGCATGCTGATTGGACTAACAGTCTAGGAGGAGTTATGTAAAAAATGTAAAAAAAAAAAAGTGTAAAAAAACACAAGACAAATGAAATCGGAGATATACATTTTGTAGGACATGACTTAAGGAATCAGAGGAAATAAGAACTTTGATACTAGCACTTATGGTTGCAGAGATATGAGCCAAAACTTAAAAGTGTTTATTATAGTGCCACCTAGGGTCAGATGGGTGTCATTTGTGTGCCTGAGTAGTGAAGGAGATTTGGGATCATCCTGCCAAGGTTGGTGTCTCCACGACTTACGGTATCTGAATTACGGTACCTGACACTTTTAGGGCAGAAAATAAAAGAAGAAAATCTTTACAATTACAATAGGGTTCCAGCAACTTCTCTGCTTGGCCCCCTAATTAAACTAGTTTTATCAAGTGAAAATTATAACTAGGTTATGTATGGACCATTGTAGTATGTAGAATGTATACTCGGCATTTGCTAAATTGTGCAGTATAACACAGAGCATACTGTGTGGGATACTGTATCCCATGATATAATGCTCTTGACTTACAGTAACCTTTCACCTGTAGTGTAATAAATGAACTGGAAAAGGGTTAAAATACAAAATAACCATGTTTTTTTATGAGCTGGTAACTTGACAGCACTCACTGAATTAAACATTTAGTGTAGTGAGGTCATGTGACAGTGTAGCATTCTACAGTTTTAACTGTTTTTTATTGAAAGACTAAAGCATACACTTTCATGTACTATTTAAAAAATATATTATGTAGTATACAGTATACATTGCGCAGTAAGCAGTACGCTATAGTGTATTTTATTCTGAACATAGTCCTGGAGTTTGAATAGATTGAATTCTGGCTCCTCCTTGTGGCGTAGTTTAAACCTATCAGATAAAAAGTATCTGGATAATATTTAATGGCATCAGCTTTCTTTCTTTTGAGTGATTACTGGATAGTAAATACGTGTAATAGGAATCAGACTGCCCAGAAAATCATCTTAAATGAACGTGCTTTATGCATTGCCAATAATGTGCATGTATTATTTTGCTTATTCTTATTTCTGCTTTTATGCTGTTTTGGACTACAGTTAAAAATGAGCTATAATAGCTAAACTGGCACATTATTAATCGCAATTAATCATGGTACACGGTACATTAAATCAAACATTAAAATATAATCAGAAATATATTTATTATATACTATGTCTCAAAGAACTTGCAAGAAATTGGTTAGTCATCATTTATTTTAATTATTTTAATATAAACATGTTAAAAAAATACATTTGTGGATAGAGTATATTAGACACATTTTTAAAGGTATACATTTTTTATAAAAGTATATGTATATATGCCAAAAACCACATGCTGTAATTTATAGTTGGGCAAAATCTTCTGCCGTTTTCCAGTGGATTTTTTTAATAATAGGATCAAACGGGCAGATTCAATTTATCTCTCCCACACCTGGCTCACCACTTGCGGGTGAAGTCTCCATTCTCCGTACAGTAAATCTGCTCCTGTGTTTATTAATCCCAGGGCATGTGTCGCATGTAATGAATAAGCGTACACTGCTCCACACAATCAGTTTCTGTGCTAGGATGTGCAGTCGAGTTGAGCGTGTACCTCCTTGAAATTTTTATATGCCAATTTTAGCCACAAGAATTGGGAAAAAAACAGACACTGCATTAATTGCGTTATTTATTTATTTTTACGTTTTAAACAGGCAACAATTATAGCAGATAATAACAAGTAATATTTCCCAGCCATAGTTTATTAATGTACACTGTCCTTGTACATCCAATGTAAATAAAAAAAATTAAGTAAAGTTCAATTTAAATGGGCAAAGACTTCTTCACAGCTTACCTTGTGAGGTTTTGAAACTCTGCACGTGTAATCTGTTCTCTTTATTGACGTACCAGAGAACCACAATGCAGGAGTGAAAAACAAAGACAACAGAGAGATTACTCAATTACAGTTACAGTAGTTATAGTTCCAACACTACTTTTATAGAATAGTGATGGACCTAAATATCAACCAGGGCTGCATTTCCCAGAAACATTGCAAGCTTAAAAGGAAAAGTTCACCCAAAAATGGAAATTCTCTCAGTATTTAATCACCCTCATGCCATCCCAGATGAACACAAACAAAGAAGAATTTTAGAGGAATATATCAGCTCTGTAGGTCCATACAATACAAGTGAATGGTGATCAGACCTTTGTTGCTCCAAATATCATATCAAGGAAACATAGAAGTAATCCACATGCGGGTGAGAAACAGAAAAAAGTTCAGTTGAAAATTGAAATTCAGTTCTTTTTTACTCTAAATCTCCACTTTCACTTTTACATCTGGTGCCTGTTTAGTTTCACTTTCACATCTGAAAGTGAAAGTGGAGATTTAGAGTAAAAAAACAAAAAAAAAACATTTTTATCTGGTTCTCACCCACACCTAGCATATTGCTTACGAAGATATAGATTTAACCACTGAAGACATATGGATTACTTTTATGTTTCCTTCATGTGATTTTTGGAGCTACAAAGGTCTGGTCACCATTCACTTGTACTGTAATGACCTACAGAGCTGAGATATTCTTCTGATAATCTTGTTTGTGTTCTGCTGAAGACAGAAAGTCATACATATCTGGGATGGCATGAGGGTGCGTAAATAATAAGAACATTTTCACTTTTGGGTGAACTATCCCTTTAAGATGATCTTAGAGACCATTGGCGCCAATGGTTTCCATGATCTACTTAGGCATACGATGCTTTTGGGAAATGCAGCCAGGCTGGTTAAATAGACATAACCGACAACAAGCCTGACTGGACTGATGCTCAACCGATTGGACCATTAATTTACATGAATTTTAAGTAAATATTGTGTAAAATCACTTTTCATTTAATTTCAGCAATTTGCGATTGAAGTATGCATATATCGTCCATCAAGGCACCCTGTTTTCGAAATATCAGGGTTTAACCCATATCTGTTGACCACTAAAAAGAATATAGCTCAGAATTCAGGTGGATAAAAGTGACATGCTTCTATGTGACTTTAGCTGAAAGCTTGGAAATGTGTCAGCTGTACACTATTCAACTCTCATATTGTGTCTTGATCCCCAGACAAAAAGACCGAGGTGAAAAAGGTTCCACCAGAACGTCCCGAATCCCTCCCATACAGAAGTGAGGAGAAAGGTAGCAAAAACCTCTCTGAAACTCATTCTGCTGCTTTAATTTGTTTTGACCAAATTGCATTCTGTTGTTCTGACCTTTCACTGTAAAACCTGCTGCTCTACTGGCTGTGTTTAGATTGGCTTTGTGTTTGTGTGTGTGTGTGTGTGTGTGTGTGTGTGTGTGTGTGTGTGTTTTCAGGGAGTTCATGGAATAATATTTTCTCTCGCTACTTGCTTTTGACAATTCTTTCCTGTAAACAACCACATATGCCAACCCTTAACATTTTGTAACCTTTAATAATGATGAATTACCTTGACTAATGATTGCATAATTGCCGATGTTGAGGATGATGATGATGATGATTACATTTAGGTGAGGAGATGAAGGTGGCTGAGAGTCTGAAGCCATCCCATCCTGGTGTCCTTCCAAAGAAGCCCCTCCCCCCAAAGAACAACAACTCGCAGAATCGACCATCATCCCTGCCGCCCAAACGCCCAGACAGGCCTGAGAGACCAGCTGTGCCCAATATATCGTGAGTCTCATACACACAGTCAACAAACCCTAAAATGTCTTATAATTACGATTTCAACAACTTTACAGCTCATATACTATATGAGATTTAACTGGGGAATTAATGTAATTGCTTTTATAAAATAAGCTTCCCAAAAATTCTGCCTTTAAAAAAATTGTCCCCATTCACTTCCATTGCAAAGTGCTTCACTGTAACCTTGAAAAATTATATTTTTTTGTGATGATCAATGTTATGCCACAAATGCTGTATGCAATATGCAAAGACATACAGCATGACCAATGGAGTCTGATTCGTGAACAAATGACGAGTCAGTCATTTTTAAATGAATTTATCATGTTACACATTCAAAGTTCAGAGTTTTTGCATGATAACATAATAAATAAAGGTATAATCCCAAAAGTTAATATTGTATTAAAATAATAAAATAATCGTTAATGGAATCATTATGAAATCTAATCCAAAATCATTAAATTAATTAAGATTCCCTTCCCTAATTTCAATTCCATTTACATGTCACTATGCTTTATTTTAGTGTTTATAATGAAGTTATTTTTTTCTGGATGGAATATCTCTTTCAGGTGTGACAGTCCGAAGTCTGAAGGCAGTAGTGGGATGGCTGACCGTGGCTCTACAGACAAATCTTTAGATATCGGTGAGTCCTTGTTAAGAGTTGACCTCCAATTCAGAATTACCCTAGCATTACTAATAAGATTTATGATAAACCATTCCTAATCAGATTATAACATGACTTAGAGCTTTCTGTCCATCTTCACTTGGTTCCATTCTCTGTACTTCTGGAGATGTGTGATTACAGTCTGACGTGCTGAAATCAGTGGTGTTTTTTTTTTTAAAGTTTTGATGTCATATGTATCTATGTGATATGTATGTGGTCCTGTGTGTTTATGTGTATTCATGTCATGCTCGGATGAAGATGTAGAAGACTTCGACATCATCATCTCATCCACAGAGAAGCTGAACCACCCCACAGCATCACGTCCACGTGTGATGGACCGACGGCCACGATCGCAGATCTTCACGTCTGTGAGTTCACATACAAAATCGAGCACACAAACACACTAATGGGCACCAAGTGTGTTTGGTTTTGTCTTTTTAACCAATCAAGGGCTCAACAATAAGGATGGCATGTTGGCTCATGGCCAGGGTGAGAGAATCTGTTACTTGCCTTTGTAGGCCAAGCAGCTTTGTTACTAAATCTTAAGTTTGTGTAATATGTACATGTGATAATGTTGCTTCCAAACTGACACGTTAGGTTTTCTATTATGTATTGAAAACAGTTGTTGCAAATTCTGATGATTTAAATCGTGTCACCGAGATAAAGTTGTCTAGTTGGTTAACATGGATGAGGTTTTGTCAAAATTGCAACAACTTGTGATAGTATTGTGTGCCTCAGATAGAATTTTTTTATTCACATAATTTTCCTTCCTCGTGATACCATCATTGTTGTGAAGTCATGCACAAAGTAGATGTCCTAAACAACTTGACAAAACTATAGATTGCTTATATGAAATCTGTGGAGTGGTTAAAAAATGTTTTAATGAATTCAAGTGTACGTAAACTTCTGACTTCAATTGTATATACGCTGGCATCCAAAAGTTTGGAATAATGTACAGATTTTACTGTTTCGGAAGGAAACTGGTACTTTAATTCACCAAAAGTGGCATTCAACTGATCACAAAGTATAGTCTGGACATTACTGATAGAAACAGCACCATCACTATTTGAAAAAAAGTTATTTTTTATAAAAACTAGACAGGTCCCATTTCCAGCAGCCATCACTCCAACACCTTATCCTTGAGTAATCGTGCTAAATTGCTAATTTTCTACTAGAAAATCACTTGCCATTATATCAAAGTTGAAAGCTCTTTGGTTCGTTAAATGAAGCTTAACATTTTCTTTGTGTTTTTTTTTGAGTTGCCACAGTATGCAATAGACATGTCTATTAGGTCAAAAATGGCAAAAAAGAAACAGCTTTTTTTCTAGAAACTCATCAGTCAATCATTGTTTTGAGGAATGAAGGCGATACAGTGCTTGAAACTGGCAAAAAAAAATTAACATTTAATTCAAAGGTGTACACTACAGTCTTCAAAGACAAAAGACAACTGGCTCTAACAAGGACAGAAAGAGATGTGGAAGACCAGATGTACAATTAAACAAGAGGATAAGTACATCAGAGTCTCTAGTTTGAGAAATAGACACCTCACATGTCCTCAGCTGACAGCTTCATTGAACTCTACCCGCTCAACACCAGTTTCATGTACAACAGTAAACAGAAGACTCAGGGGTGCAGGTCTTATGGGAAGAATTGCAAAGTAAAAGCCACTTTTGAAACACAAAAACAAAAAGAAAAGGTTAGAGTGGGAAAAGAAACACAGATATTGGACAATTGGTAATTGAAAAAGAGTGTTATGGATCTTAACCCCATTGAGCTTTTGTGGGATCAGCTAGACTTTAAGGTGTGTGAGAAGTGCCCGGCAAGACAGACACATCTATGGCAAGTGCTACAGGAAGTGTGGGGTGTATGTATGTATGTATGTATATATATATATATATATATATATATCAACCATGCTGGTAAAAACAAAATCTTTATTTGTTTGTCATGTGACCATTCATAAAATGTTTATGGTGATAATATAAATATATCATATTTATTATAAATATATAGATTTCAAATTATGCTGTGCTCTAAAACATGTAATTGGCGAGAAATAGCTTTTTGTCAGGGCAGTCTCTATAGGTTATTTTTTAAAAACCTTTTCCAATAATCCAAGCGACTAGAAGTTATGGAAAATTCATGGAAATTGATTGGCCAAAAGGTGTAGGAAACCTTAAAAAAAATTAACTACTGGCCATTCTTATTGTTGAGCCCTCTAAAAAAAAAAAATTCACACCTATCAAATGCAATCAACTGATGACATCATACATTTGTGATATTTCAAAACTTTTAAACTGGCAGCATTAACCCATCAGATATGATTGTTGTATTTGCTATCTATGATCGTCTCTTGGGCTCACTCTTCTCTGCCTGTCTGTGGGTTATCTGTGATAATCGATAATTTAAAGCTCTCTCCTTCTTAGTCCTCTCTCTCTAGTCCTGACCTCCTGGACGCCCCATCTCCAGAGGAAGAGAGGAGAGACAAGGAGATGGGAAAGGAGGAGCAGGACTCAATCCCTCTCAAAACTCTTGACAACTCAAAGAAGATACCCAAGGCAGTACCAGTCATAACAGTAAGCCCCTCCCCCCACCCAGTCCTCCTCCCCCAACCTGAGTCTTTCCTTGCATGCACTTCCCTGTCCTACCACAAGAGAGCACCCTCATCAAGAATTATACTTGTACACACGCATACATACATGCGCACGCGCACACACACACACACACACACACACACACACACACACACACACACACACACACACACACACACACACACACACGAGACTGAGGCCCTGTGGAATGGCCAAAAATGTATGGTAAAATGTTTGACAGTGAGTATTGGTACTGTTGACAAAGCCTTATACTGATACTTTGTGGGGGGTTTTCACAGGCCCCTGAGAAATCAGCTCTGCCCCCCAAGCCCTCTGCTCCTCCCTCATATTCTGGTTGCAGTGGAGCTTCTCTCAACCAGGGCGGCGTTAGTCTGCGGCCCCATTCCCCTTCCATCGATGCCAGAGGCAAGAATGAACAGGGTGTCACTACAGTGGAGGAACTCAGAGCACAATTACGAGACCTGAGAGGAACTGTGGAGCTTATGAAGAGCCAGCACAAGTACGAACACGGGGGATGGGGTGGGGGTAGTTGAAAAATATACATAGTGAAGAGATGAAAGAGGGAAGGAAGACACAGGGGACAAAAAAGGGAATAAGATGGATAAGAAAGTGAGGGAAGTGAAGAAGGAAATGATTAAGACAGGAGAGGTGGGAAAAAAATATTATGGACATAATTGCTGGTGTCTTATAGTTGTCTAATGTGTTTTTCTCAGACAAGAAATCAAACAGCTTGTAAGTGAGCTTGATGAAGAAAAGAGGATTCGTATATCGCTGCAGGTGAGTACTACAATCAGCATTCCTGCTGTATATGGCCATTTACAATACAAAAATAGTTGCATTTATTGATAGGGCTGCCAGTAAATCAAAATAATTGTGATTTTTATTTTTTATTAACTTAATTTGTATTGAATTTTAAAGTTGCTGAAATGTGCATTTCAATATACACTGCTTGGCCAATAAAAACAAAAAAGTAGCCATTTGGATTTAAATATGCAGATACTTAAGAGCCTATAATTGGATCATTATTGCAGTGATTAATATGTTTCAGCTGGTAACAATTATTTTAATCCTAACTGATGCCGTGTGTAGCTTCTTATTTCTTAAACAACCATGCCGGAAGACGTATCCCGTGGTCGTGGAAGTTATGTTACTGTTTCAGAAGGGGCAAATTATTGGCTTGTATCAAGCAAAGAAAACAATTAAGGAGATTGCTGAAATCACTGGAATTGGGTTAAGAACTGTCAAATGCATTATTAAAACCTGGAAGGATAGTGGTGAACCGTCACCTTCGTAAAAAAAAAAAATGTGTTGAAGTGAAATGACTCTTGAAGTCACATCTTAAAATTCGACAGTAGAACTATGTTTAATAGTGAAAGTAAGAGAACTTCCACGTGCACAATGCGATGAGAACTTACAGGATTGGGACTAAACATCTGTGTGGCTACAAGAAAGCCACTTGTTAGTGAGGCTAATCAGAAAAAACAACTTCAATTTGCTAGGAAGCATAAAGATTGGACTGTGGAGCAATGGAAAAAGGTCATGTGGTCTGATGAGTCCAGATTTACTCTATTCCAAAGCGATGTGCGCATCAGGGTAAGAAGGGAAGCACATGAAGTGATGTGCCCATGCATAGTGACCACTCTACAAGTCTCTGGAGGCAGTGTTATGATCTGGGGTTGCTTCAGTTGGTCAGGTCTAGGCTCAGCAACATTATGCGACAAGTCAGCTGACTACCTGAATGTACTGAGTGACCAGGTTTTCCCATCAATTGATTTTGACATTTTTTCATGGGCATATTCCCGGATGACAATGCCAAGATTCTTCGGGCTCAAATTGTGAAAGTGGTTCAGGGAGCATGAGGAATAATTTTCACACATGAATTGGCCAGCACAGAGTCCTGACCTAACCCCATTGAAAGTCTTTGGGATGTGCTGGAGAAGACTTTACGGAGTGGTTCAACTGTCCCAAAATCTCTGGACAGAAATAAATGTTGTGACGTTGCATAAGGTTGTCGAAACAATGCATCATCGAATGCACTCCGTAATCAAAGCTAAAGGTGGTCGTACAAATTATTAGAGTATGCAACTTTTTTTTTTTGGCCAGGCAGTGTAAATCACCAACAAAACAATTGCCATGGTACTACCATATTTTTGGACATGTACTGTGGTATTCTTTTAAGTACTCTGGAGTGCCATGTAAATACCATTATTCACCAATATTCCGTTCTTTTGGAGAAGAAACTCAGAATTCAATTGCACTTGTCCAAACCCATTCACGTGCACGCTAACACAAACTCCTAAGACAGCCACTTTATTTTAATGTCATAAATTAATGTGTTAACTTTGACAGCCCTTATGGTTGTGTACATTTCCTGTGTTTAACTGTTTGTATCTTTATTGTAGATGGAAGTGGAGCAGATTAAGAAATCTCTGTCAAAATGAACTGAAACTTGCTGGATGTATGAGATGAAGGATTTGGCTGAGGTTTCACACCCCAGACAAAGTAGATTGTGCCAAAAAAGAACAAAAATGTATCAGAACATGTGCTTAAAGAAAACAAATGTTTACCCCCCAACCCCCCATTCACATTTACACTTTTTGTGTGTGTGTGTGTGTGTGTGTGTGTGTGTGTGTGCGTGCTTGTTTTTTTAAAATAAGCCTTTTCTTTTTTTTTTGCATATTTTGCTCAGAGTGGGCACTGATTCACAGACCCGTTGTCTGGGTGTGGCCTTACTGTGTTCATGTGGCTCAACGATGCTGAGGGCCCACACCTGGAGACAGGTGATGGCGGTGTCCATGGTGATTAGATTGTCTTCTGCACAACCATGACACAGTTACCCCGAGGCCCTCTCTGGTACTGCCCCTGAACTTTAGTCTGAGAAAACATCAAATGAAGGAGAAACTGTGTGTTTTACTTAAATACTGTTTACTTCATGTTCTTTTCTTTAGCATTAGAGGCCTTCTGTTATTTTTATTATATGCAAAGATGTGTTTTAATTCACACCTCTAATGGTTTCCACAGCAACCCCACATTGAGGCCTTGTTTATTTGGAGCGTTCCAAACTCTTCTGTCTTTCCTATTTCTCGTGCAGTACGTTGGTGATGACAATAAGAAAACTCACGTTTTGTTTTCTTGAATATTTCCTTTGAAATCTGCTATGTATACTTTTATATTATAATGTACTAAAATGCAATTACGTGTGCAGATTTTATTAAAAAAAAAAAAAAAAAAAAAAAAAAAAAAGATACTTCAAAAAATGCTGTTGCAGTGATTTTGTTCGTTGGGTTAATCATGTAGTCTCATTAACCCACTCAAAGTCTCCTGACCTTAAGATAGAGCTTTATTACAATTCTGTACCAGGGTCATTGAGGTGAAGCTCATTGTCTGGGATTTTTTATTTATTTTATTTTTTTTCCAATTAAGGCATTGACTTGAACATACCCCTTTAAAAGTTAACATGTTTTCAATTTTCGAATATGTTTTTATGGGGCATAAAGAAATGTCAAGGAGATTTGTAATTAAGAAATCTTATGGACTGAAATTCTTGAAAAGAGAAGTTCAAAATGAAGTAGTTTAAATTATGTAATTTTGCATAATAACAGAGCAGACATCTGGCAAGATCTGTAAATCTCTTGTATCAGATATCAGATCATTTGACCTTTCTGTGACATGGCAAGTTTGGTTCAGGTTGTCGAACGGTCCTCTTACAGGTATATTCATAATTGCAGAAATCACAATACTTGCAAAAAAAAACAAAACAAAAAAAACATTGAAAAATACATTTGGAAACCTATGCCTGAATATAATGTGAATATATGTGTACATTCATATCTATTCAGTCATATATTTTTTTTACTTCATACCAGTTGACATTTTTAGAGTTTTTGTTTTCTTTGAAAACAGTTTTAAAAAGATGTATGAAACAAACTTCAACTGAAAGATTACTTTCCTAATAACTTGGCACACGTTTTAAAATTTAAAATATTTTTCTTTTCACTCATTTGGACATTTTTATTTGTATTTGACCTAAGGGAGAAAGAATATCTTTCATTTAAAGCTCATTTACCATTCCAGCTAAATGAAAAATCACACAATAGCGTCAACCATCTGATCTGTGGTTACATTTTTAGTTCTTTGAAATCTGTTTTGTTTGTGGTGGGCTTATTGTTATGTAAAGCTTTAATCGTCACATATGGGATGTTTTACGAGATGAAGGTCATTTTGAGTTCAGCTTCTAGACAGGGTAAGATACACCATCTTTCAGTTTTATCACCGTCACAACGTACACACACAAACATTCAATCTGCACCCACATATGTACACAGTCTGCAGCTGACCCGTACACATGCAGCGAATTTATCGCTTGATGTCGCTGTTCTCTGTACTGTGAAGTCACAAGAGGGCGTTTCTACTGCTGTCACTATTGGAGGACTGCACGTCCGGCCATGTCTTTTGAAAACATAATCATAAATTAGGCATTTTGAAAGTAAAACTACGACTTCATTCTAATTCAACAAGCAATCAGTTTTCTTGTCCTCAAAATGCACATTTTGCAGGAGAGAGTGTTTTTAAATGAACTGCAGCAGTGCTCAATGCATCACAACATTATTAAGATGAACGAACTATCAATGTACGAACCAAACTCACACAACATGCCGACAATTTCTTTTCCACGCATCATTTTTTATTATATCCGTGTATGTGGTTACAGACTGATCATGTAGAACAGTGAATTCGCACAGAAACTTGAACTTCTCTGTCTTGCTTGCCCTCGACTCCATATTATATCAAATGTAGTGATGGGGATTCCTCGACTCTATTTCGTCCTGGAATCGGATTCGACTCTGATACAGGAATCGATTCTTTTGTTCGACTCCGTAACTTTATGAACATGACGTTGTGATTGGCTCAAAATAATGAATTGGCGTTCTTAAGAACTAATCAAATCCTCTACAAACACCTGTTGGTTGGTGGGAATCACCATGTGCGTGCATGAAAACACACACAAATACAAGATCAGAGCTTTTAGAGGTAAAACAAGGAGAAGTGTGCAAAACAGGTCACTTTAGTCATTTGTTTAGAGCCCAGTTGGATGGATAGGTGGATTGATAGATAGACAGAGGTAGATATCTTAAGTGCCTTATTAAACTGTCCTGGTGTAGTTTACAAATGTGCTCCTTGTCTTAACATACTGTGAAAAATAGGAACAGTGCATACATATTTTTGACATTTATTTAGCTGGTAGACAAAAAATAGAAGAAAGGCAACTCATGTGAAAATATGGCATGTTTAATCTGGTCAGTATTTGTGCAGTATAGCAAAATGTGTTACAACCAGGGCTGGAGTTGAGGGGGATGAAAGGGGATACCATCTCCCTTGTTGCAAGAATTACCAAAAAGCACCCCCCTTGTAAAACCACCAACCAACGTACCCTTACCATCCCCTTTCAATCAATTGTGTCATGTGTTACTTAGAAATAATCATGCAAGAAAAAAAATTCAATTTTAATATGTTTGATAAATAACAGTCTTTAAAAAGGGACAATTAGCCAGGTTAGAATTAGATTTTGAGATGTGAGGTTGCCAGATTTCTATAGGTGAAATCCCCCAATCAGATCTGGACACTTGTACAGTTTGGATATGTGCTGCCAGGGTGACGTTTTAGTCCCACAATATGGCAACCTTGAGCGCATGAGCTCTCTCTCTCTCTCCACTGCAGTGCCAGTGTTCTGAAAACACTGTAAAAAAGGTATGTCAGAATTTGCGATGGGTTGACTTGTCCTTTCTAGTGTTCACATGAAACAAGTTTTCAAATGTTGCATGCACTTTCAAACATGGTCAGGTAGTAGATTGGAGTAGAAAAATGCATGTCTGCAGTGGCCGATCGATCTAGAAAAACATATATACTTTTCATGATCATCACATGGATTCTTTTTACAAGATTCTTCATAAAATACAATAACGGAGGGTAACAGGTGCGTATTATGGCCATGTGTCCTAAGGATCAATGAAGTGATGCTAATTTTTTTCCGGATCTTTTAAATTAAAAATACACAAAAATTGCAATTCACATAAACCATTTACGTACTTCTATGAGCATATTTCTTCTGGGGCTTAAATAAAAAAAAAATAATGTGGTGTCCAGAGACAGCAAAACAAATAAAAATACAAAAAAAAGTAAAAGTCTCATTTAAATCTGAATTTCCTGGAAAAAGAAATGTTGGCATGACTAGTGCAAAATAATATTTGTTTTGTTATTTCTTTAAAAAAATAAACAGTGAAATTTTTTTTTTTTTTTTTTTAAATATAATTCATATTTGAATAAGCTTTGTCCACCAAATCAAAATTTTTGGGTGTAACCAACATGTAGATAGGTATAGACATTTTGTTGTTGTTGACCATAAAAACAATAAAACACAGTAAAATAGTGTTTAGTCAGTATTTAGTTTGCTGAGATAAACATTGGCACTGAGACTATTTTGTATTGACGAGCCACTTCTATTCAAATGAATGGGAGAAATGGGATTCCCCAGCAGTCAACCGATGTAGAAATGAAGATGCTTAAAAAACATCTGATATTTATTTTGACATGTTCATGAAAAGGCAAATTTCTTGATATTTTTGACTCCAAAATTCATGTGCCCTTCCACACAACCTTGTTGAAACAATGTCTCATGGAACCGAGGTTACGTAAGCCAGACGTTTTGCGCAATGAACACAGGAAATTAGGACCATAACAGATCCAGTGTTTGTTTTTTGTCAAATACACACAAAAAGATCTGACAGCTTTGAGTTCTTTGCCCTGAAGATAAATATTGTGAATGAGGAACTACTGCAAACAAAAAGCAACGCTGTAAAAAAAAAAAAAAAATCGGTAATTTTAACGATAAAAATGCTGCTTAAATTGATACAATTTTTAGATGTAAAAAGTATGATTTTCCTGTATAATTTATGGTCAAAATTTACATTGTTTAACAAGAGAGTACATGTACTTTTTTACAGTAAATTAGTGTTAAAATTACAGTAAAAAACAATAATCGGCATTCCCACAATTCCCTGCGTGACCCTTCATATTTCATTATATTTTATGGGAATATGTTTCTTCTTATTTTTTATATCAGTTACATACATTGGGGTATACTGTTATATATTTAATGTAGTTTAGTAAATGTTTACTGCATTATTTAAATGTCACATGTGTTACCCTGAAGGTAACACATGGTGATGTGTTTGTGTGAGTAATACTGAGCACTGTCTCTACATGTTTATTGGTCAAGAGCCACTATTTGTGAGCTTCAAGTCATCGTGTACCCTTCTGTAATTTTTATGGTGATTAACAATACCTTATAAAGTAAAAAGCTGATTTTTACAGTTTCAGAAGTTTGATATCAAGTTTATAACTTTTTTACTGAAAAGTTAACAGAATCTTTTTTACCGTGCCATCGTGGTCATGACAACAGTTTTAAACTGTAAAATGTACCGGTTGTTCTATAAAGCTGTTTACATTTTTACTGTATTTTTTACATAATTATTCTAGCAACCACAGATGCCAGTTTTTTTTTCAGGATTTTTGGACAGTGAATGAAACTCAGCATTACACCATGACCACACAGAAGAAATATCTACTTGAAAAAAAATCTGTTGTTGTCCTTAAAAAGTAACAGGGTTGATATTTTAAGTTTGTCCCATAAGGACATAACAAAAAGGCATTTCCTTGTCCCTGCAGAGTTCACTTACTGAAAAGATGCTAATATTGTTTTAATAGAATTATTTGAATCATGGAATAGCCTATAATAAAAGGAAGATGTTGGGTTCAGTACAAGTTGAGCTCAATCGACAGCATTTGTGGCATAATGTTGATGACGACCAAAAAATATATATATTTTGACTCGTCCCTCCTTTTGAAAAAATAAAAAAGCAGCAGCAAAAATTGAGGTTACAGGAGGCACTTACAATGGAAGTGAATGGGGACAATTTTTGGAGGGTTTACAGGCAGAAATGTTAATTTATTTATATAGCTTATAATTTAATAAAAGGACTTAAATGAATTCTTCTGTTAAATCTAATGTATTTTTACAGTAATTTTGGGGTTTTAGCATTTGTTGAAATTACATCATCATGGCTACGAATTTGTAAAATTGGCTATAACTTTACACAGAAAAGGTTAGTAAGTGATTTTATCTCACTAAAATAAATTTTTCACACATATTGTTTATGTCTTGTGACCTTTGCAACACGGAGTATTTTAATGTTTACAGATTGGCCATATTCACTTCCATACCAGTATAACCTAGATTTTTTTCTAAGTAAAAATAAATTTTTGTGGTAATCAATAGTATGACACAAATGCTGTTGGTTGAGCTTAACTTGTACAGAACCCTGACTATTCCTTAAAGGGGGAGTTATGTTGGTAACAGGGTTGACACATAAACTGGGGAAACAAGTTACTGAACCCTTTATATTCATACTTTATGTCAACTTTAATCTAATACTGTAAATATTGGAGACTGGGGCTAGTTGTCACACCTTTAACACAAGTAAAAGTCAATTTCTGTAAAGGTACATTGTCTACTGTACCATAAAGGTGCACTCAATCATTTTTTCATCATTAAAAAAGTTGAACTCCTAAAGACATGAACTTTAATTTTGCAATAGCCTATACAATGATCAGCCACATTAAACCACCAATACTCAAACCTGCCTGTCTGGCATCAACAATCATGCCATGGTACAAATCACTGAGATCAAATTTTTTGCCCATTCTGATGGTTGATGTGAACATTATCTGAAGCTCCTGACCCGTATCTGCATGTATTTATGCATTCCACTGCTGCCACACGAGTGGCTGATTAGATAATTGCATGGATGATTGTTGGTGCCAGACGGGCTGGTTTGAGTATTACAGTATGCTGATCTCCTGGGATCTTCACACACAACAGTCTCTAGAGTTTACTCAGAATGTTGCAAAAATCAAAAAACATCCAGTGAGCGACAGTTCTGAGGACAGAAATGCCTTGTTGATGAGAGAGGTCAACTGAGGATGGCAAGACTGGTTCAAACTGACAAAGTCTACGGTAACTCAGATAACCGCTCTGTTATCTGCGGGTTGGTGCTGTTTTGGCGGCACGAGGGGGACCCACTCAATATTAGGCAGGTGGTTTTAATGTTGTGGCTGATTGGTGTATGTAGAATGTCATGACCACTCACATCAAAATGAAGACTCCAGTCATATCAGTAACCTTATATAAGCAGTTTTATTCTACATGAAGAGGGTCCGCATATATGACCAGCCGAATACTACTCGCTTTATCTCAGTAACCGTCCTGTTATTTGACATTTTCACTCATTGATTAAAGTAATCATGGCTGACTGTGAATACAAAATTTCTACAATGGCATCTGGAACTGAAAACTTTTGATTTTAAATTATGCTACATCCAAGCCGCTAGGTGTCAGTGTAAGTCCAAGATGACACAAAGACCTAAGTTACTTGAGTGCACCTTTACAGGTGCTGCAAGTAGTTTTAGCCGTTCTGGAACTTCCAGCAGTTGAATTAGACACGCCCCCTCCTTCGAAAACAGGGTCTCCAAAGATAGGTTTAGACATCACATTTCATGGTTGTCAAACACAACAAAATGGCGTCCTTAGCTGACAACCGTTATGAATTTGAATATGACAATAAAGCTTTATGTTTGGCTTCAACTATTAAACAAAGAGAATGTGCAAAATGATTGACAGGAAGAAAGCAAACAACGTCTTCTGATTGGCTGATCAAAACATTTGTCCCCCGGTTTGCTATTTACAGTGCAGAGACCTGTGAGATATCCCACGACACTAATTGCAGGCATATCTTTCAGGGAGAATGAACATTTTATGCATACCATTCCATAAAAATGGCTTAATGCACCTTTAACGTCGACAAAAATATATTGAACATTATTTACACAATTATTGACCCGACATTTTGTGACAAAATGTGCCCTGCTACTGTATTTTTGTCACAATGGAAACATGCTGTTTATTCACACTAATTTGAGATGAATATACTTTTTTGATATCATAAGGTATTCAAAATGACACATTTTCCAACCTCTCGCTAACAGTACTATAGTTTCAATTTTTTTTACGCTGCCAGTAGGATTAAATAGAGTCACGCGAAGTCGCCTTCTTTCTTAACTAGCCTCGCTCAATCTGGTTGTGGCATAGCTATTTAGTTTGCCATGCGCGTATCAACAGGGGCAAGTTTTATATTTAGACATTTACACCGGTTGATTTAATATTGACTGAACATGAAGAGACAGCAGCAAGTAGAAAAGTCAAAACTGTCCGCTGGATTTACGCAATTCTCTTATGAAATACACATTTGAGGAAACGATCAAATTGTGCAGTTTTCTAAGAGGGTAGAAGGAGTGGAATGACTTCCTCAAATATGATGGTAAACGAGTGGCGTCTTTGACAAGAAGTTTGGTGTCCAACTTTCTCAACCAGCAAACAAGTGGATATCATTTTGAGCTAGGGTTTTGATACTTGCATAACTGTTGGTGCAAAAAAAAAGTTCCTCGGTCTCTGAGGTGCAAACGAGATAAAACTGGACCAGAACTGGACGATCGATTATAATATGTAGTGATGCGCGCTGCTTTAATGAATCGCGAGACGCTGGACGTCACAGCCACGCATCTCTCCGTGCCACAGGTGCGCAGTAAACATTGGTTATTCATGATTGATTAACGGCGGAAAGAAAAGAAGACCGCGCAGAGGGGACAATTACTCGCACTATGGAGATCATGTCTAATCAACCTACAACAGAGGCTGGCGGAGATCACACCGCTGCGGGTTCCATGTCTGCAGGCTTGGACAGAACCGATGTCCCCAGCCCGAGTCCGGTGACCAAACAGCGGTCCCTGCGGGCGGTTTATGTGCTGAATGATGGACTGAAGGCAGTGGCTGCCAACAGCCCAGAGTCCGGGGCGCTGCAGTGTCTCCAACGCTCATGCGACGCAGAGAGTGCCATATTAACCACAGTGACTTTTGGACGCTTAGACTTTGGAGAGACATCGGTGCTTGATACTTTTTATGACGCAGGTGAGTTAACATGGGACCCTGAGTATGGGTGCGCAATCCTACATCATATCCAACTGTGCACTATAGATCTCCAGAAGAGTAGAGAGTAGAGGTGCTGTTTGATTAAGGGTATTGGTGCCTAGACCATATTAAACTTTGCAGGTTGGTACAGGAGGTCCCCTAATACCCCATATTTGAGATGTTTCACTAATCTGACACACCCAGTTCAGGTCATAGAGCACTCTACCTATCCAAAATACAAGTGTTTTAGGCTTATTTTGGCCAGTGTTAGGGGGTTGGGTGTCACTGGGCATTCCCATGGTAAGAGTGTTACTCTTACAGGGTCATGGCATACTCCTTAGGTATTTAGGACTTGCAATTGGGATCCTTTGCCTCCAGCGCATTCCTTTCCTCTTGCAGGTGTGGCTGCAAACATTTTATTCTTTGTTGTCGAAACACATCTGGGTTACCTTTGCATACTGGGTGGGTGTAAAGGGTAGTGGTTTTAGGTTTGATGCCCTGCATTCTTTTGCATGCAGAATTTACTATGGCATTTGCAGCACTTTTTTGCATTAAGCATGGAAAGAGCCCCCAAGAAAAAGTGCATTTTATGTTTTATCCTGAGTAGAAATGTTATATTCCCCAGTATATTTAATTAAGGCAAAAAGTAACAAAAATATTCTTGAATTCCATAGACTCATATTATTTTATGGTCTACTCCCCCACCTCTGAACTTAGCCATTAAGCTATGCATCAGATCCTGGTTACATCAAGCCTGGTCTTGTTGCACAGCTTTCAGCCAAGTGAGTAGCTTGCATGAACTTCCATGGAATAAATGTCAGTTTGTTTAACTAGAAAAGAACAAATATAACTACATAATACTTTTTGCTATACTGCACAAATACAGTTTTTTATCATGAGATGCCTTTATTTGTCTACCATCAAAACAATGTCAAAAGCCTGAATACGGTGTTCCTGTTTTGCACAATTAGTATGTGAAGACAAGGAGCACATTTGTTACAACAGTCCTCATGTTGGGTACTGCTGTTAAACTACCCCGGGACAGTTGTAACACAACAAGGCATATAAGAAGGCACTTATATGAAATATACTGACACATTTTATACCTTGAGAGGGTTTTCAAAACGCTAACTGATTAACATGTAGTTAAAATATTCTGTAAAATAAAATGACAATTCATTTAACAAGACACTACATGTAATTTTATGATTAAATGTTGTAAAAAAAAAAAAAGAAAAAAAAAGAAGATGTTTTTTGGATGTAAAAGTATAATTCTACTGTATAATTAATAAAAAATATATATTATGTTTAACGAGAGTACATACTTTTTACATTAAGTTATTGTTTCAATTACGTTAAAAAAAAGCAATAATATTCCCAGAATACCCTCCATGACCCATCACATTTTATGGGAATAGCTATGTTTCTTCTTATTTTTAATATCAGTTATGTACTTTGGGATGTTCTGTGTTATATTTTATGTGGTTTAGTTCATGTTTATTGCATTATTTTAATTTCATTGTGTTACACTGATGGTCTCTACATGTTTATTGGTCATTGCTCTTGGAAGGTCCACTGCTGAATAACTTTTTCATCATGTGCCCTTTTCCAGAATGTTTGTGTATCAAGTTTATACCATTTAATAATACAAACTGTAATGAACCGTAAACTATACAGGCATCAAAATTACATCCCATACAGAATGAAACGTGGTCACCGTTTTTACGGTAGACGTTCGGCAACCACAGCTGCCAATTTATGTAAATTTTACAGTTATCTGTCTGTCTGTGTGCCTGTATCTGTCTGTCTGTGTGTCTGTCCCAACAGTGTGTACTGTATAATGTATGTCTGTCTATCTGGCTTTCTACCAATTTATTTATTAATTTATTTTAAATTCATATTTATTTATTTTATTTAAGCTTTCTGACTGAATAGAAGTTACAAAACTCTAGAAAAAGCATTTGCTATCATGTTTTTTTATGGAAAGGGTACAGTTGTAACACAGTGTTTCATTTGTCCTCTGCATGTTCACCTAATTTTCTCAGTGACCTTGCATCCTAGCATTTCCCAAAATACTTGGTTACGTGCTTTTCTCAATACTGAGTATCCTTTTTGCAAAAACTTCACACAGTTTTCTTTTGCAACATGCATCTTGACACAGTTAATTTCTCTTCCATAATTCACTAATACCACAAAAAAAAAAAAAACACTTCATACTGTACATCTATCAAAATCAGCTCATAATATAGCAAACATTCATACCCAGCAAACACAGTTTTTAATTCATATCACAGTGACCTTAAAACACAAAATACTGGTAACATATATGATGAATCATTTATTCATTTAAATTTTTTGCATTGCATCTTTGGATTTTTACAAATATTCACTGTACAAACATGCACAGGATGTGCAAGATGCACTGAACAAAACACAAATGTGATGCTTCAATATGACTTTATTTGGTCTTTTCTGCAAAAAGATATAGCTGCAGGCAGAGCTTTAAAAAAAGGAATGGAGCTCTAAAACACCAGCAAAGATATAGTGAGCCCATAACCTAACTCTTTCCCTAACCCTATCTGTGAGTGGATGTAACGCCCCTTTGTGGAGTAACCCCACCTCATTCTGGAGTAACCTTACTCACTTTTGGAGTAACCCCGCCCCCATTTGGAGATCTATGTCCTGCAGCTACACCTACTTGGTTTTCTGAATAGAGTAGGCCAATAATGTCAACACACACAAAAGATAAATACTCAGTTCAAAAGGGTAATTATTAGTGGTGCTAGTCAATGCTGTCTTGCATTTGGCCACAACTTCTCATCTACATCCCTTTGAATGTGTTCTTTGATGACACACCTTGGAAAGACCTCTAACCTTGGATCTTCCTCTCAATTGCTTGCATACGCTTTTCTCTTTCTCTTCCTCATCCTACCAGTCTTCCTGCTCTGCCAGCCATGTTTGCATAACACAATCATTACAAATTTGGCCCCTTTTACAGTATATAGATGGTCAACATTGATAAAGCAAAACAGCTGATTAGGTCATGAGCTAAATGAAAAATCTGTTTTTATCAGGTTTTTACTAATTGTTTTACATTTTCTTATTTTATTTTTTTTTATGTCTTGAGTATTCTTCAATATTAATTTATGGTAGAAATAAAGAATATCACTGTCTCATTCACTTTATTTGACTGTTTTGGACATAAATGTAATAGTTTTGAAAACAGTATGTAAAATGTTTCCTCTTTTGTTAGTCACTTTGGATAAAAGCATCTGCCAAATGAATAAATGTAAGTGTGCAAAATTGGCTGTAGATATAGAGTTTTTCAAATGGTTGAGTTTGACCTTACAACAAGCAAAATTTCCTTTCATGGTAATCAGGTATAATGATTTACTCACAATGAAAGAGGGGTAAGAAAATGACAAATGTAGATGTTTTCTAATAATTACACATCAATACATTTAAATTTCCCACACAGAAAGAGGATGTACACTGATAATGACTGTTCAAACTTGCATGAGAAGGGAAATACTCACAGTGTTACAGCTGTACTCCGTCTACTTGTGTAAACAGAGCAATCTGCACTGCATTAATGGAATTGAACAATATACTGTATGTTCCTCCAGCTTGCTCACTGTGTGCCTGACTGATTGCAGATATTGCTGTGGTGGACATGAGCGATGTATTCAGACAGCCCTCACTGTTTTATCACCTTGGTGTGCGTGAGAGCTTTGATATGGCCAACAATGTCATCCTCTACCACGACACGGACCCTGACACTGCACAGTCCCTAAAGGTGAAATTTCAGGATGCTTGCACACACTTCCATTTTTCACTCTTAGAATGCAGCCATATGTTTACCTAGCTATATAAAGGGGGACATGCCTTAGATTTCGATTGCTTTAAATAAAACTAGTTATAATTACTGGACTAATCTTACCCAATGCACATTCATATACACATATACACTCACTGAACACTTTATTAGGAACTCTAAATAAAGTCCTAATAAAGTGCCTGATGTGGTCTTCTGCTGTTGTAGCCCACACGCCTCAAGGTTCAATGTGTTATGCATTCTGAGATGCTATTCTACTCCCAATTGTACAGAGTGGTTATCTGAGTTGCCGTAGCCTTTCTGTCAGCTCAAACTAGTCTGGTCATTCTCCGTTGACCTCTCTCATCAACAAGGCATTTCTGTCTGCAGAACTGCTGCTCATTGGATGTTTTTTTGTTTTTGGCCCCATTCTGAGGAATCTTTGGAGACATGTGCGTGATAATCCCAGGAGATCAGCAGTTAAAGAAATACTCAAACCAGCCCGTCTGGCACCAACAATCATGCCATGGTCGAAATCACTGTGATCATGTTTTTTCCCCATTCTGCTGGTTGGTGTGAACATTAACTGAAGCTCCTGACCCGTATCTGCATGATTTTATGCATTGCACTGATCGCACATGATTGGTTGATTAGATAATTGCATGAATATGTACACTACCAGTCAAAAGTTTTGAAACACTCATTCTTTATTATAATTTTTATTTTTGCACATTTTCGAATAATAGTAAAGTCATCAAAACTATGGAATAACATTAATGGAACTATGGGAATTATGTTGTGACTAAACAAAATCCAAAATAAATTAAAACTGTGTTATATTTTATCATCTTCAAAGTATTCACCCTTTACCTAGAATATGCAGACATGTACTCTTGACATTTTCTCAACCATCTTCTTGAGGTATCACCCTGGGATGCTTTTTAAACAGTATTGAAGTAGTTCCCATCTATGTTGGGTGGTTATTGGCTGCTTTTCTTTATTATTTGGTCCAAGTCATCAATTTCAAAAACTTTTTTTTTTTTTTTTTTTTTTTTTTTAAATTTGAGTTTTATAATAAAATAAATTAATATGGTGACAATTATATTTTTGTCTACAAAACTAATTTCAAACATTTAATCATACTCCTTCAGATCAAAAGATTTTTAAGATCATGAGAAACATTTCAGTCAAGTGTTTCAAAACTTTTGACTGGTTGTGTAGGTGTGTACAGGTGCTCCCAATAAAGTGCCTAGTGAGTGTATAGAGTGTACATGTTATTTCTGAATTACAAATTACTATGTCAAATTATATTCCCCTCATAGACCCTCATTGATTAATTCGTACTCTCCCTTATTCTGAGTGCCGCCACACACTAGCAAGGGATAGGGGGAGGTTATACCTTGGGGCAAATTTGGCAACTTTGTCATCTGTACAAAGAGGCCGGCCATGACCAGGGCCTGCTATTCTCAGCGTACAAGGGTGTAATCTTTTCTGGGCACTGGACAGTAGAGCTGCTAGGTCAACATGCTCTGTATTATAGCTCAGGCATGCAGCCCCAGGACAGCTGCACATGTCCACGTTGCAAGGGAGACATTAGAAAGGCATGTTTCTAGCGTAGTATGTATGATTTCAGTCACGCATGGGGAGTGGGGACACCATTTCTGTTTGTGCATCTGTATTTGTTCATGTCCATGTGCTTTGCTTATGACACTAGTTTAGTCTAGTTTTATTCACTGTCATCACTCTGGGGATACATTTAATAAGTGGCATGATGGCAAAACTTTATTCAACGTAGTACTGAAAGTGCAATACACTAAGGAAGTGGTGATTGCTTAGGCAAAATATTTAAAATATATGTCAAAGCCTATAACCGTAATAAAACTTTGATGCGTAACATCAGACACTGTTTTTGCTACAGACATGAGTGGTACCCACTGACACACACAATTACATTACCATAAATGGGGTAGCTGTGCCCCTAAAGTAGCTTGTATAACAAGATTTGTTGAGGAGTGGTGTACTATTACTTTTCCAAGCATTGACAGTTACACTGAAGGAGGTACCCAAAGCATATCTAGAGAACTTGAAGATGGGCTGTTTGAATTGGTCTAGAAAGTACACACATAGCAACCACCCTAGCAAGCAACTATGATGCCCTAGTAGCTACCCCTCAGAACATCTTTGCAACCATCACACGGCCATTGTTGCCACCTAAAACTTCGACCATGATGGCGAGTTTTGCATTTTCTTCAGACAATTGAAAAATCTACTTATTAAAAATCTGCCTCATAATACACTTCAGCATCATTGGTGGCTGCTGAAAAACATGCTATAGTGGTCATAAATTAAGTCAGTGGCATTAAAATATGTTATTTTTAAGTAATCCTTTCTTTCCTTTTTATGTAGGACATGGTGGCACAGAAAAACACAGTAAGTATCAAATCGCTGCAGACTCTTTAAAGGATTGGTAATTTGATGACATTTGAGGACATTGCCGCTATTCTTGTGTGCCAAGAGCTTTGTGTATGAGGCTATATTTAAAGTTTGTATGACACACTATGCTATATGTTATATGTTCTTCTGTGTCATGGCCCTAAAATACATCCTCCACATATTAGACGTTGGGCCGATCCAAATACACTAATCTTTTGTGAGTGGACACACACGGATCTGATGGTTCAGCATGTCCCAGCCATAAGGCCATTGCTGAATATGATAAACCAATAAGGGCTCTCAAGGTGTAATGACACTTAGGTCAGTCAGTGGGTGTTAGTGGTTTGTTTGTGAAAGGAGATGGTCATTGGTATCTGAGCCCTGTACAGTTAGTGCTGGTCTTTAAATAGACCTCTTATATAGAACGGCTGCAGAGAGGGAGCTAACCTTGACATTGGCAGTATTTTACAACTAAATGATTCATTGAAATGACTCTGAAACACACAAAAGAGAGTTCCTCTGTGTCAGAACACTTTCAATATCAGTTTTGTAAACCATAAGGAAGCGTTTCCTATGTTTGACCTCATAGTCTGATATTCTTTTGGAATTTATGCCTTGATCTTCAAGGGATAGTTCACTCAAAAATAAAAATTCTAATTCCAATTCAGTTGACACCAAATCAGTTCTCCACATCATGTTGTTCCAAACCCACATGACTGTCTTTCTTCTATGAAACACTTAAAGGGATATTTCACCCAAAAAATGTATTCTCTCTCATCATTTGCTCACCCTCAGGCCATCCCAGATGTGTATGACTTTCTGTCTTCTGCTGAACACAAACAAAGATTTGTATGAGAATATCTCAGCTCTGTAGGTCCATACAATGCAAGTGAATTGGTACCAAAAGTTTAAAGCACATAAAGGCAGTGTAAAAGTAATCCATAAGTCTCCAGTGGTTAAATCTATACCTTCAGAAGCAATTTTATAGGTGTGGGTGAGAAACAGATAAACATTTTAAAAAAATTCTACTATATTCTTCCCTGCGAAGTAGGTGGTTATTTAAACAAAGAATGTAAATCACAAAAAAGTGAAGATCGATAGTAAAAAATTGACTTAAATATTGATATTTTTCTCACTTATCATATCACTTCTGGAGATATGGATTTAACCACTGGCATCTTATGGATTACTTTTATGCTGCATTCATGTGCTTTTGGAACTTCAGAATGTTGTTACCCATTCACTTGCATTGTGAGGACAGAGATGAAATCTTCTTCTAAAAATCTTCTTTTGTGTTCAGCAGAAAAAAGAAGTCATACACATCTGGGAAGGCATGAGGGTGAGTAAATAATGAGAGAATAAATTTTTTTTTGGATAAACTATCCCTTTAAGTTGTTTAGCAGAATGTCTGAGCTACTCTCTTCTATATGGTGACAAAAGTGGAGGAATTAATGAAAGTAGATGGGGACCAGGTCTATCTCCAAAAAAACAAAAAGGACAAAAAAAAGTGGTCCACACAACTTGTGCTCTATGTTCCAAATCTGCTATAGCCATGTGATAGCTTTGCGTAAGGTACAGAATAAAATGTGAGGTGTAGTTCACTGAAAATCGTGCTTTAAAACTGTGATACCCATTGAGTTTGAGTGTATGGAAACAAGCAGCTTGGACTTTCTGCTATTAATATCTCCTAGGGGTTATGAAAGCCATGAGACAGAGTAAATGTAGACAGAATTTTCATTTTTGTGTGAACTATTCCTTTCAGTTTCTCAATCGCCTGATCATGGATCTCATCCTCTATATGTCTTCATCTTCTTTATAATTTCTCTGTAGTTCCTTTTATATTATAGTTTCTCTCTTCTGTATAACTTCCTCATTCACCTTTGATGTGTCACCTATACCTGTCACTCTGTTTTTCTCCTTTTTTTCAATTCCCTTCATTCTTTTGCTCTCCTTTTCTATCTTTTTCTCTCTTTTTTATGTGTTACCTGGAGTAGGCTTCAAGGCCAGTTAAAATAGGCTTTCCATGGGTCCAGTTGCCTCCTCAGTATAGGGGCTCCGGCCTCAGGAACAAAGTAGGTACTGCAAACATGCTGGTGCATGCTGGAAACATCCAAACAGGACTCTAGGAAACACGTTGCAAATATGATTAGGGAAAAGACTAAAATAATTTAATTGTGAGAACGTATGATGGCCAGTTGACTTGAAATAAGGTTCAGGTGACCTCTTACATTTGAGGTGTTGATGTGGCAAAGCTCTAAGATGTGCTGTGGCCACCTCCTCCATATCACTCTTAAATTCTAGGATACCTATTCCAGGATCACAGAGGTGTTAACAAGATTTTCTTGTTACTAGACTGGCCGACAGCTTGATGCGTTAAGCATCACTAACACGGATAACGTTTAAACTGGCACAGTTTGGAGGTTTACGTTGGTGGAAATGGCTGATAACGATTAATCGCCTGTAGATTTTAGAATCGATTTATAGAATGTTAAAACATTTCTTTCCTTTGACGGGAACAGACAAGAGTCAAAAATAAATAAAATCCAAGATGCAGTTTATTGTTTTACCAAAATCTCTCTGATTGCCAGAATAAAATAAGATTTTGGTGTAGGACCTTTAATTATAAACCAGCACAAAACACAAGAGACTCGTTGGAATCTGTGGTTCCACGACAATGCTCTATAAGTAAATATCTACCAAATTAAGCATTTTATAGCCTATATATTTACCAGATGAAGGGTTTTGTAAAGATATTTCACCAGATGAGGTCTAATGAGGTTAATGTTATTCACAAGATATGAAGGTGGAGACATGATGTATGTGCTGACAGGGGATGTTTCCATATAGTCGCAATTCAATTCAAACACTTTATTATCAAAATAACAAAATATGCATTGAAGTAAGGATATAAATCAGTGATGAAAATTCCAATGTGATTGTTAACCACAAATAAAAAAACTATTTGCAACTATTAGTTCCAAAAAGCAACTATCAGCAATTAATCGGTAAAACCGATATATCGGTCTACCTCTAAGACAGTTCTAAATGTCATGAAATGAAAGTTTACTCAACCTCAAGTTTATTCCAAACCTTTATTCCAAAGTTTATTTTAATTTCTTAATTTGTATTATCCATCATCACTTTTAGAACCCCTGCTGTAAATCACAAAAATGTTAGATAATATTTTATATAAAGATTTAGAGTTTGTTACTGTCTCTCTTCCTCAGGCCTCCAGCGGTAACTACTATTTCATCCCTTACGTGATGACACCCAACAACGAGTACTTGTGCTGTGAGAATGTGGCCCAGCGAAGAGCATCAGAATACATGCAACCCAACTGGGACAACCTCCTGGGGCCACTCTGTGTCCCATTGGTGGATCGCTTCGTCAACTTGCTCAAAGACATTCACGTCACTTCTTGGTATGGCTGCTCACATTATGCTAATTTTTAGCAGGATGCCCACTATATAGTCTTCTCTTCTTTAGCTGATACTTTCCAGTTACATAATGGAGTTACACCATGTTTCACTGAGCACAAAGTATGCATACTACTTCCAAATGCATAAACAAAATGAGATTGATACAAAATAGCTGTTTAGTTCAGTATAATAATATGTATAGTGTATTTTTTTCTTTGTGGATTCCCTGTTGGAAAGGCTAGCATTGCTGGTCACCAATTTTTTTTAACTAGCTTAATCAGCAAGCCTTCCTTGGACTTTTTTTTTTTTTTTTGCTGGTGAACAAAATGGCTATGGCGGTCCATCAGCTAGACCAGCACCACACCAGCATAAACCAGCTTGTTTAAGCATGGAAGTTCATTCTAGTTTAAGTTTCTTTTAAGCAAGGTCTGTAGCTTGTATTTAACATGGCATCAGAGACCTAAATTAGGTGTCAAATGATCCTCAAGAGTCTTGGGATGTGTCTCATCGTCGCTGCAGTGGAGAAATGGAACTCCATGTGGAGGTCAGATTATATCATCAAGACAGACACAAACAAGTGCTTGCGAGATTTATTGGGAACTCCAGGATCTTCTAACACGTGTCAGAGTGTCCTTTCTCCTGGAGCTCAGATGTCATGCCTGAATAGTCTAGAACTCCTGCAGCTTTTAGCACCTTGTCTCACTTAACCAGAGTTTCGACATAAAGTCGTGTCAATTTTGCTGATTATTCTGGCCAAGAACACCTAAAGTGACCAAATTTGTTTTGGTTTTATATGCTATCTTATCTGAAATGGTTGAAGCCACAATAATAATGATCAGATAAGATACTGAGATACTCTGCAGTATTGGTCAGCAACTAACGCTGAAGAAATTTGTGATAATGTGTGTAGACTTTGTGATCAGAATATCTGTCCATACAAAAGTAATAAATACAGATTATGTCACAAGAAACAACAAAATGGTTGTAAATATCTAGATTGCTTGCTAATCAAGTACCTCAAATAACACTCTTTTAAAGATTTGATGCCACTAACCTGGCAAACTTTGGTAAATCCAGTGATCGGTTCTTCCTAAAAAAAAGCACCTTCCATCACAGTGGAACTGACCATTTTCTCCAGCTCTTGCCATTTTTGTGTGCAATGTGCATCAGATGGTCAGTAAACCCCATTCTTTCGCCGTTTCTTCCTCTCTGACAGTGCTTCATACAAAGACACACTCCTGAATGACATTCGAAAAGCTCGAGATAAATACCAGGGAGAAGAGTTGGCCAAGGAGCTTACCCGTATCAAACTACGCATCGATAACACAGAGGTTTTGACTCAGGACATTGTGATGAACTTGCTGTTCTCCTACAGAGACATACAGGTATACATATCTAAAGCAAAACAGAAATGGCCATAAAATGGAAGTTTACGGGGCAGATTGTCAGCACATTTTTGTTTGTTTTTTACAAATGGAAAATCTACAAATGAATTTCTATCTACTGTGAAACACAAAAGGAGATGTTAATTAGACAGAATGTTTGCCTCAGTCTCTATTTATGTTCATTGAATGCAGAAAAGATTAATTGAAAGTGAATGGTGACTGAGGCTAACATTTCGCCTAACATCATTTCGTATTCCATTGAAAAAAGAAGGTCATCGGTGTTTGGATAACACTAGGGTTAGTATATGATGACATCATATTTATTTTGGGTGAGCCTTTAATGTCCAAAAGCCTTTGGTGTCTGTTTCAGGACTACGATGCCATGGTGAAACTAGTACAGACCATTGAGATGTTGCCCACCTGTGACTTGGCCAACCAGCCCATGATCCAGTTCCACTATGCTTTTGCGCTCAATAGGTGACCACAAATCTGCATTGTATATATTCTCCTATTAATATGCTTAGAAAACAAACACTGAACTTGGTGCTATTTCTAATTCAGTCCTAGTAATCTGAAAAGCAAATGGATTTATGTTTGTATATGTGTGTGCGTGTGCACACAGACGGAACAGCCCGGGAGATAGAGAGCAGGCATTACGTGTGATGTTGCAGGTTCTGCAGTCATGTGAGCACCCTGCACCTGACATGTTTTGTCTGTGTGGTCGCATCTATAAAGACATATTCCTAGACTCTGACTGCAAGGACACCAAAAACAGAGACAATGCCATCCAGTGGTAAGTTAAATACGTTGCATGAAGCTATTTCTATTTTTGGTGTACAATATTTTATACTATCACATAACATGGGATAGGGGGGTGGTGTGGGCTCTTAGGGGGGTGGGGACCAGAAAGCAAAAACCTAGATACCACCTAGAAATCCCTAACAACCATATAAAACAAGCTCAAAACAGTCAGAACACTTTTGCAACCGCATAGTAATGCACTGGCAATCACCCACAACTCCCTTGCATTGTGGTGCCAACTTTTTGTACGTTGTTTAATATTTATTATGTGTGTTGCAGGTATAGAAAAGGCTTTGAGCTGCAGCCCACTCTGTATTCAGGCATTAATTTGGCAGTGTTGCTAATTGTGTCAGGACAGCAGTTTGAGACTTCCATAGAGCTCAGGAAAATCGGTAAGGGGGGGAAACACGTTTCTTGTTTCTGCTTGTTAATTCATTTCATTAAGGGAAAACCAGAAAAACCTGCTCCCTGTCTCTTTCTTTCTATTACAGGTGTGAGATTAAACAGTCTGCTGGGTCGTAAAGGCAGCCTGGAGAAGATGAATAACTATTGGGATGTGGGACAGTTCTTTACTGTCAGTATGCTGGCCAATGACATTCCCAAAGCTGTACAGGCTGCAGAGAAACTCTTCAAACTCAAGCCACCTATATGGTAAACATGCAGTATACCTGTAGAATATTTACACTCACCGACCACTTTATTAGTAACACCTGTGCACCTACTTAAATGTGATTATTTAATCAGCCTGTTGTGTGGTAGCCGTGCAAAAACTATGCAGATATGTGTCAGGAGCTTCAGTTAATGTTCACATCAACCATCAGAATGGGGAAAAAAATGCAATCTCAGTGATTTTGAACTTGGCATGATTATTGTATATGGCATATGAGGTTGTGGTGGTGTAGTGGCTAGAGCACAGGGCTGCTAATCAGAAGGTCGCTGGTCCGAATCCCATAGCCACCACCATTGTGCCCTTGAGCAAGGCACTTAACTCCAGGTTGCTCCGGGGGGATTGTCCCTGTAATAAGGGCTCTGTAAGTCGCTTTGGATAAAAGCGTCTGCCAAATGCATAAATGTAAATATAAATGTAAATTATTGGTGCCAGATGAGCTGGTTTGAGTATTTCTGAAACTGCTGATCTCCTGGGATTTTCATGCACAAATGTCTCTAGTGTCTGAATGGTTTCAAATACAAAAAACATCTAGTGAGCGACAGTTCTGCGAACAGAAAGCCTTGTTGATGAGAGAGGTCAATGGAGAATGGCCAGACTGGTTAGAGCTGGCAGAAAAGATATGGTAACTCGGATAACCACTCTGTACAATTGTAGTGAGCAGAATAGCATCTCAGAATACACAACATGTTGAACAGCCGAAGACCACATCAGGTTCCACTTCTGTCAGCCAAGAACAGAAAGCTGAGGTTGCAGTGGGCCGACTATCTGTCTACGTCAGCAGAAATCCAGATTAATCAGACCAGGTCATTTTTTTTCCAGTCTTTAACTGTCTGGTTTTGGTGAGCCTGTGCCCATTGCAGCCTCGGCTTTCTGTTCTTGTCTGGTATAATTGGAACCTGACATGGTCTTCTACTGTTGTAGCACATTTGCCTCAAGGTTCCTGAATCTGGATTGAATTTGGATTAAGTTAGCAAACAGGATGTAGAATAGCAAATTTAATTTGAATTTAAGGTAGAATTCAAATGGAAATAAATTCAAAGAAATACATTTGATTTTTCAGTATAACATGAAACACGTTATCATATGCATAACATATAGGGTATTTCCAGAAATATCGCACTGTAAATATGGTTAGATCATGGAAAAAATGCTGAAGAAACAACCAAAGAGTTTTTTGATTATTGTTGTTTTTTCGTTTTTTGTTTTGGGCATAATAATAAATCATAAATTATTAAATCTCGATGCAGCTTTTCTATTACAATGTACACACATTTTTGGTTTTAAGTCAAACCAACAAGCATAGTAGGGAGTTAGATTTGTGCATTTATTTGGGTTCAAATTGGCCTAAAATGTTTATGTGGTTCAGTCCCATTCACCCTCTTCCCAGCATGCACAACCAAGTATGCATATGAATAATATGCATGATTTGGCCATTCACTTGGTTTATTTACATTGTTGTTTATTTGATAACTCGTCATATTGTGATGTCCATATTTGTTCCACTATTAAAATGAACAATTTCAAGTTTCACGTACCAAGTGTTGAGGTCTGTGTCTGCCCATTTAAAATACTTGTTTTTTTTTTTGTTTTTTTTTCGTGTGATGAGTAATAATGTGATCTCATTGGTTTAAGACAGCAATCTACTAATAAAAGTGCTACTAGCACATTACTTTTTACAGAATTAATTATTAATAATAAATATAATGCAATTTAATGTTTTAAAAATACACTTATAGAAAGTATTACATTTATTTTACTATATTTAGTACATTTTAATTTCATTGACCATAGTGGAAGATTACCTTATTTCCTGGAATGCTTTACAGTATTTCTCAGTCGATTTTATTAATTTCTCCAAACTATAATCAGTGCTCTCAAAACAATTCACACAGCAGATGAAACAGACACTCAAGTTTGCAGAACAATTCAATTTCACTGCAAAAATGAAGCAACGTATTTTTTTCCTGATAATGCATTTATGAAAACCAAATGCTAACATCAAAACTATAGATGTGTTATCTATTGAATTCATAACATTTTCAGCTACAGACGCACAACTCTATGACTGAAATAACACATTTAACATAAAAATCCACAATAAAGACCTTTTCCTTCTGTTTTCATAAAATGTCTAGTTGTTCCTGCTCTTCCTCTGGAAGGATGATGAAGAAATTTACTGTTAAAAAAAAAAATATATATAAATGGCAGTCTTGCTAAATTGTATGGACCTAAGGCAGCACTCTATGCACAGATGGTACAGTAATTGTGGACAGTGATTGACTGGCATGCAGAGAAATGGCATTTCTCCCTCTTCTTTTTTGTTGAGATTGAAGTCACTGTAGATCTGATCACATTAGGCTGAACACTGTGTGTCTCAGAGAGACCATGAGTCATAATATGATAAATTAGAGGAACTATCAGATCATTTGAGCCTCTTCTGTATGTTCTTTACTCTTCCACCATGCTGTCCTCTTTCTCTATGCTCACCATCATTACACCATCTCCATATGGTCTTTCCTCAACTCTCTTAATGCAGTGCTCACCCCTGCACCTCTTCATGTTGTTCTTCCTCTTATTCTCCTTCCTCTTTGTTTGTTTGCTTTGAATTTTCATATTTGACCCCTTTTATAGATGGCAAAGTCATGACAATTGTGTGAAAAATGTAGTTAATTGTATTTTCTTTTCTGTGTGCATTACTAGCACAGCAGATATCAATATGAAGGCATTTGACAACCTGACATGTGCATTTGAGAGTATGACTTTAATTTAGTTGTTTGTGTAAGCATGAATTTTAGATCAGAGAAATTTGTATCTGTTTCATTTTGAGGAAAATCAAGAAAAATGCACAATGTGTTAATTTTAGTATTGAGAGCAGGGACCTGAGTTTAGAGAAATGCGTAAAATCGATTGAGATTTTGAGAAAATTAGATGTGATCTAGGAGCTTTAAACAGTGCATACCATTTAATTCCCATCAAAAATCAAATATGGCACTACTTTGAATAAGGTATATGGTCTTGACAACACAATTGTTCATGACTACATTGCTGTTTAATATTTTTTTATTCATTCTTTTTTTCTTGTCTGACATTTATTTTCTCTTTAAGGTACCTGCGATCAGTCGTCCAGAACCTTCAGCTGATTCAGCATTTTAAGAAGCAGAACACAGAGCATTCTCCTCAGAGAGAGAGACTCAACTTCTGGATGGACATCATTGTGGAGGCCACACAGGGAACAACCAATGGCCTTCGCTTTCCAGTACTACACTACCTTACATCATTGTCTCATCCAAGATCACACCTATATTGACACAGCATTTACAAAATTAGAACAGTGCTTAATGGACTTGTCACTTCTTCCGTTATGCAGGTCTTGATCCTAGAGCCTACTAAAGTTTACCAGCCCTCGTATGTGTCCATAAACAGTGAAGCTGAAGAGAAAAACGTTTCTATATGGCATGTATCTCCTGCTGAGACGGTCAGTACCCTCCAAATCTCAAAATAGGGTATTTTTAAAGTGCCTCATATCATTGTTTGCTTTTCCTGATTTGTGCACAGAAGGGCATACATGAGTGGAACTTCACAGCGTCATCCATCAAAGGCATTAGGTAGGAGTCTCTCTCTCTCTCTCTCTCTCTCTCTCTCTCTCTCTCTCTCTCTCTCAGTATCTCTTTCTCTCAGTTGCTCAGTGTCTTGCTCTCTCCTTGAGTGCACTCTGTCACTTAACATGATTTAACCAAGTAAGACATGTTGATAATTCAGTAACTAGTCCTACTTGGCATATAAAAGTTTGTTAAAAGGATAGTTCACCCAAAAAATAAAAAATTTGTCATAATTTACTCACCCCCATATTGTCCCAAACCCGTATGACTTATGTATGACACAAAAAGAGATGCAGAATGCAGAAGAATGTTAGCCACGATACACATTCATTGCATCTTTTATCCATACAATGAAAGTGAATGGTGACTTTGGAGATATCATTCTGCATGATATCTCCTTTTGTGTTCCACAGAAGAAAGAAAGTCATACTGGTTTAGAACAACATACAAGATGACAGAATAGTAATTTTTTTGGGGAACCATTCCATTATCAGAGTGAACTCCTAAGGCTGCTACAATCTTCTGGCTGTTACATCACACAAGCCGTTTCAATAGTACATCTTCCATTTAAATGTGATCTATTCGTGATCACACAGATGTATAAATCCTCTATCCACTCTCTGTTTCCACTCTCTAGCATCTCTAAATTTGATGAGCGCTGCTGCTTTTTATATGTCCACGATAACTCTGATGATTTCCAGATCTACTTCTCCACAGAGGACCAGTGTGGCAGGTTGGTACAACTGTGTTTATTTCACCTCTTTATGCTTCAAACTGTTCTTGCCTACAAAGCCAAAAAACACTTTTTAAATGGAGTTATTACTGAAATCATGTCTTAGAGTATGAACTGTTCCATGACTGACTTGTTTGGCTGAACTTATGCTCAGAGAAAGTGAAGTGTGCAACCTTAATAATCCCATTTGGCTGGACAATCAAAAAACTTTGAAATCATGTTTCAATGTTGGCATAGTTACTGTGTTTTAGCTTTAATAGGGCAATGTAAAACTCTACTGTTACAAAGATTAATAAGGCCCTGTTTACACTTGGTATTAAGATGCGTTTTGGGCGATTTAGTTGAAACAGAATGACGCTAAAGGTGGGTGTAAACGGTGTCCATTTGACATTTGTCCACTTCGACTACATTTACACAATGGTCAAAAGTGGTTGAAAACATATGTGACCACATTGGGCTCGTAGTGTAAGTCCCATCTGTTCTAATGCATTCAAACAGCAGCAAAACACCGCCCACTCACCTGTCAATCAACCTCTGAGCTAAAACAAGACTTTTAACTTTGTAGATTGTGCAGTTTTGAAAGAAAATAACTTTGAAAAAGCACATACAGTACATATACATGGACAAAAAATTCACAAACTTCTTTTTGCGCCTTATTATCATGCAGTTCACTGGTGTAGTGATGTATGTTGTCATGAAATCAGAGACCCTCCCCTCAAAATCTGTGCACAAGTGGTCAAAGGATATGCATATTGATGTGTCTTGCTTGTTCTTTTGTAAGCGGATCACCCAAAACACATCTTAATACCAGGTGTAAACAGGGCCTTAGTTGTGCATGGTTGTCACCTGTATGCTATTTGAAGGTTCTGCTCCATGGTCAAGGAGCTGATCACAGATGGGTCAGGAAATGCTGTTGAGCTAGAGGGGGAGGGAGATGGAGACACTCTGGAGGTGAGAACTTGCATTACTCACCTGTAGTTTTTATGCTGTCGTTATTACATTTCTATGGATTGTTGTACTGAAACCCTGGGTCTTTCTGCAGTACGAGTACGACTATAATGAGAATGGAGACAGAGTGGTTCTCGGTAGGGGTACTTACGGAGTGGTCTATGCAGGAAGAGACCTGAGCAACCAGGTGCGCATTGCCATCAAAGAGATCCCAGAGAGGGACAGCAGGTAAGAACATTCTCTGTGCATATTGCCACCTACTGGGTAGGGAGGAGAATCTATCGTTAAAAACGACTTCAATATTGAATGAGCTTATTAGAGAATATCGTTCACAGTGGCTCGCGTTCATGCATGAACTTGAGTGCGTACATAAATTATAACAGAATTTGTATTTTTGGGTGAACTATTCCTTTAAAGGCAGATCTGCAATTCTAAACAGTATGGTTTGCCATCTACAGGTACTCCCAGCCTCTGCATGAGGAGATCGCCCTCCACAAATACCTAAAACACAGGAATATCGTTCAATACCTGGGTTCAGTGTCAGAAGATGGCTATATCAAGATCTTCATGGAACAGGTTCCTGGAGGTACGTGAGCATTTTTTCTGAAAAAAGTCTTGAGACTCTAAATGAAAAAGTGTTTTCTTCATTATATGTGATTTGTGATGTATTTGTCACCTTTATTCACAGGCAGTTTGTCAGCATTGCTTCGTTCAAAATGGGGTCCTCTGAAAGAGGCCACCATAATCTTCTACACACGGCAGATCTTGGAAGGACTTCGTTATTTACATGAGAACCAAATTGTTCATCGGGACATCAAGGTAACAACATAAGCTGAACTGTGAAAAATCTTTTGGTTCACTACTTTTACTATAATCATTGGATGTATGTATCATTGTATTTTTTTTTTATCGAATGTTATTTTTTTTAATTTTTTTTTAAAGCATTCTTACAGTTGTATAGCACAATGGGTCAACATCTGTTGTTTTTAAAATACATTTGACTATGACTTGAATTGAACAATCAGTGACCATTTACATCTCTTCACAGGGGGACAATGTCCTGGTCAACACTTACAGCGGTGTGTTGAAAATCTCAGATTTTGGCACATCCAAGAGGCTGGCTGGAGTCAATCCCTGCACAGAAACATTTACTGGTGTGTGTGTGTGTGTGTGTGTGTGTGTGTGTGTGTGTGTATATATATATATATGTATATGTTTTACTTTCATTGCCTTTTAAACTGCTTTTCAAGTGACCCTTTTCTATGTGAACTCTGCTCTGTCATATGTAGGGCCTGTCACACAAGCTGGTGCTCGTGCAAGGTCACAGGTTTGGTCTTAGTTAAAGTTCAGCCACTTATTAGCCCCATCAAACAGTATCCGAGGGAATTTCATTCATCCTTTTACTGTCTATGACAGGGCACCTCCCCCATCACAACACTGCTGTGGTACCTTAAAGGGATAGTTCACCCAAAAATGAAAATTCTGCCAACATTTATTCATCCTCAAGTTGTTTCAACCCAATATGACTTTCTTTCTTCCATGAACACAAAAGGAGATGTTAGGCAGAATGTTCAGTCCCAGTCACCATTCATTTTCATTGTATGAAAACAAAAAGAAGACCTGTACAAACCAACATAATTAAGCCAAATTCATGCTGGTCTATGCTAGTCTTTTCAGCCAGGCACATAACTTAGTTCTCCTGAGGCCTGTACAATATGAAAATCTAGTTGCCTGCTTTTGAACAAACATGGCTGTTGGTCGTAATTATCTAGCCCATCCTCTTTTGTGTATTTGGTCACCTCTCCATGGCTTAGATAACTCTTGTTACCTGACACAAAACAGACAGCGTTCCTTCCGGCATGGTGAGTGATTATGAGTCCCTGTCACTGGTAACATGAGAATGTCTCCTGCTGGAAAGTAATTAGATTAGCATAGCTTGTGAGACGGGAGTGTGTTTGTGTTTCATAAGTGTTTGCTAAAGCATCAGAGCAGGTGCACTCATCCGTCCTTCCTCCCTCTCTTCCTCTCGCTGTCCTCAACTGCAGTTGTCATCATTTCATCCTTCTCTCCTTCATTTTCTTTACTTTGTGTAACTTCTTGTAACAGCACATTCTTATCTAATTAAATTCTGTCCTTGGTAAACCAATGTCTAGGCACGTTGCAGTACATGGCCCCTGAAATCATCGATAAAGGCCCCAGAGGTTATGGGGCACCTGCTGATATTTGGTCCTTGGGGTGTACTATCATAGAGATGGCAACAGGCAAACCTCCTTTCCATGAGCTGGGAGAGCCACAGGCTGCCATGTTTAAGGTAATGGAAGTTTTCTTAATAATATTGATAAATTAAGGCCTGTTCACACCAGATGATGTGTTTGATGCATCTAAAAAAAAATATTTTGAGAGTAAAATATTCTCAAGCAATTTTTTTTTTTGCAGCAAAATTATTCACGTTCAGTAAAATACTGAATATTTAGTTCAGATAAAACTATTCATCATCTGAAAAAATATAATAAACCAAGCCTCCAAATCGCCCCCAAATAACCATGTCATTGCAGTATGATATTTTGAACATGAAGCCTGAAGAACTTCGATATATTGGTTTTACTGATAAATCTGTATACCGATTTTAGTTTGAGTTGTTTAGTAGTTTTTGAAAATATTGTTTATCAGCAAAAATTTATGCCATTTCGTTTTGTATTAATCTATTTTTGATTAGATAATTGAGTAATCTAAAATGAAGCGAGGGCATGCAAAGAAAAATGTGCACATACATAGTGTCTCCAAATTCATATCTTGTGAATAATACTAAACCCTTATTCCTCATTAAACCTCATCTGGAGAAATATACATACAAACTCTTCAACTAGTGATTATATGGGCTATAAAAAGCTTAATTTGGTAAATACTTAAAGGTGCTGTACTCTATTTTAGCCCTTGAATTAGCCACACCCCCTCTTTCCAAAATGTTCAATTAAAATAACAGGAGCAAAATAGCGCCCTCAACTGACAACTGTTATGAACAACATGGCAAAAAAATGGCAGTAAGCCACAATAATTCGCTGAAACTACAATACAATGAGAGCACACAAATGTTTTGATGATGACAGGTCAAAAGCGTTAGAGACGCATTTTTGATTACTGTTTATAGCGTCTAGAGCTCTCACAGAGACCGGTGAGATATCTCATGACAGTTATTTTAGTAATATATTTCAGGGAGTAGGAAAAATTTTTTTGCATACCTTTCAATGAAAAAATTGTTTGCAGCATCTTAACAGAGCCAAGTCTCAGTCATTAAAAAATAAGAGTCACTTGTGTGTTTGGGGCTTGTTTACAGTTAAAAGTCCCACATTATGCACCAAATCATCTTTTTAAATTTTGGGTTATTATTGAGATTTTGGTTGAACAATAAACGGAACCAGGGATTTTATTTATTGTGGACTCTTGTAGACTCTATGTTTGTGCCAGTTATAGTATAGTCATTTTAAACATTCTAAAAATCTAATTTAAAAACTATCTACGATTTTAATCGATTATCTATTTTTTTAACTTGGTTATCGGTCGACCTCTAATAGAGATGCATTGTTTTGTTTTTATGTCTAGTTGTGCATGTTTGTTTTTTTTTGTGATGAAAAATGTAATATTCCAAATGGATAAAAAATGAGCATACAATTTTAAATCAAAGTTTAGAATGTGAACACAGATTGAAATTAATAAAAAAAAAATCACCTAATAATTTTGACTCTTTCTGAAATTAATTTGTTAAATAAAATGAAATGCTTATTTCATTTGAAATTATACATACATTTTATATGAATTATTTGATATATCAATACATGGGAATGGTTCAAAATAATTATGATAAATAAGATCTTTTTGAGTGTCTTTTAAATTATTTTGTGTTTATTAAAAAACAGTACAAATTTTAAATGAAATTTTAAATTTAATGAAAAAATGGATATGGAAAACAAAAGGGAAAATGGCAAATTGACTGTTCGATAAATCTTCCCAAAGAATTCAACCTTCTGTAGCCTTTGAATAAAAAAAATACTATATCTTTACTATATTTAGTACAACATTTTGCCTTAAAATGTGCTTGCATGTTTATTGTACTCTCCTTCACTCATTTCTATTCTATTTGTACTAGGTGGGCATGTTTAAAATCCACCCTGAGATCCCAGAGTCTCTTTCCTCAGAGGCCAAATCCTTCATCCTGTCCTGCTTTGAGCCTGATCCCAATAAACGTGCGATGGCTGGGGACCTGCTCAAAGATCTGTTTCTACGTCAAAACATCAAAGGCAAAAAGAACAAGATTGCATTCAAACCCTCAGGTAACATTTCTGACCGAGTCTAACATGCTTGCCGCAGCTGTGATAATACTGCGACCTGGGTTGACCCCTCTGGTCATATCCATGGAGTGTATGGCATTTTGGGTCTTGTAAGAGCACACAAAGAACATTTCTCTCAGGCAAACACACAGAGCTGCCCAACCCCACATAGCCCAGCATTCCTGCAACTTGCTGCTATCTCAGATATTCTCAACAGGTCCAAACTGCTCTCAGCCAGTCACTTGCGGTCCAGATTGGATTTACACAAGTGATGTTGCCTACTGCTGTGCAGGGGAGGGGCCTGAGAATAATCTATAGCTAGCCTGAGAAAAATCTGAACAACACAGACTCACTTTAACTTCACAAATGGCCTTTACTCATGCTGCACATTTGAGCTATCCTGCTGTCCATGAAAATAATTCTCCAAGTGTTGTGTTTCACACATACACGCTTGCTGCTTTCTCAGAAATCTCTCAGGATTTCTCATTCAAATGGACATAAGTCTGACAATAATGTGTGTTAGTGACATAGCTGTCAATATCTTAACCTGTAACATTAAACATTAGAGTCATCAATATTAGCAGTACCACTAAATCAAGTTTCAAGAGTAAAAGGAGTGACACAAAAGTTATAGCAGAAGTATAAATTCAGTAGAGAGTTATATACAGTATAAATTAAGTGCCTTAGTTTTATGGTTATGGTGTTAAAATTAAACAGATTTATTGTTTTAGTTTAACTGTTTTAGATTAACAGACTTTTGGCTGCACACTGGTGCGGTGCTAACAACTAACAAGTATCAATGTCTCCTTCTACCTTGACGGCATCCAATTGGCTCGCTTTGGCTTGGATTCTCTGTGTAACAGTTTGGCAAGGTTTGTCTCCACCATATATTGTGTCTCCTTAAGGGCCATCAGCTCATAATCATTGCTGTTCTGCTAGTTTCTGGTGACTGTTTAATGCATGCTCTGTTTGTGCTCTGATTGGTTCTGTGTGTCTGTTATGTGTGTCCTCATTCTCTTAATTAGTTGTTCTATCACTTTTCAGTGGTTTCTTACTAATTTGGATCAAGCATGCTTTTCCTGTTCAAAGTGGAATTGATTTGAATATTATAGTGATATTTTTGTGAATGTTCATCCTCAGTGAATTTATCCCTGCTGAACAGACCAGCTTAAACCAGCAAGAATGGTTCAGATTGGTTTGTACTGGTTTGCTGCTGGTCTAGCAGATTGACCTACATAAGTCATGGTGTTTACCAGAAAAGCTTGGCTTGTCGACCCAGTAAAAAGCCTTTTGGGGAAACGAGCTAACCACCATCCAAAAAAACAGCATATGCTGGTGACGTGCTGGTCTTGTCAGCAGGGCAGGTCATAAGATTCTAGGGCTGCAATTAATACAAAAATGTATCGAGATTACAGTTACAACTGTCGCAATACTATAATTGTGAAAAGTGTCAGTTACAGCATTTGATTTAAGTATACTCCCATTGCGCCAAAATTGTCTATTTCCAAAATATTTTTTGGGCCTTAAATTGGTCTAAACGCATATCAGTAAATCTTACTCTAATCTAATTTATTCTGTTTTCAATTCATTCAAAATATTAATAATTTGTTTTGTTTTTCATGCAATTAAAATATTAAAGCAATTCAGGAATTCAGGAACACAGTTGTCAAGTTGTAAATGATGCATAGCCTACAAAAATAATATGGTATGCAATTCCCCCACACAAAATAGCCCTATACGTTTCCCATTTGTCTGTCTGATAGATTGCAAATATATGTGTGTGTGTGTGTGTGTGTGTGTGTGTGTGTGTGTGTGTGTGTGTGTGTGTGTGTGTGTACTACTTACATACAGTTTGTGTACATGAATACATGTGACCATGTGAGTTTATGGTTTGCACCTTTTAGACTACATCCGCAGTGTTTCATTACCGGTACAGCTGCAGGCGGAGGCTACTGGGAGCAGCAGCAGTGAACCTGGCTCTGTTTCTCCAGACTGCGACTCCAAACAAGACGTGTTCTTTGAGAAGAAAAAACGCTCCGGCTCCGAAAACCTCATTAAACCGCCCAATTCAAACTACCTCAGGTGAGCTCAGATGATTCCAGCCTGTGCTGCTCATCAGAGCACTAGGTGGCAATGAAGTCTTTAACTAGGGACCCATGCATCTTTATTTATTTTATTTATTGATAATTTAATTTAATAAAAAGATTTTTTGTGACAAAAAAAGGAAAAAGGGTTTTTAATTTAAAGGTGCACCCAGTAATTTTTTTCCTCATTAAAATAATTTAACTCCAAAAGACACGAATTGTAATTTTGCAATATATGTAGGAAATCATGAACACACATTAAAATGAAGACTCCAGTCATATCAGTAACCTTATAAAAGCTGTTTTGACACTTTCACAAATTTTTGAAAGTAATCATGGCTGACTTTGTATACTACATTTCTACAATGGCATCTGAAACTGAAAACTATTGATTTTAAATGATGCTGCATCCAAGCTGCTAGGTGTCAGTAGCTGTGTCCCAAATGACACACTCATCCCAAATGGAACACTTAACTGTTATTACTACATGGAAGCATTCGCCGTATAACAGCTGACGGAAGTGACGTTTCAAGCCCACATGATGTTTTAACGCTAGCTTTAGCGTGTTAGCCAACCTTAGTTCAACACTTGTGTCTTAAACAACATGCATATTCACACAGCTTTCAATTCACATTTGTAAGGTGCTGTTTCCACTGAAGTTTCATTAGCTGCTACATTCTTCATTATTTACAACTGTTTTGTCTGACCAGCCACGCAGCCAGGTAACTCCGCCCCTTCCGCTATCTACGGCAAGCCACTAGCACTGAGTGCATGAAGTGTCCAACATTCCACACTCTGTTTTGATGGTTAAAAAAGTGCATCATCCGGTTACTTTTAAGTATACTTCTTTTTGCTGCATTTTCAGTGTTAACATACAACTCACACTACTTACACTAAAAATGGAATAGAATAGTCCAGAAGTGTGCGGTTTGGGACGCACCTAGTGTAAGCGCAAGATGGCACAAACACAAAAGTTACTGAGTGCACTTTTAAAACAAATGCTTTTGCAGAAGGTGTTGCGTGATTGGACTGACCAAATTTAGACACGAGAATGCCTGATTCCTGTCACATTTTAGAAAAACACCTTTTTTTGCCTACAGTAATCATGCAATAATTTTCAAAGATTTATTTATTTATTTATTTATTTATTTGTGGAAGTTGCATTTTAAAATCCACCTGGCTGAAGAATCCATGACGCCTCTGTCTGTACCTTTAAATATCCCACACACAGTGGTTCTCAGCCAGTCCAGACGAGTTTAAGACCTGCTCTGGGCAGCATCCACAATTATAGCTGTAATTTATGGCATGTGTGTGACTGCTTGCGTGTGTAAATGTATGCATTTGTGTGAGTTGTGGATTAGAGTCTGGAATGTTAATGACGTGACTGTGTTTACGGAGCTTGAGTACTCGCGGTCTGTGCGGCACTCATTCCAACTCTAAATTAACTTCCTGGGTATGAAGCGCAGAGGCCCATCCTGACGGCTGCTCGACTCCTTGGAAACGCTGTTTAATTAACATGGAGGAATGAGGAGACAGGTGTGCTGTGCAGGTGTATGTATGTGTGTGTAATGAGATAATGCCTTTTACAGCAGCCCCTCTCTGGCTGCTAATAAAAATAATCCCCCAGACACTTTACGGAGCACTTCTCCTCGGTTTCAACGCACACACCGGATCATAGACCTGTCATAGCCAATAGATGCCTACTGTGTATATACGTCAGCCTTGCCACACATTTCCTTCTTGTTTGAAATCTTGAAATCATGTTTTTTAATCAGTTCTCCATATTTGCTTTGGCTGTTAAATAAATGTCATGCCATTAAATATATTTAATCTTAAAAGATAATGGGCCTTACCCTTGAATATTTTTAATTACATTACATTTAACACAGTTAATGTTTTGACCTATGACATTAAGACCTCACTAAGTATAAATTGTATCCCAATTAGTGAGATATATCATTAATAAGACCACCAAAGGACTGCTGTAGGCTAGTGGAAATCTTTATCACATATTATATTGTTTTCTTTCAGAGGGACTGAATGAATTAAAACTGATGCACTATATTTTAAAAGGTAAAAGTATGTAATTAGAGGAATTTCAGCCAATCAAAATTTAGGTTAATAATACTAATAGTATATAAAAAAAATTATATTATTTTAAATAATAAAATTGTGTATGTGTGTATATATATATATATATATATATATATATATATATATATATATATACACATACACAATTTTATATATAATATATATATATATATTATACACACAGTTGTGGCCAAAAAATATTGCCACCCTTGGTAAATATGAGCAAAGAAGGTTATGAACAAAAAAAAAAGATCTTTCACTTTCAAAAATATTACCTTTATTTTAAGTAAAACAATTGAAACAGGGGAAATATCTCATTATTAAATAAATATTTTCTCCAAAATGCATTGGCCATGATTATTGCCACCCCTTTATTCAATAATTTTTTTTAAAACTCCCTTTGACAAGATAACAGCTCTGAGTCTTCTCCTATAATGCTTACTGAGGTTGGCAACACCTGGCAAGGGATCTGAGACCATTCCTCCATACAGAATCTCTACAGATCCTTCAAACTCTTTGGTTCACCCCACACATTTTTCTATGGGGTTCAGATCAGGGGACTGGGATGGACATGGCAGAAGCTTGATTTTGTGGTCAGTGAACCATTTTGTGTTGATTTTGATGTTTGTTTTGGATCACTGCTGGAAGATCCAACCAGGGCCCATTGTAAACTTTCTGGCAGAGGCAGCCAGGTTTTGATTTTTTTTATCTGTTGGTATTTGATAAGAATCCATGATGCCATGTATCTAAACAAGATGTTCAAAGGACCTCTGGCAGAAAATCATTCAACATTAAAGATCCAGCACCACATTTAGTTGTGGGCATTGGGTTCTTCATCTCTGTGTGCCAAACCCATCTCTGGTTGTTGCTGCCAAAAAGCTTTTTTTGTTTTGTTTCATCTGACCATATAACCTGGTCTCGTTTGAAGTTCCGGCAGTGTCTGGCAAACTGAAGGCGCTTGGGTTTGTTGTTGGATGAGAGCAGAGACTTTTTTCTTGAAACCCTCCCAAACAACTTATGGTGATGTAGATGACGTTTTGGAGACTTTTTGACCCCAAGACCCAACTAATTTATGCAATTCTCCAGTTGTGGTCTTGGAGATTCTTTGGCCTCTTGAACCATCTTCCTCACTGTGTGTGGAGACAATATAGACATACATCCATTTCCAGGCCGATATTTTTTATTTATTTATTTTTTTTTTTTTATTTTTTTTTTTTTATATACTTTCTCCCCTTTTCTCCCCAATTTGGAATGCCCAATTCCCAATGTGCTCTAAATCCTCATGTTGGCATAATGACCCACCTCAATCTGGGTGGCGGAGGATGAATCTCAGTTGCCTCTGTGTCTGATACCATCAATCCGCGCATCTTATCACATGGCTTGTTGAGTGCATTACCGCGGAGACATGGCACTTGTGGAGGCTTCACGCTATTCTCCTTGGCATCCACGCACAACTTACCACATGCACCAACGAGAACCATATTATAGCAACCATGAGGATGTTACTCCATGTGACTCTACCCTCCCTAGCAACCGGGCCAATTTGGTTGCTTGGGTGACCTGAGTGGAGTCACTCAGCATGTCGAACATTGAGGCGAATGGTCTACAGCAGCAGAAGACCCCTCCGGGTACCACAACTGTCAGCTTAGAACAGGAAAGAGAGTCTGCAGTGGGCACAGGCTCACCAAATCTGTACAGTACAGGATTGGAAAAACATTACCAGGTCTGACAAATCTGGATATCTGCTGAGGTACACAAATGGTAGTCCCAATGCGGCCTTGGTTTTCTGTTCTTCACTGACAGAAGTGGAACCCAACTGTTTTTTTCTATTTTGCTGTTGTAGACCATCCGCTCAAGATTCGACATGTTGTGCATTCTGAGATGCTATTCTGCTCACTACAATTGTACAGAGTGGTTACCTGAGTTGCCGTAGCCTTTCTGTCAGCTCGAACCAGTCTGGCCATTCTCCATTGACCTCTCTCATCAACAAGGCATTTCTGTCCGCAGAACTGTCGCTCACTAGATGGTTTTTTTTTGTATTTGATACCATTCTGAGTAAACTTTAGAGACTGTTGTGTGCGAAAATCCCATGAGATCAGCAGTTACAGAAATACTTTAATCAGTCTGTCTGGCACCAACAATCATGCCACAGTCGAAATCACTGAGATCACGTTTTCCCATTCTGATGGAGATGTGAATATTAACTGAAGCTCCTGACCCGTATCTGCATGATTTTATACATTACACTGCTGCCACATGATTGGCTGAATAGATAATCGCATGAATAAGTAGATGTACAGGTGTACCTAATAAAGTGGCTGGTGAATATGTTAATTGCTATTAATTATTTTAATCTATTGACAACTATACAGAATAAAAATTATGATGGTATCAGATGATAATACCATAGTACTGTATAATTACCATTTTCTTATACCATTTTATTTACGTGGTAGTCCAAAATACTTCAAAGAATACCAAGACACCAAATTATCATGCCACTGTCCAAAACAAAATCATGGTAATCCCATGCTATTTTAGCTAATATATATACATAATGCACATCTGCATCATTTTGTAAAGTGTGTGTGTGTGTGTGTGTGTGTGTGTGTGTGTGTGTGTGTGTGTGTGTGTGTGTGTGTGTGTGTGTGTGTGTGTGTGTTCTATCAGTGTTCCTGATGAGAGTCCTACAGCAGAAGACCGCAGCTCTCCTGCCTCCTCTGAGAACAGTGACTCTGGTCTCTTCCTTCTGAAGAAAGACAGTGAGCGACGGGCCATACTCTACAAGGTCCTTAATGAGGACCAGGATAAAGTGACCTCCAACCTAATGGAAAACCACATCCAGGTGTGCATGTGTATATGTGAATGTTTACATGTGTTTTTTTGTGTATGTATGAATCCTGAACAGGGATTGACTCTCTCTCTCTCTCTCTCTCTCTCTCTCTCTCTCTCTATTTTAGGGCCAAGAAGAGCTTAAATTATCAGTGGACCACATCAAACAGATCATCTGCATCTTGCGAGACTTTATACGTTGCCCTGAGCGACGCGTCATGGCAACCACCATCTCGAAACTCAAACTGGATCTGGACTTTGACAGCACGTCCATCAATCAGATCCAGCTGGTTCTGTTTGGTTTCCAGGATTCTGTGAGTGAATATATAACTATAGTTTATTGTATTGTTCTATACTATATACTATGCTCTAAAACTGTGTCCTAACTAGATGCAAAGTTAATCTTAATTTGTCCTAAACAGATGTGATATAGATACCATACTGTACTGTACTATATTATACTATACTCTAACATCAGCTTTGTCTAGATGTAATGTGATACGTTAAAGGAATAGTTCACCCAAAAATTTAAATTCTCTCATAATTTACTCGCCCTTATGCCATTCCAGATGTGTATGACTTTCTTTCTTCTGCAAAACACAAATGAAGATTTTTAGAAGAATATCTCATCTCTGTAGGTCCATACAATGCAAGTGAATAGTGGCCAAAACTTTGACGCTCTTAAAAGCACATAGAAGCAGCATAAAATGAATCCATGTGACTCCAGTGGTTTAATCCATATATTCTAAAGCGGTCCAATCAGTTTTGTGTCGATTACACTTCCTAGCACCATCTAGCGCTTTGTGCATGCATCAAGCACTAAGAAGTGTAATCGAGATTGAATTCAGTTTTGTGACTAGAGACCAAAATGGCAAGATGTACAGTGAAAAAGAGTTATATTTTAGTTGGTTCTCACTTCGATTGCTTAAGAAGACATTGGATTACTTTTATGATGACTTTGTGTGTTTTTTTTTTTTTTAGCTTTTAAGTTTTGGTCACCATTCATTTGCATTATATGGACCTACAGAGATGAGATATTCATCTAAAAATCTTAATTTGTGTTCTGCAGAAGAAAGAAAGTCATACACATCTGGGAGAGCATATATCATAGTAAATTATGGGATATTTTTCATTTTTGGGTGAACTATTCCTTTAATCTGAATTTGTCCTAAACAGACAAGATCATGAAAAGCAACACATGACAAGACAGCTTTCTGGTTGCTTTGTGTTTATTTTTGTTGCTTTTTGTTGGCTAGTTCAGTGTGAAATTTAATTGGTCCTAAACCAGTTCCGCATAGCAGTATGTTAAACGTCAGATGTTTTGATTTTCTGTGATTGTGTAGCAAAGAATTCCTTTCATTGTGGACAGTAAAACTACTTGATGTTGGAAAGATATTATACCTTGGTAGGTGTAATATTGTACTATTTTAACTAACTTGCAGCAATTTTTTGTCCCAAAACATTCAAGGTCTGTTCTCTGATAAGATGTTTGAGTTAAACAGACTGACATATTTTCAATGCATTTCCCCAGAGCTATTATTTACTGTGTCTCTGAGGACATGGTGATGAGGCTGTTTCAACTAAATTAAGTTGCTGAGGACACAATCATTACATAAATGTGTTGTGCATTTTTCCTGTGTAGCCTTAGTGTCTCCCTCTTGTGTTTGGTTTCTTGATGATATTATTATTCCTGTCTATCGACACTATTTGTGTCTCAGGTTAACAAAGTATTGAGGAACCATCACATTAAACCTCACTGGATGTTTGCCATGGACAACATCATCAGACGGGCTGTGCAGGCAGCTGTTACCATTTTAATTCCAGGTGTGTGTGTGAAAGAGAGAGAAAAAGAGAAAAGTAAACCAGAGGACAAGCTCTTTTCTGACGAACAACAGTTTTCATATGACTCCTGTGTGGAGACAGACTGATATTGTTTTTATAACCAATACCAATTAATTGTCAAAATAACCTATATGCATGAACAATTTTTAATTATTGTTCTATTATGGCTGTTTGATAGACTGATGACTAAGTAATAATTATACTACAAAGTGCAACATACAGTACATATTTTAATACAAATCCATTTTATAAATAAATAAAAATGATAAATATCAATTTTCTAGAGCTTCAGACACATTTCGGGCCAGCGTCTGAAAGTGAGGGTGCAGATAAGGATGCAGATGAAGTAGACGAGGAGGACGATGGGGAGTTCAGTTCAGTGGCCCGTGTGACGCAGGAAGATCAAGCCCTCACATCTGGTGTTAGCACCCTGAGCTCGGTCATATCCCATGAGGTTCAACGGCCACCGCACCCACTGGGAGCTCAGCTCGGACGCCTCAAACAGGAAACCACCAGGTACCACCACATCTCTAAAACACTCTCTATCAATCTGTTGCATGCAGTTACATTTAGAAAGTATCTATATATTCAGAAAGTATATATAAACACTGGCAGCCAAAAGTTTGGAATAATGTACAGATTTTGCTCTTATGGAAAGAAATTGGAACTTGGCATTCAACTGATCACAATGTATAGTCAGGACATGAATAACTATTACAATTTGAAAAAAAAATTCAGAGCATCTTCAAAGTGATCAAAAAATCCTCCACATGCAGCAATGGCAGCTTTGCAGATCCTTGCCATTCTAACTGTCAGTTTGTCCAGACACTCGGGTGACATTTCACCCCACACTTCCTGTTGCACTTGCCATAGGTGTGTCTGTCTTGTTGAGCACTTCTCACGCACCTTACAGTCTAGCTGATCCCACAAAAGCTCAATGGGGTTAAGATCCATAACACTCTTTTCCAATTATCTGTTGTCCAATGTCTGTGTTTCTTTTCCCACTCTAACCTTTTCTTTGTTTTTCTGTTTCAAAAGTGGCTTTTTCTTTGTAATTCTTCCCATAAGGCCTGCACCCCTGAGTCTTCTCTTTACTGTTGTACATGAAACTGGTGTTGAGCGGGTAGAATTCATTGAAGCTGTCAGCTGAGGACATATGAGGTGTCTATTTCTCAAACTAGAGACTCTGATGTACTTATTCTCTTGTTTAGTTGTACATCTGGCCTTCCACATCTCTTTCTGTCCTTGTTAGAGCCAGATGCCCTTTGTCTTTGAAGACTGTAGTGTACACCTTTGAATGAAATCTTCGGTTTGTTGGCAGTTTCAAGCACTGTATCGCCTTCATTCCTCAAAACAATGATTGACTGATGAGTTTCTAGAGAAAGTGTTCTTTTTTTTGCCTTTTTTTTTATTTTACTTTTTATTTATTTTTTTTATACCTAATATTGACCTTAAGACTTGCCAGTCTATTGCATACTGTGACACCTCAAAAGCAAAGACAATGTTAAGCTTCATTTAATGAACCAAATAGCTTTCAACTGTGTTTGATGCAATGGCAAGTGATTTTCTAGAACCAAATTAGCAATTTAGCATGATTACTCAAGGATAAGATGTTGGAGTGATGGCTGCTGGAAATAGGGCTTGTCTAGATTTTATAAAAAATAACTTTTTTCAATTAGTGATGGTGCTGTTTTTTACACAAGTAATGTCCTGATTGTACTTTGTGACCAGTTGAATGCCACTTTGGTGAAATAAAGTACCAATTTCCTTCCGAAACAGCAAAATCTGTACATTATAAAAAAATGTTGGCCGCCAGTGTAAATATAAAATATATATATATCTCTGAATATATTTGAAAGATATTGTTTTATCTGTGGTTTTTGTGTCACTCACAGCCCCCTGGCAGAACAATGGCACGCATTGTATTTTTGTTCTTCATATTTTAATTTCATTGTGAGGAATATGCCACATGTGTCATTGAATTCTGTAGACAAAAAACAAACAAACATTAGACATTCTAGATAAACTTGAGACGAGTCATTTCTTTAGTATGTCTTTGCTTTTAATGATGCACTTAATCTACGTACATCAGCAAGTATCAATCTACCATTCTTAATAAACAACCTATGTAAAGGTGCAGTTAGTCATTCTTAACTAATATTATTTGGCCTGACATGTGATGTCAACATGGTGGCCACCGTGAGGCGACCTGCTCCATGTAAAATAAAATATAATTTATTAGGCTACTGATATGACTAGTCTTCATCTGTGAGTGTACATCATTTTAGATTTCAAAAAATAATGAATGCATCTTTTAAATTATGCAATGACTTATTCTCTCTCCACCAAAGCCTATTTTTGTTCCCATTTGGCATGCATGTTCATTTTGGATCCTGAATTTAGATTTTGATGGTTTGGAATGTGTTCTGTTAAATGCCATATTGCTGGATTTAGAAAATATGTCATGATAGTATTAGACTAGAATTTGTTTATAATGCTTAAAGGGTTTAGAGAAAGTGTTTCAGTGTTTTTATTACTTTCTGCAGGCTGCTTGAAGAACTAGTGCAAAAGGAGAGGGAGTATCAGCAGGTACTGAAACAAACTCTCCAGCAGCGGGCACATGACATCGAGCTTATCAGGATCAGACAGCAGCCTGCTCCAGGTTAGTATGTGTTAACTGCCAAACACACACACTTATAGATTTTAAATCACCTATTCAACCATAAACTTTCACTTTTCACAATTATTAAGGACTTTATTAAGGAAGTCCTTAAGGAAATTCCAGTTACCTGTCATGACCCGTTTCATTTCCTCTTATCTGAGCTTGAAAGCCTTACCTGTATGGGGAAACTTGAGCCTCCTTATTATCATATAGGATGAATAAATACATAGAAAATACAGAAATAAATGAGTGAGAAAATAAAAAAAAATATGGAAAGAAACGTATTAAACAAAAATAAACAAATGAAAGAATACTTGTATGAAAATAAATACATTTAAATAGTATAAAGAGAAATAAATATACAGTATATGGGTGTGTCTTCAATTTCAGGCATTTTCATGTCCCAGGGGTTACATTAAAACTGACTTGGTACATTTTTTTACCAGGCCTTCATAATTTTTTTTTCTGGTACTTTTTGGTGAGAAAGAATGAAATTACCAAATTAAGGTATGGTAGGCTACTGTAGATGATATTTACACTTGATGCAAATAGTGGCAATTTGCACCCTGGTGTATAATAAAACAAAAGTATATAATCAAACAACATCAGTGTATGTAGTATTGTGACTGAACTTAACCACATTGCTGGCAGTGGGAAGAAACTTTATGCATTACGTAATGGTACCTCGTTACTGCTGTCTTTTCATGCGTAGCACGGCTTTAGAATGGTCTCTTCGGCTCCAGGAAAGGGGTAACCGAGTCGCCAGCATGACCCTTGCTTTCAGTTGGCCCGTAAAATGCCGACCTGCTGGGAAAAAACGTGTTCCATGCTTTCCAGACAGGGAAAGGCGTGCGTGCACACATCCGGCCCCCTTCGCTTACATGGATTGATAAGGGGGGAGAATAGTGAAATTGGCAAAAGGTGGACTTGAACCCAGATTGCCCATGGAAATTAACCATTTGGCCCGACAAAACAATTTATGATGCCTTTAAATACTATCTAAGTAGGCATCTACACTAGGTTTGCCAAGCTTTATAGTTCATCTTTAGGCATCTGACATAATTTATTTTCCCTCACACCAGAGACGCCTACCCCTTCCATATTTAACATGGCCACTCAGCCTGAGCCTGACAAGAAGCTTACTGATTGGCTGAAGGAACAGGGTGCTGACTCAGATACCATAGACAAGGTGAAACTTATTTCACATCGACCTCACAGTGTCTTTCCCACAATGTGAAATTTTGCTCACAGGTGTAAAGTTTTTTTTTACATAATAAACGAACAGGAGATTCATGGCAGGTTTTTGTGGTTAATGTCATTGACAGTTTGTTTTGGAAGATTATACACTTAACGACATTCTTTGTGATGTGACTAAAGAAGACCTTCACTGCCTGAGACTAAGGTAAGGTTTAGTTTTAAGTTTGCTCTCAGTAAAAGTGTGTATGTGTGTGGTTCTATACATTGTTCCTATTGTATACTGTATAGAGTATCAACCAAGTAATATCAAACCAAGCAGCTTTTATTAAGCACACTTTTCAATCAAACCATGCAGCTTTGAAGCTTCAATGGATTGAGCCAAGAGGTAAATTTGTGAACTTTATTTTACCTCTAAATGTCTTTTTGTTATACAAATTTGTCATAATTCATTTAAATTGAAATTTGGCATCTGTATAAATGAAAGTGAATGGAACACAAAGGCTCATTTTTATGATACTACTCTTGTTATTTCTGCTATAACTACCGTAATTGTGAAAGAGGAGTATGGGAGGATGCCATTCTGAATTTAGCCCATTTCATTTTGAGATGAAATACGCCTGTGGTTACTCTGCTAGTGAATTTAAAGGGAACTGACTTTATACTCTACATTCACTAAATACAAAATTGAGACCAGTTGGTTAAAAGTAATTACAACAATGGCTATGAAAAGTGAAGCTAGTTGTAAAAAAGTTCTAGCATCATTTGTTTGCAGATGCCACTTGGTTTGATATTTAATGTAATGCAATGTGTGCAATTTAAATGTGGCTTTAAGGAATACTTTTCACCAATATTGAAAATGATCTCATTATTTACACACCCTAAAGCCAGCCCAGTTGTGTATAATTTTCTTTCTTCAGCAGAACACAAATTTAAGATTTTTTGAAGATTTTCTCAGGTCTTTTGGTTCATACAATGCAAGTGAATGGGTGCCAAAATTTTGAAGCACCAAATATCACATAGGTCAGCATAAAAGTAATCCATTTGACTCCAGTGGTTAAATTAATGTCTTCAGAATTGATATGATAGGTGTGGATGAGAAACAGATCAATATTTTAGTAAATTTTTACTATAAATTCTTCTCCCTGTTCAGTCGATCTCCACTTTCACATTCTTCTTGTGTTTTTGGCGATTCACATTCTTCATGCATACACCCGCTACTGGGCAGGGAGAGGAATTTCTAGCAAAAATTTACTTAAATATTGATCTGTTTCTCACCCACACCTATCATATCACTTTTGAAGATATGAAATTAACCACTGGAGTCTTATGGATAACTTAAATGCTGCCTTAATATGCTTTTTGGAGCATCAAAATTTACAATGTGTTTTGCTGAAGAAAGAAAGTTATACACATCTAGGATGTCATGAGGGGGATAAATTCTGAAAGAATTTTCATTTTTGGGTGAACGATCCCTTTGAGTGTCCAAATAATTTTTGGGGACCCAGTTCCTCACAATGTATATAAATTGGAATGTATTTAAAAATGTCTTGTCTGCTCACTACAGGGGAGGTGTGCTGTGTCGTATCTGGAAAGCTATACAGAAATATCGCAATAAAGGGGTTAGAAAAGTCATGAATGATGCAGGAAATTCAGAAGGATGAAAGCTGTGCAAAGTTCCTATTAACGGAAATCTGAGCCAACATAATAAATCCACACACATCTCTATATTGAGAAACTGTTTATTAAAACCCCTCTGGCCCAAACCTTGTAATTCTGATGCCCTCTGTTCAACTTATCATGTTTGCCTGTTTCTCATTTCTAATCTGTTGTTTTTGTGATATTTTTTGCATGTGACCTCATTCTCTCCGGGTTTTCAATCTAATTTTCATCCCGTTTAAATAGGAAAACCGAAAGGGATGTAATCGGCTCTATCCAGGAAAGACTATTCTTTACACTGGGGCCCCTAGTGGTGTGGGCTAGCACAGAGTGAATCTCTCAGTGACATGGGAAAGGGCTCTGAATGGCACAGCAAACAATGTTGTAGGACTTCCAATCATGTCATTATAAATGTTAGAGAGTCTATTGAGATTTCTATGGTTTTAGCTTCAAAATTCTCGACCGTGTTTTGATTTCATTCTAAAATTGTTTAAAATTTGTGCATAAAATATTGTGCATTACATTTTGAGGGACTGTCTGGGAGAAATAACCACAGACCTCTCAGACCAGGGCTAAGTAGCCTCTTTTTAATATATTTTGATAATTTTGCTTGTGATTGCCTAACCCATACGTTAATAAATTCATCAGCAGATAAATGTGAGCACATGTAATTATGTTTTATACTTTAACCATCGCTTGTTATGCGTGTCTATAAATACAGCCGTGGCCAAAAGTATTGGCAGTGACATAAATTTTGTGTTTTGCAAAGTTTGCTGCTTCAGTATTTCTAGTTTATTTTTTAACATGTTTCTATGGTATTCTGGAAAACAATGATAAGCATTTCATGAGTTTTAAAGACTATGCAAAGAGTCAATATTTACAGTGTTGACCCTTGTTCTTCATAACCTCTGCAATTCACTATGGCATGCTCGATATCAGCTTCTGGGCCAAATCCTGACTTATGGCGATCCATTCTTGCCTTATCAGTGCTTGGAGTTGATCACAATTTGTGGGCTTCTGTTGCCACTTGCCATTTGAGGATTGACCACAGGTTCTCAATGGGATTAATATCCGGGGAGTTGCCTGGCCATGGATCCAAAATTTCACTGTAATGATCTCCGAGCCACTTCATTATCACTCTTGCCTTGTGACATGGTGCTCCATCGTACTGGAAAATGCACGGATCATCACCAAATTGCTCCTGGATCGTTGAGAGAAGTTGCTCTTGCAGGACTTTTTGATACCTTTATTCATGGAATTGTGAGAGAGCCCACTCCCTTGGATGAAAAGGAACCCCACACATGGATGGTCTCAGGATGCTTCACTTTTGGCATGACACAGGACTCATGGTAACGTTCACCTTTTCTTCTCCGGACTATCAATTTTCCAGATGTCCCAAACAGTCGGAAGGGGGCTTCATCAGAGAAAATAACTTTGCACCAGTCTTCTGTTGTCCAATCCTTGTACTTCCTGCAGAATTTCAGTCTGTCCTTGATGTTTTCTTTGAGAGAAGTGGCTTCTTTGCTGCCCATCTTGACACCAGGCCATTGTCCAAAAGTCTTCGCCTCACTGTGCATGCAGATGCACTCACACTAACCTGCTGCCAATATTGAGCAAGCTCTGCACTGGTGATGACACGATTCTGTAGTTGACTCCTCAAGAGGAGATTGTCCTGGCACTTGCTGGACACTGGGACGTCCTGAAGCCTTCTTCACTGCAGTTGAACCTCTCTCCTTGAAGTTCTTGATGATCCGGTAAATGCTTCTTTCAGGTGTAATATTCTTTGCAGCAATTTCCTTGCATGTGAGGCCATTTTGAAAAGCGATGATGGGTGCATGTCTGTCTTTAGAGGTAACCATTGCGAACAAGAACCCAATGATTGGAAGCACTTCCTCCCTCCTTTTATAGCAATCAGTCTGCTCTTATAATCCAATCAGAATGATAGAGTAATTTCACCTGACTAGTGCTCGTTCACACTTTCCCAGGTGCTGCTGATATGATTAGTGAAATGATGTTGGCTGGTCATTTTGTGCCAGGGCCAAAAAACTGAAATTTTGGTTTTTGTGATAGTTCATTTTTTGGCCAATGAAGCTTTTTGAAATTATTTAAAATGCATCTGATCACTCTGCACAATAATCTAGAAACAATGTGAATCAACACCACAACAACTGAAGCAGAAAACTTTGCGAAACAAAATTTTTGTCACTGCCAATACGTTTGGCCACGGCTGTATATGTGCAAGACCAGTTTTGCAGAGAGCAAATTACTATGGTTTACTTTACACCCAGCCCATGTACCACAGGCATGTATCCTCTTTCTTAATAATGATGTGCCTATTGTGTCGTTAGCTGTTAAACAGGGTCAGATTAATTTGAGCTTGTTATAAGGTATAAAACAGGCCTGAACTGCATGATTGGAAGTCAGAATAGACTAAAGCACCAATGGTGCTTGATACATTTGTGTTTAATCTTTATATTGTGTATCTTGTGTTTAAATGTTAAAGCACTGTGTCTGTTGATATATTTTGGTTGTGCTTAGAGCTCTAATTTTCCATCTAATGCTATTTAAATAATTTTTCTAATGTGCGTGCCTCAAGGTAGTGACATGAAAGATTTATTTCTCTGTTTTACATTTGATTTACGGACATAATCTCAATTGATTGATAAACTGGATATTCAGGCTGTGTTTAAGACAAAATACCAACTCAATTCTCTGAATTGCAAAACACTTAAGGTGAATTAAGTTCAAACATGCAATAGTCTTTCACACCCAACCTGATATAGAGTAAATGTCTGAACACATGTAAACAAATTGCTAATCCATTAAATGTAACATGATGTAGCTGCTGGGTAAAACAAATAATTTCACTGCCTTCAAATGCTTGGTATATTTCAGGCACGGAAAATTTCACAAATGCTGGAAACATTGTTAAAATGGAAACATTTCAAATGTACATTTTTAAGAAATGTAAACCATAAAAACTAATGAAAAGTCTGACTATATACAGTAAGGACCTAAAACACTGTTATTGTAATATTTCCTCTTAATGTTCTGTTTCATGTAACTTTTCAGAAAGTGTTTTTCTCTAAAGTGGACAAAGTTGTTACTGTGTTGTTGATGTTTGTGATGAAGCTTATACTTTTATAGATAAAATCGTTTTCATTTATGCATGGTGGTATAATGAATATGCTTCTCTTAAAGGTCAACAAAATATTTAGCATATTTTTTTTATGTTTTTTCTCAAGTGCTCTTTGAAAATTCAACATTTTTGGAAAAGTAAAAAAGTTTATAGAATTATCTCCAAATGGTCTTTCATTCCTGGTAAGACTGTGAGACTTTGATGCTAAAACCCTCAGGGATTTATCAGTAGACTGGAATGTGGTGACAAGGATATTTGGTTTTACAGACCGTCAGTGGATGCCTTTTCTCCTGTCACTCCAAATCTAGTCAAATCAAGTCAGAAATGCAGAAAGTTGGAATTGCTGTTGTCATATTCTCACTGAATTTGTGCAAACAATAATTGAAGCATTTGCATATTAAATCAAGAACTTTAATAGAGATTGACCAATGCTTAACTTTTCGACACAACCATTTCTGAATCAAATTTAAAATGAAAGCACGATGTGTTTACCAGCGAATGAGGTCATGATATCCAGTTATGCAAATAAAGAGGTTAGGAAAGTTTTTAGAGTACTGGTAGGGAATTTTGATCACTCTCTGGACAATGGGGGTTTATTCTCAGTAATAGCCATAGTAGTAATCGTTGGTTTGTGCACATAGCATTGGCAAAAAAAAAAAAAAAAGCTGAGATGCTGGCATGCCAAATTGTATCATACGCCCTTTGGAGACCTTTGGACAAATATTTTGATTCCTTATTCTGGAAGCATGAAATCTCATTAATGTACTTTGATTTTACGCAGATTGAAAAAACGGTTTCAATAAGCCTATAAAGTGGCCCTAAAAAGTTTTTGGGCAGTTAAAAATGTATAAATTGAATGCAGTATTTGCATTAGTTAAAAAAGTAGCATGTGCAAATTATTGTTGCTAGAGCAATTGTTGCTGAAAAACAAAAGAGTTGTTTTTTACATTTTTGCAATGCCTTGTTGGTTCCATCAGAGAAACAGCAGAGTGTAGTTCACCACACTATGGACATATCCCACAAAATTAAAAAACAAAAATTGTGTCCAAATAGTTTTGTGTAATTGTGTATGTGTGTGTGTGTGTTTTAGTCAAGTTTTGGACATCATTCCATTTCAATATCTGAACTTCTTCATTTTATTTTATTCTGTTTGATGGCTTTGCTTCCATTGCAAAGAGGTAACATGATCTCTGGGATTCTATTTTTGGTGATTCACATTCTTCATGCATACACCCCCTACAGGGCAGGGAGAAGAATTTCTAGCAAAATTGTATTTAAATATTGAATTGTTTCTCACCCACACCTATCATATCACTTTTGAAGATGTGAAATTAACCACTGGAGTCTTATGGATTACTTGTATGCTGCCTTTATATGCTTTTTGGAGTGTCAGAATGTTGGTACCCATTCACTTGCATTGTATGGACCTACAGAGTTGAGATATTTTTATAAAAATCTTGCAGAAGAAAGAAAATCATAAACATCTGGAATGGCGTCCCTGTATTGAGAAACTGTTTATTAAAGCCCCTCTGGCCCAAACCTTGTAATTCTGATGCCCTCTGTTCAACTTGTCATTTTTGCCTGTTTCTCATTCTCATCTGTTGTTTTTGTGATATTTTTAGCATATGACCTCATTCTCTCCGGGTTTTCAATCTAATTTTCATCCCGTTTAAATAGGAAAACACAAAGGGATGTAATCGGCTCTATCCAGGAAAGACTATTCTTTACACTGGGGCCCCTAGTGGTGTGGGCTAGCACAGAGTGAATCTCTCAGTGACATGGGAAAGGGCTCTGAATGGCACAGCAAACAATGTTGTAGGACTTCCAATCATGTCATTATAAATGTTAGAGAGTCTATTGAGATTTCTATGGTTTTAGCTTCAAAATTCTCGACCGTGTTTTGATTTCATTCTAAAATTGTTTAAAATGTGTGCATAAAATATTGTGCATTACATTTTGAGGGACTGTCTGGGAGAGTATTTTGACTTAAATCTCAATTGATTGATAAACTGGATATTCAGGCTGTGTTTAAGACAAAATACCAACTCAATTCTCTGAATTGCAAAACACAAGTTCAAACATGCAATAGTCTTTCACACCCGACCTGATATAGAGTAAATGTCTGAACACATGTAAACAAATTGCTAATCCATTAAATGTAACATGATGTAGCTGCTGGGTAAAACAAATCATTTAACTGCCTTCAAATGCTTGGTATATTTCAGGCACGAAAAAATTTCACAAATGCTGGAAACATTTCAAATGTACATTTGTAAGAAATAGGAAAAAATATTTAGCACATTTTTTTGTTTTTTCTCAAGTGCTCTTTGAAAACTCAACATGTTTGTGAAAAGTAAAAAAGTTTTTAGAATTATCTCCAAATGGTCTTTCATTCTTGGCAAGACTGTGAGACTTTAAAGAAAAAAATAATCATAAGCATCACAACCCTCAGGTATTTATCAGTAGACTGGAATGTGGTGACAAGGATATTTGGTTTTACAGACCGTCAGTGGATGCCTTTTCTCCTGTCACTCCAAATCTAGTCAAATCAAGTCAGAAATGCAGAAAGTTGGAATTGCTGTTGTCATATTCTCACTGAATTTGTGCAAACAATAATTGAAGCATCTGCATATTAAATCAAGAACTTTAATAGAGATTGACCAATGCTTAATTTCTTGACACAACCATTTCTGAATCAAATTTATAATGAAAGCACGTTGTGTTTACCAGCGAATGAGGTCATTAAAGTAATCCATACGAACCCAGTAGTTAAATCTATATCTTCAAAAGCTATATTAAAGTTGTAGGTGTGAAACAGATCACAAGACAGAAATCTGTCTTCTAGTTTGAAGCGTTTGAGGGGGGTCTCTTAATTCCACAGCCGCTTTACTATTGTGCGTGGGATGTACCGAGGTTCAGTGTCCCCCTCATGAACCGAAGAGGCGCCGAGGCGCGCTTCAGGCTTACGAGAAGTATCAGCTGGATCTAGGGAGAGAGCGAGCGATAGGGATGGACCCGTCTCTCGCTCCTCAGCCAGATTCATACGAATGCGCACACACTTTATTCGCCCCACGAATAAAGTGTGTGCGCCGACTCTCGGAAGTAAGCGAGACGAGCGCGAAGCATTTTGACCGAGAGCAGATCGCAATGCTCGCACCCGCTCTGCCCCAACGCGAGAGCAGCATGCGCATCCCCCAAACAAACAAAGCAAAACTTATGCGTGTCCCTCTCAGCCATAGAGTGGAGACAAGGGAACACACATTGTTTGCCCTGACTTTCAGTTATTTGACTTTTATATATTTCAGTTATTGACTTTTAGTGTGTATTTCCTTTAATGCAACAATCAAGATAAACACAGGTGATTCATTCAGGAAGTTCATCAATTAAGACACCATATTATTCTGTACACGTCAGTAAATCATTTGTAACTAAATGTCATCTTTTGAAGAAAGTTTCTAATTACAGAGATGCAAAATACACTGAAGTGTTATGACATCAAGTGGGACCAGCTGTAAATTCTTTTAATGTAATCTTAGTTTCTGTTGACTGGTCATAAAAGTTGACCCATAAAACTTAATTTTCTTATCTGTCTCTCATAAACTTTATACATTTGTTTCATAAGTGTCATAGAAACACTCTACTACTTGGCAGAGCTTACAAATAGTTTTTCTTTCCCCTAAAGGAACGATGCATTGAGATATGGTGGATGAGGGTGAATGAGATATATATTTTAGTAAAGTTCTTGTATGACTGTTAAGCAGTTTTCACGTGATCTGGCCTGTATCAAATGCCTTTGGTTTACACGGAACAAAAAAGTTATTTTTTCAGCTAATCGAAGACTGCAAACTGCAGTTTTTTATTATATTTATGCACACCTCAAACATTCCTAAATTATTTTAAAATTCTTATTGACTGTATATCAGATATTTATGTCTAAACATATTAATTCCATAGATCCCACAATTAAACCCACTTCCTGGCCAAAGGAATGTGCTGATGAAAGAATGCAGGAAGTAAATTTTGTTCAGCAGTATCTTACTCCTGCTTTGAAAGTGGCGTGAACACAGTACACAATTCATTTCGTGATGGGTTGGGGGAAATCCCATGAGAAGTGCTTAAATTGAAGAGTTTAATCAGTGAACAACAGAAGCTCTTCGAACCTTCTCTGTGGATTATTCTCCCTTAATTAGACTCAACACTTTATGAGATACTGGAAGTCATTGAGAAGTCAAAGATGATCAATGTTAAAATCTGCACTTTGTGCTTCCTCATACTGAGTGCCTTCATCATGGGGATAGATTCAGGTGAGAGAGGTGCTTTTATATTAAAAACTCAAAAACAAGCTTTTGAATAGACCTTTTACTGCATTGTTCTGCTGAATGCACAAATGATAGGTCAGCACATTGCTACTTGACAAGTGTGTTGTAATGTGCTGTGAAAATTAAAAAGGTACTGGAGGGACCATTTGGGGTTCCTCACATGCCAGACTGTCTGAACACTATGGAGATCCTCCAGGCACCCTTTAGAAGAGTTTAAAATACCCTACAGAATTTAAGAACTCAAGGAATTGCAAGATACATTTCAAGTACTTTGAAGCCTTTCCCTATGAATATGATACTAAAGGAACCAGTCCTGCAGGAACTAAGAGTTTAGTTTAAGTGTAGAAGTTCTTCCAAAGGGTGCAGGCTATGTGGCAGGTTATAAACCCCAAATGGTATGAGCTGGAAAACTTGGCTGCTAGAAATTGCTTTTAAATACATTTTTATTGTGATATCATATGTTAATTCCATGGACAAGTATCAAATTAAGATTGTTTCTTGCTCATGGGCACAGTAACAATGCTGAAGATCTCATCACCTCGCCAGTTAATGGGCTGCACTTATCTGTAATTTTAAACCAGCAACCCTTGTGTAAACAACACAGATTCTCAACTATTAGGCCACCGCCATGCATAATAGCTAAAAACTTGTTATCAAGGTCATAAAACCATTCCGATGCAATTATTGTTACTGTGGATACAGTTTACTGTTATTTTTGATATCGGACACTAGTAGAGAATTTGACAAACTCTGTTGATCTGTGAACATCTGAATAATCCTTTCCCTCCTGTTGCACAGCGAGTTGCTGTCTCAAGTACACTCAACGGAAAATCCATTATAAAATTCCAAAACGCTACCACATCCAAGACATCACTCGCAGCTGTGACATCCCAGCTATAATGTATGTATTATTCACATCTTTCACATTTTGCAACCCCTTCATATAAGTTTGAAATTTAAAAAATACATAAAATAAAATGTAAATACATGTCAACTGCAACTTTAATTCATGAGTCTACAAAAACGTGAATTCAGAGAATAAACAAAGTGTGCAGAAGTAAAGGGTGGCTCCTTTGCAGAAGCTTAAATAATATACAAGATATGGGAGAATGGGGAAGTTGTCAGAAGGGCTATATCTCAGTTACTAAAATGTTTTGAGTGAAATTTTATTTGAGTGGTGGGGGGGGTCATTCCACACTTCCCATCCATAAATTTGTACTTATTTAATAGTTTTGATGACTTTACTATAATTTAAAAATGGAAAAGTAATAGCAGTAATAGTAATGAGTTTGTGTGTTGGGAAATGGTACCATTTAATTTTGCAATGTCTACCTAAAACGTCCAACTGCATAGGAAAACAGAGCTGTTGTGGGACCTTAATGTTATAGAGCTAAGGTTACTGATAATGATGTTAGTGCTAGACAAAGCTCATCATGCTTTATTTCTTTGCAGATTTTACATGGATAATGGAAAAGCAGTTTGCGCTGATCCAGAACAACCTTGGGTGCAAAGAATTGTCAAACGCCTAGAGAATGTGAAAGTAACTTAAAGTTAATCATTGCCTTGATTAAATGAAGACTTACCACATTTTGTGCTCTATAAAAATGTAATTGATGGAAACAAAATGTTCTGTCCCCTTAGCTTTAAAGCAGCAATGGTGAAGACTGACAGCAAGAGAACACAAAATGAACCCTTCAAACATCTTTAATCTTTTTACTGTTAATCAATACAAAGTAAGCTATTTACACTCATTATTTGTATGTTTATTTACAATTATTCTTTCAGAATTTTTTTGTGGGGAAAATATATTTTTTCACAACTAATTAAAATACTAAAAATATTTAGACTATACTATATTTGTATAAATAAAATATAAATGATAAAAAAAATTATAAATGAGATAAAATTGTGCTGTTTTACATTTTGTATTGCTGTGATGAAGACTGCATTCGCAGCACTACAATGGACTATTTTCTTGTTGTTGATTTATTTTATTTTGATCTATGACATTTGCCTTGAAATGAATAAAAAAAACTCTGGGTGGAGAAAACAACAGACTTTAAGTGGGATGTGACATCATGAAAGTGACAGCTTTAAAGAGGACAGCTAAAAATCGTTAGATGAATTTAAATAATACTAATTTCCTTGTGATCTGACTGTTTTGCAATGTTTGTGCATGTCACCATGAAACGATAAACAGAACCCCCGTACTGAGGAATTTAAATGGAAAAGTTTCAAATAAAAGGCGAGTTCGCCATAGTATGTTTTCCTGTTTTTTACAACTGGTTACATGCTTAAAAAGAAAGAGGAAACTTTAGCTGTGAATGTTTGGAAGGTTGTTGTGAAATAACAGTAAAAACTTCTCTAAACTCAACTCTAAAGCAGTCTGAATATCTCATTTAATGCTCAAGTATGCATAAGCTACAGTGCTTCAAAAAAGTTGACCACTTCCCATAATTTATTTTACTTCTTTTTTTTCTCAAGAATCTACATCTCTCAGAATTAGCTGAGCATGATTTGCAGTTCTCATATGGCCCATGCTAACATTTCCAAACCGTTTTGGTACAGATGGTGTTGGGTTGCAGGGTCTTGTCATTAAATTGCTTAATATTCAGTTTGATTGTTAAAACAAATGGGGTGAACAATCATCAATTTAGTAATTTACAGCTTTTAAGTTAATGACATTTTATATCCCCTAACCCGTATCCTCAAACAAACCAGTGCTAAACATGATTTGGCCGATTTATGAGCTTTTGTTTTACTAGTGAGGTCCAGGCTGAAGTCTGTTGTGTAGAGTTTTCACTATATCAGTGAGGTCAAACTCGGGTGGTCACAAAAGCACAAAAGAAATAGGTGGATTTTATTATCTAGACTCAACACTCTTGCATTTTTATTCAATCTCCAACCTTTCACCCATGAGCATAGCTAAAGTTAAAGAGATTCATTTTAAAGTATTGCACAGATACTACCCATGCAATCCCTTTGTTAGTAATTTAAGGAAGGCTTTTCTCCACATTGCTGTTTTTGAAAGGAAGAGCTGGAGACAATAACACACTTTTTCTACAATTGTATTTAGTCTCCAGTATCTTTCCTCGCTTTTGAGGGTAAATAGATGATTGTATGGTCTTGTTTTCAGAGTGATACTGGCTTAACAGTGATTGACAATATAATTAAAATCCTGGCTTTGTTTGGGAATTTTCATATGTACAAACCAAAATGTATGACAATTATACCTAACGTTAGACTAACATATTCTACATTGATTTTAAACTTATTATAATTCTATGATCTCTCTAAAGAATAATAGTAAAGTTGGCAAGACATCTCTTTTAAAAATGTACACGGATGTATGTGTGTGAATTTGATGGATAAATGATGTGGTATATGGTGATTAATGCATTGATAATATATTCCCTTGTGCATTGTTTTGCATTTGTTAATGATAATAAAAAAAGACAGGGATTTGAATGTGAGTTATTCTAATGTACAAAAACAATATAAAGTCGGCTTTTGCTTAGCCTATCAAAAGGCACTATCCATTCTTTTTTTTCCCTTTTCTCTCTAATTTGGAATGCCCAATTCCCAATGCGCTCTAGGTCCTCGTGGTGGTTTAGTGACTCGCCTCAATCCGGATGGTGGAGGACGAATCTCAGTTACCTCCGCATCTGAGACAGTCAATCCACGCATCTTCTCACTTGGCTTGTTGAGCGCATTGCACGGAGACCTAGCGCATGTGGAGGCTTTATGCTGTTCTCTGCAGCATCCACGCACAACTCACCACATGCCTCACGTGAGCAAGATCCACATTATCGTGACAACGAGGAGGTTACCCGATGAGACTTTACACGCCCAAGCAACCGGGCCAATTTGGTTGGAATGGAATGGCTGGCTGGGATCAATCCGCACACCATGGATTCAAACTCGTGACTCCGGGGGTGGAAGTCAGCATCTTTACTCGCTGAGCTACCCAGGCCACCCCAAAAGGCACACATTTTTTAATAGTAGATACTATTTAGCAAACACTGGCCACTATTAAAATGAAAGGGAGAAATATGTCCGCCCAAAGGTCAACGGATGTAGAAAAAAGTCCCGCCTTACGCCAGTTTCACATATCCTCCGGGAGCGGGGTGTGACCAGCCCATTTCCGTTTTGGCGCCAAAGCAAGAGTCGCAGCGTCCCAGAATCAGCAGTGAGCAGATAGTTTCTACGCCGAGCCTATTTTTGTGCGCAGCTCACACTGAACTCAGCGACTCTGGGTGCAGTAGAAATCTAAAATAATCAGAGATTTTATAAAAAGATGCAAAAACAAATAAACAATATTTAAACCGAATAAAATATACACTACAATTTATAGGTCTGCATCTTGACCAACCTTTTTGGAAATGTAATTCATTCCCCATTCAAGTAGATAGCAGCTGCACTTACAAAGAAAACAGCTGCCCAGCATGCCCGAGAGCGTTCCAAAGATGACCGCCGAGTGGACTGATTGTCTTGAAAGGAGCTTTGATATATTAACCAACCATGACCAAGTACGCTGATAAACAAGTGAACGTGACTTACCCCCATTGCCATATGAACCTAGAAAAGAATGTGAAAGCCCAAAGTCAACGCATTGCTCACAACTCGACCAGGGAGCCAATCACCATTTAGATACATAAATGGCCTGTCAGTCAACTCGAGAACGCGCATGCTCTTTAGCTATACAAGCAGGGGAAATTGCTGATTTTTGATACAATTGTTGTCAGATTTTACTGCTGATTCGAAATATGCTCTTTGGTGTAATATTGACAACCCGTTTTTTATATTTCGGCATTCCCCTCTTCAAGTAGATCCGAGCTGCAATTTCATGACTGAGATAGCCTCCCAAGAGTGTTCCAAAGATGGCCAATAGTGGACTGTCTTGCTAGAAAGACATTGTTAATAGCTTCCATTTAAGTATTATTACTTCATTCATTATTTTTATATTGTTTTATATTTAAAATCATTCAAGTGATAAGCAGTACTGTAGATGTAGAACACATTTTTGAATTGCATTAGTAACGAAGACCGATCCGCTCACATAAGAGGCCGATTTGCACGGCTGCAGCCTGCCTGTCATTACAACAGGAAGTTACGCTGTATATGAATGCGTGCAGAGTCAACAGTTTCATGATCGACTGTATGGTGCAGATCAGTGAAGATATTCATCGTCGCTTTAATAATTGCTGACAATTAAACTCACATAAGAGGAAATCATAATTTAAAGGAATAGTTTATCTCATTTATGAAGTAAGTACTCTTTAATACACCTCGTTTTGTCTGCTATAAATTACTGCTCACTGCGAACGTCAAGCTCTATCCTTTGTTTTAAGCTTTGTTACAAGTAACAATTGCTTTTCCAAATAAGCTTTTGAGTATTTTAAAGTAAGAGATCAGGGCATGAAATGGTTAAGCATGCCAATTTCTTAATGTTGTTCAAACTAGACACTTCCTCGAGTCACGAGGAAGAATGCAGCGCCTCATACGCCGTCCCATCTAAAAAAATAATAATGGTGGGATACATAAAGGACCTCCCACTTATTTTCATTGGCTTCATTTTTTTAAAGGTACAGCTTCACTGAAAATCTGAGGCTGCGGTCGGCACGTATTTGAATAGACTATTGACATTACATTACATTTGTACAATTATTTTCACAAAATAATTTTTACATTAACGTTTCTATGACCATATTTAAGTTAAGGAAACCTGCACCTTATATAAGACCCATCCATCCCATATTCCCTGTTCATGTGAAAGTCTGTGTAAAGATGACATTAGTTTTGTCAAAGTTTGCTTTCAAAGTTTTTTATTATAAATAATCTAACATGTCATGTGTAACAATACTCACATACAGTAACTAACTCAGACTTTCCCCACACTATTTTGAAAGGCTTTATTAAATATGACACCATGCAGTGACTAAGAAAATTTGATAAAAGGTGATCATTTTGACAATAGATATTGCTTGTA